>VWZW01003899.1:893418-1204108 GCA_013397115.1 Edolisoma coerulescens | reverse complement strand
CGCCGCCGCCGCCACCGCCTCCGCGCGCCCTTCCCGGCGGCCCTCGCGCCGCCCGCGCCGCCGCCGATGATGACGACGATGACGACGGCGGTGACGTCGAAGTTGGGAGGGCGGTGGAAGGGCGGAAGCGGCAGCGCCGCCATCTTGGGGGAGGGCGGGGAAGGCGCCCGGCTCCGCCTCACGGGGGTGGCAATGGGGCTGGCAGAGGCTCTGGTCCAGGGATTCAGTGCGGAGTGGCTGAGGGAGCTCGGGATGTTTAGGCTTGAGGAGGGTCAGGGGTGGCCTTATCGCTCTCTACAACCACCTGAAAGGCGGTTTAGCCAGGTGGCGGTCAGCCTCTTCTCCCTGGCAACAAGTGACAGGACGAGAAAACCTAGTCTTAAGCTGCACCAGGGGAGGTTCAAGTTGAACATTAGGAAGAAATTTTCACAGAAAGGATGATTAAACATTGGGATGGATGCCTAGGGAGGTGGTGCAATTACCATAGCTGGAGGTGTTTAAGGAAATACTGTACATGACACTCAGGGCCCTGGTCTAATTGACAGAGTGGTGTTGGATCGTAGCTTGGACTCAAATGATCTCAGAGGTCTTTTCCAGCTTCAAAGATTCTGTGATTCTGTGATCTTCTACTAGACCAGGTTACTCAGAGCGCCATCCAACGTTTCCATCTAATTGACAGAGTGGTGTTGGATCGTAGCTTGGACTCAAATGATCTCAGAGGTCTTTTCCAGCTTCAAAGATTCTGTGATTCTGTGATCTTCTACTAGACCAGGTTACTCAGAGCGCCATCCAACGTTTCCATAAATGTTTCCAGGGATGGGGCATCCACTACCTCTCTGGGCAGCCTATGCCAGTGCCACGCCACCCTTATTGTAAAACAACCTTCTTTCTTAATCTAAACCTGCCCTATTTTGATTAACACCATGGCCCGTTGTTGTGTCACCTTACAAAGGTCTTAAAAAGTTTTCAGGCCGGTGTTGTTCTGCAACAAACACTTGGTTGGAGGCTGAATGGACTTGGCTGATTGTAGTGGAGGAGCCTGTGGGCAGCTCCCACTTGGTGGTTTGGCCACTCGTGTGTCCTCACCTTGCTGTGGACACCCTGTTTCACAGTGAACGCGATAAGTAGGGTGGTTTTCTTGCAACGAAATCCTATAATAATGCAAATGATCTAAATGGGGGAATCTCTTCTATGGATGTAGTCTGCCCAGTATGCCCTGTGTCAGTCGGAGACCTGTTCACTGGGAGTTCCCACCATCTAGTGGGACATCTCTGCTATTTTGCCCTTATGCTGTGCTCTCTCTATACACTTGTGGTGCAGTGAGCTACCATTGTAGATAAAGGTGTGTAAGTATGGCTGAAAAAACGGATGTATTCTCAAATACAGGGGGTGCAGTCATTCTGGGGTTTTGCCTATGTAGAAAGAATTTTAATAAAGCTTTTTTATTACATTTTTGTAAGTAACTAAGTGCAGTCATGCTGGAATAAATTATATTCAACATCACAAATTTTGAAGAACGTGTTGAGCTATCTCTTTGACAGCAGAAAGTGCTTCTAAGCAAGTTGGCTTGATTTCTCGAGAAGGAAGCAAAAATCCGTAAGTTCCCGTGTCACGAAGTTCAAAGGTAAAAGAATATTTAATGCCAAGATCGTAAGCCCAGTCATCAGACCCTCCAGGAGCTAAATCTATGTGAGGAAGGGAAAACAGAAAAACTGCCTGAAACTAAAACTTTTTCTGTTCAAAAGCTGTCTTCTGATGCCAGCAGGGATATACTGTCATGCCTTTCATTGCAGTAAAGTCGTACTTACAGATTGTCTGTGCACCAGCACCAGGTCTGTAAGTTTTCCAAGTTGTCCTCTTTATAGCTTTAGCTGCTTTCTGTGCCAGACTTTCCTGAAATTAAACAAAACATTATTGCCTTTAAGGCCTTGTGATAATAGTTAATTTGTACACAGCTAGAATTTACTTACACTTTGCTCAGGATTTCACGTTAGTTAAATAATCATATAAAAGGTTCTAGAAAACCCACTGAATGTGGTAAAAGTTTTTTGGCACATGCCCATGCTACAGATTGCATTTCTGCTGTAGACAAAAAGTATAGATGGGACCTTACCCCTACTTCTGGCAGTTAACCAATGTCAAACCATTTCTTCTCATTTGTCTCATATTTTTTCTTTCTGCCGCAGTATTTAAGTCACTATTTAAGTAATATTGACAAATATGGCAGGAAAATATTTTAATTGAGAGAACCCTACTCTTAAGCCATGAAGACTAAAATGCACAGAATCAGTGCACCTCTTTCTGCTTTAGGGGGAAACTGTTCTCTTTTGAACTCTGCTGTTTTCAGTGAGAGTTTTTACTGTGTCATTTGGTGGCTCAAGAGTGTAAAATTCTACATATGCAGGATTGTCGCTGTTGTACCAGAACAGCGAGAAACGACACAAGAATTTGATCTAGGAAGAAAGGAATTATTTATTTAATTTACAAACTGGTTTATATATCTTAGTTTGCTTGAACGGCACAAGGCCATTGGTCCCTGACCATCCACCTCCTAGAATGATTGGTTAGATCTTACAACACCTGTTTCAAAATATTTCTCTGGTCAGTATCACAACAATACTGCATAACAATCTTCCACCTGCAAGATAAAGGGATTTGTTTACAGAAACTTCTAACTGTTTTCAGCCAGCGTCTGTGAGAAAGCAAAGACTTTCTCACAGACAGAGGCAGAAATCTTTCTGCAACCCAGGTTTCAGCGTCCACACAGGATATCTTTTCCATCCTACCATTAAGACCAATTTAAGTAAGTATCCCTAGCAAAAGCCTTAAGAAAAGTAGCGAGTGTCCACCAGAATTCCTCATTCCTTAGGTATGTGAAGGGTGTTTTCGAGTCACACATCCAATTAATTTTAGAGTTTGTGTAAACCATACAACATAATGAAGAATTTGCACATATATATCTTTTCAAGATGTCCAGAACAGCAGGATTCTGCTCTTTTAGCAGCAGCTTCAACATTAGGTGTTTTTGATGTATAATCAATCTGGAATAAATATTTTCATTTTTCCATAGTCTTCAGAGGCAGCTTGCTGACTTACACACTGCTAGACCAGCCCAGACTTAAGTTGTTAAGAACATCAAGAAAAATGTCATTTCGTAGTTCTTGATCCTCACAGCACAGTGACTCCCTCATTACAAGAATAACCAAGCTGGGTGAGTAGTTCTGTAATAAATGTGAAACTTCAGGAGGTGGGAAGACTTACCAGCTCCTCATGGTCTTTGCTTTTGTTCATAGTGTAAGAATATGGAAACAACACCAACTGGGAGTAGGAGTGCATGGTTATGTAGGCTTTAATGGTGTCTTTGTGGTCTCTGACAAAGCGAGCCACTGCTTTCACTTCAGGCTCAGACTCTGGGTAGGGTCCACAGTATGTCTCATGACATTCATGGTGAGATGCTCCTGGACCTTAAACAAAAAAAAAAAGTGCACAGTTTTACTCCTTTACTTCTTCCCTTCTGCATTTCTGTTCATCTAATGAAAGAGCAGAGTATGGTGCTGCTACATAAGAAATCATGGATTCCACCATGCTATGGAAAGAACTTGCATGCTTGTAGAAATCTGTGTGAGCCTACCAGGATTTCTCACCTGTTATATGCCTAAAAACAATCAAGGAGAAAAAAAGTATTCAAAGACTGGATAAAAAGTCTTAGAGGAGAGGGTGAATATGCTTCATTTAAAATCATCACATGATTGTGAGATCACATCTTCAAATCTAGAAATACTACAGGAAAAAGGCTGTTCTACATGATTATTTAATCTTATGGGAAAGCAAGGTCCCAATTGGAAGCTGAGGAAACAAATCAAAATGAAAATTAAAAAAAAAAATTGATGCTGGAGCAAGTTATCAAGAAGACAAATAGAATTCACCACTTCTGTCTTCAGAATAAGACCAAATAACTTCCTGGAAGCATCTTTAGTGTTTAAGGGAAAAAATGCATGTTTTTCTTGATATAACAGCCATGGATGGTTTAGCAATGGACTAGAATGACTGAGAGCCATATAGGACTTTACCGTCAGTACTGAGTGAAGTCAGATCTGATCTGTAGGGTAACATTTTAAGGCAGCTATTCTGCAGACTATTAAAAAACTTGTCAAGTACTAAAGTGCCTGCAGTAATTATATGTGATACAGTCTTCATAAGAAACACTAAGGGCCAAAAAATCTTGTTCAGCTAGGCATTATGGAAGGATGACTGAGATGATCAGTTTTGTACACCATGGTGGAACATCTGCTGAGCTGGATAGTGCAACAGGCCTTGGGTGACATGGCAAGAACCATTTCTTCCCTCTTTCCTCCTTCCCACCGACAGCCTCCCCCAGGTGTGTCATAGTGTGATGCAAAGGGGTCTGTTGTGCTGGGAAGAGGTTATTCCGTGGTGTGTCATCTGGGGAGAAAAAATCCTGAGTCCCAAAAAGAATTATGTAAAGCTGAGAGAGTTTTCACCAGCTCCTAACAGATACTCAGCTGCATTTGTCTTTGTATTAACTTCATGGAATGGTAGATAAAAATGTTTTCAAAATAAAGAATTTTAAAGGCTAGGAGTGAGGCAGGGCTACAATAGGAAGAAAATGATGTCCTACCACACCAGTGTGCATCAAAATTCCTGTTCATGTCAGTACCAATGCACTTGCTGTTACCGTGTGAGGAGCGGCTTTTTCTCCACAGACGATTCTATGGAAAGAGACAGGCAAGCCATGTTCAGGGGAAAATGCTGAAAAGGTCAATGCATCACATCACTGGTTAGTTAAATGTGACTTCCCACTTGTGCCTCTACAGTCATGTGCTAGTGAAGACCAAGGAAGACCCTAAAACCACAATCTGCTTGCCAGCAAGGCTGGATGATGAAAGGGAATGTTGGGTAGGATAAGAATCATGTCTGATTTCAGTGGAATTTGGACTGTGGAAGGAGGGCAGAAGACATACAGTTTGGCCAGGTATGTGAGTTTAGGAGCCCAAATCCAACTTTCTGTGGGCAAAGACGCAGAAATTCCAAGCACAGAATAAGAGTTTGGGGTGTGCAGTTCCAGGATGAAAATGATGCCCTAATCATGCACAGTGATAGTTCCCGTAAGTAGCAAATCAGTACATTGCACAACCTGTCAACAAAGGTCTACATACGGAGGGGTGGCTCCATGTGTACTCATAGCCATCCACGTTTATCACAGGCATGATGTAGAAATCAAAGTGCTCCAGAAGTGTTGTCATGGTCTGATCTCTCTCACGCACATGGATTGCCTATAAAGCACAGGGGAAACTTATTAAAAGCATTTGTAATTGTGATTTTCTTACCTTCCTACAAAGGTACCTGGTGGCATGTGTAAAATACTTGTGGAATTATCAGAGCAGTCTACCTGAGTCTGATAAGGCTCATCACACCATGGAAATTGCCAAATAGCAAAGTTGCTCTCTGCTTAGAAGTGCCATAGGGAGAAAGTGATACAGTCAGATACACTGCAGTCCTTTACTGTAGTGGGTGGTCATGAGATAGAACTGAAGGCTGTTAATAGGAAGGTTTGAGCTTTTGCTGCTTTTTAAAGTAATAAGAACCCTCCCTCCTGCCCAAAATACAGCAAGCCCCAAAATAACAAGTAATATTTCAAATGGCTGCCATACATAACATTATTTATTCTGATTGCATTGTGAGTTTAATGCAACTGTATGACAAGAGCCAGTAAGATCTACATTGCTAATTTTGCCTCACAGCTTATTTTGAAGGCTTTAGTGATACCTACCCTGGTTGTTGGTCCATGACAAAGAAATAAATTTTAATCTAGATAAGTGGGTTTGTTACTATTAGAATAGACTAAGTCCTTCATCATCTTTTTTTTTCTTTGTGCCTTACTTAGATCACCTTCTTTCATTTTAAATCCTTCCTGGTTTTCCTCAGGCAATGGACTTCCTTTGACTAAATGAGAAATGTCAATCTTTCTTAACGACAAAATTAAATTATAAAAAGTGGACCCATTATAAAGAATGCCTGGGATTTGCTAGGGAGAGCTGATGATTTTAGTGCATGTGTGCAGATGTGTATTAATGTCAGATTTTAAAATGTTACTTCATGAAGTGATATAGATACAAAATTTGAATTTAAACCACGTAAATTAGATCAAAGGGATGGAGAACCTAAATGTTCAGCTTGTTACTTCTGAAAAATGCTGCAGGGACATGTCACTGGCAAAATGACAGCACAGCTGGTAATTACTTGGAGCAGCATGAAAAGGGCAAATGCATTTCTTTCCAGTGGAACCTTGAAAGCTGGGATTATCAGTGGATCACAAGGTACCTTCGGCTGTATCTGTCCCTAACTCCTTTCAAATGTTTTAGGCATTGAGCTTTTATAGTTGTGACTGATGACAGAAATAAATAAATTTATTAATTTTAAAATTATTATTATCATCATCATTATTTAGTTCCATCATGGCCAAATCATAATTCATTTTTCAAGGACTCGTCTATGTTGTTTCTCTGACTACAGTACTGGTGACTGTGACGTCTCAGTGCCATCTAGTTTATTTTTACTGTGAACTTTGCTTTTGTGAAAAAGTAATAATAAATAATATCTCAGAACATTAACTGAGCAAGATGGGCAAGCTTGTCTGGGCCAGAAAGCCCTCAGAAGCCTTTTCCTGCTCCATACCAGGGACAGGGCCAGCAGCTCAGCATAAGGAGTTGAGCAGTTCAAAAGGTTCAATAAGTTCAAAAAGACCAAGGCAATGTATTTTAAAATGCAGTGGATGTTGAATGTTTGGGTGCACCTTTGTTCATGCTCCTGCGCAGTGTAGATATTAAAGATACTAAAGATAGATGTGACTATTTGTCTGCAGCCACACATCAAGGGTGGTTAATCTAAGCCCATCCCATCAGTGATTCATCAACAGGCTCATCCCATCACTGATTTTCTAGTTTCCATGAACTGGTACTATGGCTGGATGTTGCTGGTCATGTTCTGGAGGTCCGACATGAGGGTGTCACTAGCAGGGATGGTGCCTTCAGAAGAAGGTGGCTTATGTGGCTTTATTCTCTGCAGATCCAGAAAAAAAAAAGCAGGAGCACAAGTGAAAAACATGGAGTCAGAAGGAGCAGTAGCAACAGACACAGGAGTAGGTGATGCATCACAGCAAGTGGATTGCTGGTGTGGAGCTATGCTGTGTCTGGAGCAGGCAAGTGTGGGATACCTCTTGCGCTAGGAAGGCATATAGGGAAGAGCCAAGGGTTGTAGGACAGCTTGAGCTCACCCTATGTGTCTTCTGATCTGCTCCAGGCAGTGCTAGATGCAGTAATACAGACATAAGTCATCATGTGCTGCATGACTTAGAGCCAAGACCACTCCTGGAGTCCACGTGGCAGTACAGACATGGTCCTAGTAGATTACCAAACACGTGCTTTTTCTGGCATACCCTCTCCATCCCTGACCATTCATCATGATAAATGTCTCTGTTGAATTTGCTGCACATACTTTGAAGTTTCTTTCATACTTGATAATACATTTGAGCTCCTTTGCATTCACTCCCTATGACTTTCTGTTTCTCTTCTGCACACTCCCCCTATCTAGTGACATGCGCGCGCACACACACACACACACACACACTCTGCTATGCTTGCAGTGTAGACACAAATATCATGTGTTGGTGTTGTGGGAGTAAATGGATTAAGGCTTTATGGATCCTAGAATGCAATTGGACAAAGGTCAATGGCACCAAGATTTTTTGCTTTGCTTTGAAAACAGTAATCAGATGTGATTATGTACTCACATGCCCTATGAACCACAGGCAAAAAGCAGGAGAAATCCATTCTCTAGCATGGATACCACAGTCAATCCATATGGCATTTTTTGATTTTTCCTTGCTTTTAGAAATCTGACAAAAGAGAAATTGCATTCATATGTCACCATTGTAAAGGGTACCACATAAAAGTGGAAGTGAAAAGGTAACTGAGATGGAAGAAGCACCATCTGTCTTGTAGGAAGAGCTCAGACTGATCCTGGGCCAGGATGCAGCAGTTGGTTATGTTTGCATACAGTCAGAGAGCCACATTCGGGCTGCTTGCAAAGTCCTAACACAGGCACCAAGATTACAGAAAGACCTGAGGTCAAGTGAGTCTGTCCTCAGCTATGCAGGGCAACAAACTAGATTGGCTTCATTGTCAACAGAGATGGGTATCCACTGTGCCAGTATTTCATGCCTTTGGATGATGGCCTAGATGTGATAACTTCCTTGTGACCCAGAAGGTGAACCTAATCTGGTCAAATTTGTTTGCAACAGTAATGCATCTTACTAGAATGACTTAGGAAACTTCTGAAAAGCACAGAAAATAGGAAGGTAGGTATAGATTTAAGGAAGTGTCCTGGCCAAACCGCATCATTTGCTTACAGTAGTACTTGGAAAGTTTTTACAGTAAGTGACAGCTGTACCTTCAGAACATACAGTGGTCGCTTTTCATAGGATGATCCAATATATATTTTCTGGAGGAGATCAGAGTGGACTTTCACTACTTGCTCCATCCAACGATATATCTGCAAGGGCGAAGTTAATAAGTAGATCTTCTCTCTATTGTTTTTCTTCATCCCTGAAAGTGGTCTACACTTAAATTCATTCTACCTCCCAAAATCTTGACCTTATGGGAAAGAAAAACTAATAATTCAACCCACTTACTGCTTGCCTGACTCTAATTCCTCCTAAAACAAACAGTAAGGTACAGTCACAACACAGTCCAAGTGTAGCCCTAAAATTCCTCTTTAGTTCTATTTGTTTAAATTATTATTGATATCAAATATTGTTTCAAAGATTTACATGTTTATTTTGCAACTTCATTTTGCTTCTGTATTGACTGCCTTTGAATGACAGTTTGAGGCAATATATGTATGAGAGATTTTGTCTGGTGCTTCTTTCTCTCCCTATGAAAGCATTACAATAAATAGAACTCTTAATTGTTGAGCAATACAGTGGTAATTATTACCCATTGATGATTTCTTTCCCTTTATCTCCATTCCCAACCATGAGACAAATTTCACCCTTTGCATCTACAGATGTTTACAACAAAAATAGCTTACTTCTTTCATTGAATGGTAGTTTTCATAGTATGAGGAAGATCCGCGAGCATTGACTGTGTCATTGGCAGTCTGTTTTTCAATAATTCCTTGAACATCTCCTATCAAGACTCTGAATAACAAAGGAAGAGCACAACCTCCTGTTAAACAAATGACAAACAACTTTACAGAATCATTCGTGACAACAGATAAAAAAATACATACTTGTGTTGGATGGTCAGTTGCCTTAACTGAGCTTTTATGCTATTTATGTTGGATGCCCTGACATAGAAATGGACTTCTCTGTCCTTCTCGATGTTTTCAACCACAACAGGTTGCCAGAGAATGACCTACAAAGTTTCCAAAAACATTTTATTTTTTTTACTGAGGAAAGAAAAAATATTCTTACTAACATTTAATAAGCAGTTTGAAAATAATCAAAGCATATGTTTTCAATTTAAGAGACCACTCGTAACAAGCAGTTTAATGTTCCTTGTGATGTGTAGCATTCTGCTACTTCTGGAAATGAAATGTCTGTGTTTAAGAAATGTTTATAATGACTTCTTCACATAAATTCATAAATCAAGAACAAAGGCAAGAACATAACCTTTTCTGAGATAGTATTTCTAGTATAATAGATATATTTAGCTGGTTATTATGTTACATGTTTTCAAGTCTGCTGAGAGTTATATTCCCTGAGGGTATTTGGAGAATTAATGAAGATCAGACCAGTCTTTGTAGTTATTGTATTCTCTGATGACTTTGATCAGGGAGGAAATAAGTGCCAGAAGGGGTTTGAATATAAGTCAAGTTGAAGAAGCAATATTGAGATTAGAAATTGGAGAAAAATAAGAAAATTAGATTCTTCTTGGTAAAATTAAATATTTTACAATAATAAAATCAGAAGTCAACATATTCAATAAAAGACTGAAACTTCAGAACCAATAGTACAAAAAGATCTAGGGGTGACAGCAGTAAATTAGGCATGAATTTAGAGTGTGAAAAAAGTCAACATAATTCTTGGATGCATTTTTAGGGTATTGTACAGCATGAAGTCACCAGACAATAGGGTTTATTTTTTTCCTTTATGGTGCAGTTGCATGAGGAATATTGTTTGAATGATAAATGGTAACCATTAAAATTTGTTGGGAGGTACTGTTTGTGTCTTCCCTTCCCCTTTCCCTTTCCCTTTCCCTTTCCCTTTCCCTTTCCCTTTCCCTTTCCCTTTCCTTTTGCCATTCCCATTCTGTTTTCTTCTTACAGCTTGCCGAATTTATGGTAATGGAAACAAATCATCTGGTTTATAACCCATGAAAAATATTTGGTTTGCATAGTCCCAGAAATGACTTGGAAGAAACCACCACAAGCCCTCTGTGCACTGGATGTACTGCAGTTCTTCTTGGTGACTTCTTGGGCCTCCTGTGTACAAGAAAGTGAGGAATTACAGTAGTAAAAGAAAATATGGAGGAGCATAGGTTTATATTGGTACAGAAAAAGAAATGGATATGTGAGTTAACTTGTGAAGGTGGAAAGGAGCAAGGAAGCAAAACGTTTCTAAGAACTTAAGGGAAGGATTAGAAGATGCTAGTAGGGACAGCAGAAAGATTTTGGGGTGGGCATAAAATGAATAGGAGCCAAGAAAGACAGAGAAAGACTGGGCAAAAACACCTTTAAAAGCTCTCAGTCATATGAAACACGTCCTCAACCATCCTGTAAATTATGTTGATTGAGGGAATGGTTACACCTTTGTTGCAGTGTCGACTTCAAACTGGGAGGGTATGACTGGGCAATGAAGAGGAAGAGATGTCTCAATTTAGTGAAACACCCTTTAATCTAATGAAAGATAGAAGTAATAATAATACAAAAGTATTATTTAAGATATTTTTATCTTCTAGATGCTATCTTTAGAAAAATATCACAAAAATCCTGTTCTGATCTTCAAAGGTGTGCAAGCCATATAGGTCAAGATCACACTGGTCAAAAGTGCTGAGATTCCCTAGCAAATGTATTTCTACTTACTGTGTGTTGGTGGTTTGCCAGTTTTGCAGTGCCTTAATACACAAAATCAGTTGCAGAAATATGAGCTCTGATATAATTCATTACTGAAACATTGTGGAGGGGTCTCCTCATGTAAATCAGAAGGTGTTAGAGAAATGAAAACCAAGCATTTCCTGAGCTGATGTATTAGAACAAATGAATGGAAGTGGGCTAGATCTTTCTTGGGAGGGAGAAGCAGTATTGGGGAACTTGGGGGAAAAAATTGGCGTAGAGTTCAGAGAGACAGAATAATCTGTTACCTCAGTGGTGTTCAGTAAATCCTGAAGAGCTTCAACTTGTTCATCGGTTTGTGGGAGAGCCCACAGAACTGCATCCCTGAAAAACAAGGGTATTTAGGTAAAGCACAGGTACTTGGAACAGCTCCAGTTCATGCAAAAGTGGAGAAGCAGGCTTGGCCTATCTCATCTTCCCTGGCTTGACTGCCATGAACTCAAAGATGATCCAATAGTGAAGATGCTGAATCCAGTTCCAGCCTCTGCATCTGCCAATCAGTATAATCCATGAAAGAGGTGGTGCAGGGATTTGGTAGCCAATATTTACTGCTGAACACTGAGATTGCTCCTGGGAGCTGGCACCTGCACCACAGCCACCAGCCCCAGCTAATCCACAGTGCAGCAACACCAGCTGAAAACTAGCTTAGAACAGGAAGATGGCTGTCCTGCTGTCCCCTGAGTTTCTCAGTCTCAGTCACCCTTCAGCAGAGACATCAGCCCTCCCAGTCTGCCAAAAGCCCTCCCAGGTCGGCAAAAGCCAAACATGATGTTTTGTAGATGTGCATTCCTACTTCAGTCAAGTTTTTCTGGTCTCCTCATTTGTGTCTCTCTGCCAGGTATTGTTTCAGATGGTCTGTGCCACTGTCCTCCCCATCCTTGCCCAGTAACTTATATTCCCCTTTTATTTGAAAACCATGGTCCGGACATGCTGTACATGACATGGTGCTTCCCAGCTACTCCACACCTGACCCCACTGTTGGTGACAGAAATGAAATTGACTTTCTGAAAAGAAAAAAGTAGCCCTCTGCACTGAGCCCTGATCATCAGTGTCCTGCAAGTCATGTAGTTAAAAATTGCATTGGATAGATAATTAAAATAATTTGTGTGTGTAGAAGAAGGAGATTCAGGGGAATGTCAGACCCCTATTTCCATTTCCTGGGCTGGGGTGGCTCTCAGCCATCTAATCACATGGAACTGGTGGCACTGTATAAACCAGGCACAATCAAAGTCCCTGCCAGCCCTGTCTGCAAAGACTGTCCTGAAAAGAAAACAGGCAGGACTCTCAAAACTAGGGTTTTCAAGCAGCATAACATGATTGTCACAGCTTGTTGCTGTGACTGATTTCAAGCAGAAACCTGACAGCATCTGGCAACCAGGTGATTCATCTTTACTTTTAGCCAGGCTCCAAGCAATCACTGTTGTTCCTCATGCAGACCCAACAACATGCCAACCCTATTTTTGCCGCCACCATCACTTGACAGAACATCAAAAAACAATCAGGGATAGGCAAGGTTGGCAGTTTGCCTATTTCTTTAGGTAGATGCACTCTGAGGTGTGTGTTTGAGGCTACTTTGAAAATAAATTTGTCTTGCATAGCTGCGGGAGTCTTTTCACACAGGAGCCAAGAAAAGGCCTGCTGCATCTGATTTCATTGCATGATTCCCACAGCCTGAGAGCACCATAATGAGGAAGCTGATGTGTACTTGTACCCCAGCATTTGTCGCACAAATATTTCATCTGAGTGTGGTAAGTACTGAACAAGTGTTAGATTCCTCTCTAGCTCTTGTGATAGGACCTGAATACACTGAGTAAGCTGATCAAAATTCTGCCCCTGCACTTCAGTGTGGTATTAACAGCCAAAACTGTAGTTGTTGCCCTTCTCAGTTCCTCTGCTTTGATTTGGCATTATACCCTCTTTCATCTGTCTTCTGCCCCACTCTTTGTAGAAAACACCCAGACAAAAGCTTTAATTATTACCCTTATACCAAGCTCAGAAACAACACTCTACTCCCAGCTTCCTTGCCCTGCCTGCTCCCCTGTACAGCTGAATCTGGTCATTTCAAACACACCTTTTTCTTTCTGTTCTCATGCCCTCCTTCCCTCATTGCTCTTTGAGTTTGTCCTTGAAAAGATCCTTCTCATTCCCTTCCTCCAAATTTATGCCAGGGTCCCGCTGGGCTCTGTCACTGTTTCCCATCTCTTTTTCCTTTCCCTTTTACTTCTTGGTAAATAGAAGTCCAGCTGCCATCCCCACACTACAATACTCAGGTCTTACTCTGTAAGTGAGTAAGATACATTTCAGTTCATTTTAGATGGGTTTGATATCTTCATCTGAGCTAGGCACTGTCGTAATAAAGAAACAGGCACTTTAGGGGTCTGGTTAACCTGAGCTAGTTTAGATGTGTGTGCTGGCCTGGAATGAATTGCCTTCTAAATACACATATTTTTCCCCACTAGCTGTACAGAAAGGTGAAGGGGACTTGTTCCCATGCAGAGCTGTGTAAAAATTCCATATAGTCAGATGAATTTCATTATTTTAGCCGTTTTTGTAACTGGGCTGGGAGGGTTAGGCTCCTGCTTTCCAGTGGGAAATGCCATATTCTTGTTTGAGAGTCAGATACACAGTGTTCTATTTAAGCATGAAATAAATAAACCTTCAAGTAGCACAGAACAATATTGTTCCACTTCACCTAAATTCACCTAAAACCATGTTTGTTTCCCCCTACTTTAACCCTCCCACCTACATAGCAATCCACAACAAAATACGATTGCAACACAAAGGGAGAGGAAATATCCTCTTTCTAAGGCATGAACTCAGTGGTGTTCCCCTCATCAGAGGTCTGCAGAGTGGTGCAAAATCCCAGAAGAGCTGTGAGAAGTAATTCACGTTTTATTTGTGTAGGTATTTTAGTTCTGGGAGCAGGTTGTATTTAATCCTAGGTTGCTCAGCTTTGCTTAAAATCACCACATGAGGAACTTATCCTTTTAGTTCTACTTATTAAAGCATTTCAGGTTTTTAAACCAGTTGTAGATGCAGAAAATAAAAGCACTTTGCCTGTCTTCATCTCTGACATATGTTCTCATGTTTTAAGAAAGCATTTGGTTTCAGGGCATTTCTGAAGTTTATCGATAGGTAACAATAAAGCTGCTTCTGAAACATTGTGCAAATACCAAATGGTTATTCAAAAATGATTTATGCCTGGAAAAACCATCATAAAATCTGCTTTGGAAAGAAAACAGATTGTTAGCACTTTCTGAAATGGTTTCTCTTTCTACGTCAAGAAGTAATTCATTTAAGATCTTGTTTTAAGGCAAATGAAGCAAATTATTTTTTCCCATTACGTTTCAAAATGCCCTTTATTGGCATTCAAAAGTACTGAATGAACAGAATTGATTTGCACTTAGACCGAAAAGAGTAGTCGTAATATGATTAAAAACATAGGATTTATGGATGCAAAGAAGACTTAAAATAATTTCATTTCCCCCACCATCTTTATGTTAAATTGAACCATGTATCCAATTACAAGGGCAATAAATATATGTCAGCCTTTGACAAATGTTTTCTCATGCAACTCAGAATTATTTTGCATCAATACTTTCCCTGTCCCACACACCACACACTAAAAGCCCAGTAGCATCAGTAGATATTTACCTTGGAATAGTGAAGACATGCTTCTCTTGAACCAAGATGAAAAGGGTGAAAAAGAGCAGGTAAAACTTCATCTTCATGGCATCCACAACAAAACCAAATGCAATAGGAAAACCAAGGGTTCAGGACCCTCATTATTGATTGAAAAAAATGTTATTTAAAGAGTAGTTAAAATTTAATACTGCCTCTCACTTCAACCCCAAGCTGCTGGTGGCTAAGTCAATATGACAGAGCTCCCTGGGGAGGTGCTGCTCATATTGATGTTGTCCATGTACGAGAGGATAAAATACATTTTGGACATTTTCATATCATCTCAGCCTTTGTGTTATTTTATTGCAGCTACGAACCACAGACATAAGAAAGAACACTAAGCACAAAGCTTTTGTGATCCTCTAATATTTGTGGAGGTCCAGCAGCGTGCTCTACATCCAGCTCTCTTATAAGACATCACTGCCAAGCATGAATCTGGTTCAGAGCAGTGGGAATGAAGTTAAGTCCAAACAGAAAAGTTCTGAACAGGAAAGCTTCTTTTCCCGGCATTTGCTAGCAGAGAAAACAAGGAGCAAGTGAGACATCGTTTTTGTGGTGTTTTGACATCCGTACATTTTCCTTATGTCATACTGGGTTAGCTTTTCAAGAAAAAGTACACATGATTCTTCATCTCATTATTATTAATTTTCGCATGCCTCCAAGATTTGCTTCCCATATCTCAGTCCACAGTTACCCATATGGGACATGCTGAAAACCTGTGTGAATTTGGCATGTCCAGAATAGATGATCTCCATCTATGTTCTGCGCTTGAACAGCAAATCCAAACTTGACTAAGACACAGCTTATTATCCTGGTTTAAGTCCTCTTCCAGAGGGAATTCATTCCAGAAGAGGACTGAGGAGTGAATCAATAAGTATGTGATGGGGGCACCAGGGAGCCAAGACCTGGGTGTGAATGGGGACCTAAATTATTTGATGCTCTAGGTGTAGTTATACCCCTGCGTGAAAAACGCCCAGGAATGAGCCCTGGAACTAAGGTTAAGACTAGATTGCATCCACGAACATCCCTTAGAACAGCTCTGGAGGGATCCAGATCAGGGCCAATTCTCCAGCTAAGCAGGCACCAAGGCCTTTGGAAGTCAAACACAGCCCTGGGGGTTTTTTTGTTTTAATTGTTTCAGAAGGGCAGCCCTGTCTTAAGAAGCCAGACAGGTGAGTTTTAGATGACTGAAGCCAGCAGAGGTGAATCATGCTCCACAGTGAGTACGCTGGGGTTAATGTCTCTGTGAAAATACACCAACACTGAAAGTCCCCAAACTGGAGTCGAGCACAAATCAGACACAAAAGGAAAGGCAAGGAAAGGCTCATGGGAAGTGGAACCACTGATGCCTTACCTAGATTTCGTAGTTCTTATTTTATCTTTTCTAGATGTTCAAACAAATAGGAAGTTCTGGTAAGGTACAGAGGCCATTCCCAGCAAGGGCTGTGGGTTGATTTTTAAACCAGTGTTCAGATGATCTTTCCTCACACAGGCAAAAGGAAGCTGTCAAATAAAGATAAAATACAGGGGACAAAACTTGCTTATCCAGACACTCTTTCATCTGGAAATGTTTCATGCACAGATATGAAGAAAATTTGATCTACTGAGCTATATTTAACAGAAGAGATTGAAAAGCCAATGGAGTTGGGTTGCTCTTATTGAAGGAGAGGAAAGGATTATATCTCTACATGTCTTAGGTGTTAATTAAGTGGGAAAAGAGAATACCTTCTGCTGTCTACCCAAGAAGGAAGTTTTGGACAAACAGTAATTGTAAGACATTTTTGAGTGTTGGTTGCTTTCCCAGTAGATTCTCCAGTTTATTGCAAAGAGACAGTTCGTACAGTGTTTGAAAGCTACTGATTTCCTACTTGCTTTTTGGTTTCTGGAATGCATGGGAAATATTTCATAGAAAAAAAAAAAATAAAGGGTGTTTGAGGAAACTCTACCTGCAGTAGTAAATCTTTTAATAACCTTCAAGGACTTCTGAGAACCTGGGAAGTATTTCTCAGATTATCTGGGAAGAAAAAGGCAGTCTTAAAAAACACTGTGAAGGGCAACTATAAAAACAATTGAATTAGTAAAAACATCTCATTATGTGAATTTTAACTGTTGCTTGATTTTTTCCAAGGCATTTTAATTATTTTATTGAAAATTATTTTGCATTTCTATGCTCTGTTTTTAAAACTTGGAGGAAATGACATTGAATTTAGAAACTGTTGCAAGGTGAGGATTTAGTTGAATTTGAGGAGATTTGCAATCCTCCTTGCTTGAACAAATTAATTTTTCTCTGATTGGGAAATTCATCAAAACTGATCATTTCCAGCAACCCTTTTAGCTTCTGCTGAGTCAGCATTCCCTGGTGAAGAGCTGCTTGATCAAAAATTCTGTTGGAGTTAAAAGATTTTGCTGCACCTGGATTAATTATTCTCCACTGGGTAGTCCATGGGCTATGCTGACCTGATGCTTGCAAGTGTTGTTATAGCAAATATGACCAGAAGCCTTGTACTAATGTGGGACAATTTCAGTTGTGTAGGTTTGTGTTAACTTGCAGGGTAGCTTTGGGAAATGCACAGGCTTTCATTTAAGGAGGGATGAGCAGGTCTTAGTTTCCAGAGCAGATAATTACCAAAGTATTCTCTTGATTTCTTTGTTGAAAATTATGCATCTGGGAAATAGGACTGGCAATATATATAGCCTCCTGATGCCATTATTATATTGCTTTAAAAAATATAATCACAGTTTAAAGGCAGTTCTAAAGAGATGCCTTCACTCTTTTGGCTGAATGCTGTCTCTCCCTCTGCACATTCCCATGTAGTAACACCAGTGTCGCCTGGACAGAGACTGGGTGTTGTACCTCAGCCAGACCAGGCTCTGGCACATCTTAGTGTGGTGGTTTAAGATGTCAGTGCCCAAAACAGTGGCAGCAGAAGAAGCCAGCACCCGTGTCCCTGCTAAGTCAGGGTATCTATCATTGCTCAAGCCCCCTCAGTACATGCTGAGTTGCTGAGCTGTGCCTGGTCATCATGCTGTTCTCCTGCAGGTTGCTCTTTTTGGTGAAAGAGAGCCAGACCCTGGAAAGTTGTCAGATAAAACAAGTCGAAGGAGAAACTTCCTGAACTGCTGCAGCCAGATGGTCTCAAGCAGTTGCAGCAGTGTCACTGACTAATCTCCAGTGACTCCCATCAGTGGCACCCCTGGTTTTCAGCAACCCAAGTGTCATGATATTTCCTTTATACTCAACCATGGTCTAAGTGTGGTTGTCCTCTTTGATCATGGGCCTTGCACAATACCCAGCAGCAAGATTTTAAATAATAAGTCTCATCAAGATTCTCAGCTCTGAGTCTGTATTTCAGTGTGTGCTAAAGCCCACACTAGGCTGGTGCTGTCTGTTTGGAACAGTAAACCTGTTAACAAGCACTCAGAAGGGGCAGGAGGAGCAGAGGTCGGCTGTTATCAGCAGCCACATCCCTCAGATCCTTTTCCTTGTTTGGGATTAGCAGTCTGTTATGGTTTTGATCCTCCAGAATCCTCTTGTTTCCAGTTAATCAGGGAGTCCCTCCAGGGATGGGTAATAGTGCTGATGCCTCCGTGTGACTGAAGCAAAACATAAAAGCCAAGTGAGTCTGTGCTGTCCTTATTGGTTCTTTAAATTCAGATTCAAATGCAAAATAATCTCATGAAAATTGTTGATAGGCTCTTGCCATTTTTTATCATGCATTACCACTGCTGATGAGGCCAAAGGTAACCAGTGAGCATCCTTCCCACATGAGGTAGAAGATGACTAAAATCTAACTAAACTCTGATCTCTGTTGCTTACTGTGGGATGCAGCTGAGTGCTGTTGCTCATGAGCCACACAAGGATGCAATTAGTGTAACAGCTCTTTATTATGAATGTGGCAGAACAGAATTAGAACTCAATTTACAAGTCCCCCTTTCAAACCCATTCAGCTGTTAAGGCTGCATCATCTTTCAGTTTTCCAAGTCATATAATTGACAAATGATTTCTCCCTGCACACCTCAGCTCCTCATCTTTATTCATGAACCAATTAATCTCTGTAGGACACTGTGATCATTTACATACATGGCCAATGTCACTAACCTCTGTTATTTCATTCAGGAAACAATTTTGCAGCCCATCAAACCACCAGGAGGGGAAAATCTGGACTATGTCTAAATTTCTGTGGTTCTGCCATTTCTCCCTCACGTCATTCTCAAATATAAAAATCAGATGCTGCCTGTGCTAGAAAATGATGGATTAACCTGGGAGGAAACAGACCTCAGCAGTATGTTTCAATCATGGCTGATAGGTATGAGCAGAGGCTGAAAATACATGTTTCCTTGGCATTTTTGAGGACTCGGTTGTGCCAACCTATTTCATTTATTTATTTTTTAAATTTTTCTCTCTTTGCTAGTCAGCTCTCCTGGGTTAGCAGAGAGAAAGATGCTGTGGTGTATTTGGGGTTATGTGATGTATGTGGGTTTGGGGTAAGTGGGGAGGTGTCTGTACTGGTTAAACACTTTTCATGAGCTCTGTTTCCTGAAGGTCTGTTATAAACTACCTCCCAAACAACACGCCATGCAAGTGACTCATGTTTTCTTTTTGCCAGAACACGTTGACTTGTTTGCCAGTGTCTTAACAAGGAGCACCTGCAAGGCAAGTTTAATTTTGGTAAACAAAGGATATCAAAGAGAGTCCCAGGAGCACTCCAAGCAGACCTACTGAGCACTTGAGGAAGGTGTTCGAGTGCCACCTACAGAGAGCACTCTTTGGCCAAGTTGCATGTGAATAGATGTACACTTGTGTCCCTCTCTGTGTACAAAGGTTATGTGTGCATATATCCAGAATGCAATTAACCCTGGAGTAGTGATGTGTTCTGCCTGTCTCTGACTGGATCAACAGAATTTTCTTTCTTCTTTGCACTCCTTGCACTTGCTCACATTTCTTGCATGGCATTTGGCAGAGATTAGAAGAGTGGACCCTTCCTTTGGGCTTTTGGAGAATGCTGGGACTTGTTTGAAAGATGCCAGGGCCTGTTTGAGGATGCTGGTGAAGAGAAACTCGATAGAGCAAAGTTCCTGCCCTCTTTCATTCACCCCTCTCAGGTGGTGTCGTCCCTACCACCACCAGTCTGTGCAAGCAGATCCACACTGCAGACACCCACCACTGTTCTAGAATCCGGCTTCAACTGCAAATTTAGGAAGTTTCCATAAATTTGGAAATTTTCTAGAGGCATTTGACTGGTATGCAAGGTCTGATCCCTACATGGAACAGCATCATCCCAGGTAGGTCTGAGAAGCATTTTGGGACACTGGGGCCACATTTTCCTAATGCCAGTTGTGATTTGACAGTGCAGCAAGCAGTGGATGTAGGACTGGTGGGCAGGGCCTTCCCTCCTCAGGAATCTCTGTTTCCCCTGCTGTGGCTGATTGAGCCTTTCACTGGCACGTTACTTAACCACAGGTTCCGCTGACACCCAAGCAAACACAGGCCTTGAGGAGAAGGCAAGGCTGATGCTCCTAAGGCTTGTCCACCATCTCTCAGACATGCAGGGTGTTCTGCTCCAGGGCTGCAAAATCAAGGGAGGGCACACTGCTGAGGGTCTGGTCAGAGTATCTCCCCACCTCAGTGACAAATGGACATGTGCTCTGCGGTGTTCAGCTTGCTTAACTGCAGTGAAGAATGAGGACAACTTCACAGGCTGCCAGAGATGCCTGGCAATGGGATGTTGCTTTTCTGCCTGTGGGAATCAAAGCAGCACCACACATGTGAATCACCTGCTAGGAGATTTCCCAAGTGGATGTGTGGGGCTCCTCTCTGTGCTTTATGCATTTACAGGTATTCATTGCTGTATTTCCTTAGACCCTTAACAAATGCCCTAACTGAGTGCCTGTCCTGAGGGAGTTCAGTGTGTCTAGGCACGACTGGTTATGTAGCTTTCTGCTCTTTTCACAAATTTCAGGCATAGCATTACCTGTGAGCACATGGCCTATGTGAATTCTGGTCTATCTCAGCTTTGGACAATTTACCATGGATCTGGAATAGAAATGGTAGTTTGCACTCTGGGAACAGAATAGGTTTCCCATAAAGCCCCGTTGCCTTTGAAAAGTTATCAGGGCACAAAAAGAAAATAAGGTGCAATGAAAAACAGTGCTTTATAAATATAGTCATTTTACTTAGTGAGGACTAAGATCAGAGCTGTTTGTTACTTTCAGAGCAGCAAAGGGGTTGTCAGGGGAATGACACAGTTCTCCTGGAGGCAGAAAAGAACCGCCACCGAGCGCTGATTGACAATTATTAAAAAAAAAAAAAGAGGGCATTATAATGTGAGCTTGGCCCTAATTCAGAGTTTTCTCACATTAAGCCGTACAAAGTCCATAGATGCCACCTCACCAGCACACAGTGCTGCTCTGATTCGTGTAAATGAACAGCTTCTTAGATTTGTGGATAAATTTTAGCTCCAAAGTGGCTCACCATACAGCAGGCAATGAGAGTTAGGCATTCAGTGGTGCTACTCTCTGCTCCTTGCCTTGTCTGCTTGCCTGAAAAGTACTGGGCTTAAGTGGATGAGCAGCCTGAAGGAAAATGCTCCCAAATTCTTGACGAGTCTGTTCTTCATATGGTGGAGGAGGCTGCCAGAAGTGGGAGAAGATACAGAGCTGACTTTGAGCAACTCAGCATATGGGTTTGCAAGATCAGAGGCACCAGGATCCATTTCTTCATCAAGCTGAAAGCTGCAGTAGCTAGTACTTGCAGTAGGACCAGTGCTTGTGTGCTTTTTGCAGCCAGCTGACAGAGATGGGGTCCTATTTTCCAAGCAGAAGCCAGATCAAAGCTGCTGCTCATTTAGGCAGCAGCGGACACCAAGAACTGAAGTTTGCAATTAAGGCTCATAACAGAATTAAGCTGCACTTAGAGGGACGAGTGATGTCAGGTTGGGGTTTTGGTTCAGTTCCAGTTCTGGAGGAAATAGAAACAACCTTATCTGTACCAGAGCACAGCAGCCAGCCATACTGCTTGCTGTCCCCTTTCTAAGGCTAGAACAGATGATTTCTAGCTAGGGTAGATGATTTACAAGAAGGTGCAACATCCTCATCATACACCTAATTATTCTTTACTACACTGTGGGGGGATATTTCCTTCTGAGTCCATCTGGTGATCAGACTGTACCCTGAGGCATGTGGATTGATTGCCCTCATGGTTTTTTCTCCTAGTTAGTCTAAATGCTGATGCTTTATTTTTATTTGTATGAATGTCTAAGCCTTTTTGAAGCATTGAAAATTATGATTAATTGTGCAATGAAAATCAATAATGGAAGTGCTTACAAAGCCAGCTTGATTTGGGAGTGAATCCCAAAGACAGCTGCTTTCTCTAAGAGTGATGGAAAAAGTTCGAGGAAAGCAACAGCAAAAAATTCCAGATCCTGGTGGGTATTTTTGGTGATGTTTGTCATAGGCTTAACCCTTTCAGCACCTGCTGAGAGCTTTAATACAGGATGCTATTACCAGCTCATGAAAGCAAAACCTCAAGTACCTCAAATGAATAAGAATACTCGATTAAACAGAAATGCACTGAAAAGTGAAAATATTTTTACTCCTGTACCAGAATGCAGCTATTCCCACCCCTTTGGGGCTGTGACAGATCCGTTTTTCAAGTGAGACTCCAGGAACAGGGCTGAAGATCTGGCAGGTATTTCCTACAGTGTCCCTGCCAACAGCACTCACTCCCTTTTGCGCACTGGCGGGTGCTGGCGCTGTGCCGCGGGTTCAGTATCCAATTTTTTCTCCGTTTCTCAGAGGACCGCACTGCTGGCGCTCATGCCCGCCCGTCTCTAGAGCTCCGGGGGGAGTGAGCGCCATCTCGTGGTTAGCTCTCCCTGCGGCGGAGCTGCGGGCTGGCGCTCAGCCGTGGTGTTCCCGAAAGCAGCCTGCGGGCACAGGACTGGCAACGGGGAGGGGCGCGTGCCTGGGTGCCCGGCTCCGGGGTGCTGAGGAGGAGGAAAAGCAGCCCCTTTCACAAAACATGATTCAAATAACACCGTACATCACCTGGCTCCTCTCCAGAGCCTGAGGGAGAGGTAGCTTTCAGCCTCCAGGGACCCTGAAGTCCTACGTCTTGCCTAGTGGAAATGCATGATGTATGGAAGCCTCCTCTCTCTGCCGATCTCAGCAGACTCTGAAAATCCTACCCCTGCGCAAAAAGCTGAGTTGCTAAGAGCTGGTGAATGGAAAATGCCTGAAAATCCCTTCTGCTCTCTGGGGATGGCAAATGGCTGCCTTCATTTGGCTTCAAGGGAAAAGCCATCCTTCTCACCCTGGTTTTGCTGCCATTTCCAATCTGTCGTCTACTTCATCCTTCATGACTGCCCGAGTCTGGATGAGACCACCTGCATGAAACAAGGAACCTGAAGCAGGGCTGTCTTCAGGCAAGATTACCCAGTCCTTTCAGATCTACACCATTTATCCAACAAAAAATGGCCCCTTCATTTTGCAAACACACACACACGCATGCAAAACACACAATACATGGTCATCCCACCTGAGAGATGTGCTGCAGTCACAGTTTCCTCTCTCTGGTTTACCTCTGGAGGACTCCCAAGTCAATCACAAGGGGAGAGCAGCTGCCTTTTCAGTGCCACCCCTCTTCTATGGCAACAGCAGGTCGTACACCTGAAAAGAAGAGGAGTGGTGTAGGGGCCATGGTCTCATAACTCTCCCTTCCTGGGCAATAAGCTGGGGTGACATCTCCACTGTATAACACTTGGGATGTTCTCCTCCTCTGCCAGCACTGGGAAATACTGGGACCAGACAGAATGGGTCTTAGGATGCTGTAGTTTTCCCATCCTGTATTAAAGATATAGGTTCATAAGAGGAACAGGGCAATCAGATCTGATCAGGAACAGGATCTGGCCATTACTACAGAAACAAAGTAATATATTTGCATCACAGAATGCTTAAAGAAGCAAAGTTTATGGGTACCTGGGCAAAGGAAGAGGATGTTGAGCATTGCACCAAATGAGGAAATCACACTGCAAGTCCAGCCAACACAGTGTCCCATCTTTGACAGTGTCTCAGAGTGGCATTTTCATAAATGGCCTAGGAAATAAGTCTCTCCATTCTCTGCAATCTGTGGTTTCAATAACAGTACAGAAGACACATTCTCAGCGAGCCCACAGATTATTTTTACCTCTGTTCCCATTTTCAGCTCTAAGACACACACCAACTAGCACATTCACTACTGAAAGAAAGGACTACACATTTGGCTTTATAGAACATTTTATTTGGAGACTTTTCATGTCACTGAATATTGGTTCTTTATTAAGGCAATTCTGAAGGGCTGGAGGAAAGGGAGGGGGAGAGGGAGAGAACTGAGACTGTGTCAACAGGATTGCATTAAGGCAAAATTCCCTCCTTCTGCATTTCACCACAGTAAAATCCATGTAAAGGCCAGTAAATGTCTCATGCCAAGGAAGAGATTCAGTGCAAATATATCCCACTGACTACCCACAGACAGGGCTAGGTCCTCAAGAGAGGCAAACTGACAGTGCCTTGTTAGCTGCCAAGCAAAGCTGATTTAGCTCTGTTGAGGAATCCCAGACCAGGCTCAGGAAAGCATTTTAGTATGTGCTTCTTATGCAAGCACAGATATAAATGCTCTCCTGAATCAGAGCCGCAGCCCCTTGAGTGGAAGTCTGTGAAGTTAACAGAGTTGAATTTTTATTGACTACATAAATATGTCATTCTGCATCCCTTTGGTTCACTTCTCATTGTATTGCTACTAACTGAGTACGTTCCCTTAGTTTCTTTAACGTGGTTTTCATTTCTGTCATGCTTTGCAATCTGTTTTAAGTGTATGATGACATAAAAATGAATTATCCTTTGGAGAATGTCTGTTGCAAAGGTTCCAGAGTCTGGGTGTTCTTGGAGGACCAGGCTGCAGTGTGTTTTTTGGGTGAGCAGTAATGTAATCTGTGAGTAATTCCATGGACAGCAGAGGCATAACTTGCAGGGAAAAGTACTGCTCAGTTTACGTACCAGCAACACATCACAGACATCAAACACTTCTTTCTTTCTGCAAGAATTTCCTCAGAGGATCCTACCATTCCAAAAATATAGTCACTACTACTTGCATTGGCTTGGGGAAACCTGTTTTGTTATCCCAGGTGCAAACTGAAGGTAAGTATGGCAGAAAAGCTACGAAAAGCATGACGACATTTTCAGGCAGAAGCAGAGCATAACATTTCATAGTCCTAAAAGCTGTCTGTCACTGGATGACTTCTCACAGAAAACCCTGCTATCCATTAATGAAAGGATATGCTTAGGCCTCAGTGTGGAAAACTTATTTAGGAATATGAAATGGTTATAGCTAGCAAAGTGGAAAACAAGGCAAAGAAATCAAGCACATATTACTGTTCAAAACAAAATATTTCCTGGATACACGTGAATACACGACTTCTGTGTGACCTGGAACCATGTATAAGATTCATGCCTTAAAAGCATGAGCACCCTGCATATTTCTTTGATACAGAGAAGAGCATCCAGTTTGAAGGAATCTAAAGGATGAATAACAGGCATCAGTGCAAGTCTTTTGTGCTTTAAACTTTCTTCATGCCTTTTCCCATAAGGCAAGCAAACACTGTCATGACCATTTTGGGTTTTACTTCAACCAGATCTTCTGGGAGGGCATAGACTCTTGCTCCAATTTTTCTTGCCATAGAGATGGCATATCTGCATTGCAGAGGTGGGAAAAAAAAGGAAAAAGTAAAGACAGAAATTAGTGCAGTAGCATTAATTTTCCTCCTGTTAAGTGTTTTTACATGATCAATACCAGAGTGGGTTTCACTGATTCACCAAAGTGAAACTTTTCTACAGGAATGTATGAGGCAGGTTCATAAAGAACTACATTTCTAATAAAAGGTAGAGTGCATTCCCTGATAGTTAGAGCACTGACTACCTGCAGGATGGGAGATTGCAGGTCAGATCCTGGTATGAAACATTTAATCTTCCATCCCCTGAGAGATTATCCTCACAACCAGACATTCTGGTCTTGCTCCCCCTCAATCTCTGAGACTCAGACTTTGCACACAAACAAACTTGCAAGGATGGAAGCAGAAGGCTGATGTCAGTAGAGATCGGTGTGGTTGGAAATCAACATCTGGGGACTTGTTTCAGTCATACCCAGAAAGTGCAAGCTGACATTCTCATCTCCCTGCTCAGAGCCACTGGCTGTTCTCCAGTGGATTTGTCTCTTCTCTCTATTTTTTCATTTAAAAAAAGCTAGAAAACCCCAGGTTCTTCCCACTTCAGAGCACATGCATTCATGAAAAATGCAGAGAAACATTGGGAATATGGGGGAATGGGTGTGGGAAATGAGGGAAAGAACAGCACAGGAATGAAGAAATAAAGTACAGAGAAAAGCACACATAGGATTGCAAGAAAAGAAATAGAACAGATGGTAGGAAATGGAAGGGAAAAAGAACAGAGGGAAAGGTCTTTACAAAAATAATGGCAGCTCTGATGGCTTTACAGTCATCCTTTTCTCCTTAGTAGTTACTGCATAGAAAAGGAGAAGTTAAACTGATGATCAGGCTAGGAGGTGATCTGTGTAACTCTGAAAGGAGATGGAGAGGCCCCCAGAACTGACTCTCTGCTATGAAATCGTTGCATTCAGGGAAAAAAATCAATATCCACATCTACAGAACCAGGTTTTCAGGCATGAATCCTCTCCTCCCCTTTCACTCTTAAATATGCCCTTGTTCCACCTGTGGGTGACTAAAGAGCTATCATGACCTCTAAACCCTGTTTTCAATGGCTCACTATTGTTGGCATTGTTCCCTCATCTCTGAAAGAATTTTAAATTTAGCATGAGAAAATAGGAGCTTGTGAAGCCAAGTGATTTTAATCCTTTCAAGGGATTTATAAAGCAGGAACTACAACATTACACACTCCGTTTCCATTGATAGTCTTTTTACTACCTAACTCCTAGCCTTCACGCTTCTGACTCTGGTGGTATTCCTCACTAGAGGTTGATGAGATGAGAATGACAGCAGAGCAGTTCTCAAAGGCAAGAGTTAAGCAAGCCTGAGCAGGTAACACATGCTAAGTTCCACTTGGCAGAAACATACTTAGCATTATTTAGTTTCTCCTCCTCATTCAGGTCCTCCGTTTTCAAGAGGTCATACTTGATTGATCCTGGTTGAATGGCATCAATGAGATCCAGGACTGGCATGCTGGTGCTGATTTTGCTATCCTGCATAGACGAAAAATAAAATTTAATGCAAGAACAGGATGACAGAACTCCCACAAAGCCAGAGTCTAGACTCAAGAGCAATGGACAGTTCAGTCAGATACCATTTAGAACTTCACAAAGGGCTGCTTAGAATATTTTTTTATCTAAGGCAGACTAAGAACTCTTTCAAGGATTATTTTTTACCCAAGGGATGAAACATCATAGAATCGTTCAGGTTGGAAAAGATTTTTATGATCAAGTCCACCCTTAACCTAGCACTTCCCAGTCCACCACTAAGTCATGTCCCTAAGCACCACATCTGCACAATTCTTAAATCCTCCAGTGATGGTGACCCACTTCACTGGGCAGCCTGTTCCAGGGCTTGACAACCCTCTGAGGGAAGAAATTTCCCCTCATATCCAATCTAAACCTCCTATGGCCATTTCCAAACTCAAGACCATTGCCTCCTATCCTGTCACGTGTTGCCTGGGAGAAGACACTGACCCCCACTTTGGCTACAACCCTCCTTTCAGGCAGTTGTAGAAAGTGACAAGGTCTTCCTTGAGTCTCCTTTTCTCCAGGATAAACACCCCCAGCTCCCTCAGCCGCTCATCACAGGATTTATGCTCTAGACCCTTTTCCACCCTTGTTGCCTTTTAGACACACTCCAGCATCTCAATGTCTTTCTTGCAGCAAGGGGCCCAGAACTGGACACAGGATTGATTCAAGGTGTGGCCGAGTACAGTGGTNGCCTCCTATCCTGTCACGTGTTGCCTGGGAGAAGACACTGACCCCCACTTTGGCTACAACCCTCCTTTCAGGCAGTTGTAGAAAGTGACAAGGTCTTCCTTGAGTCTCCTTTTCTCCAGGATAAACACCCCCAGCTCCCTCAGCCGCTCTTCACAGGATTTATGCTCTAGACCCTTTTCCACCCTTGTTGCCTTTTAGACACACTCCAGCATCTCAATGTCTTTCTTGCAGCAAGGGGCCCAGAACTGGACACAGGATTGATTCAAGGTGTGGCCGAGTACAGTGGTACAATCCCTGCCCCAGTCCTGCTGGCCACACTATTGCTGATCCAAGCCAGGGTGCAGCTGGCCTTCTTGGCCACCTGGGCACACTCTGGCTCATGTTCAGCTGCTGTTGACCAGCACCCCCAGGTCCTTTGCTGCTGGGTCACTTTGCAGCCACTGTTCCCCCAGCCTGTAGCGCTGCCTGGGGCTGTTGTGACATAGGTGCAGCACCCAGAACTTGGCCTCTTTGAACCTCACACAACTGGCCTTGGTCCACCTATCCAGCCTGTCCAAATCCCTCTGCAGAGCCTTTCTGCCTTCCAGCAGATCAACATTCACACTCAACTTGGTGTCCTCTGCAAACTGAGGGTGCACTTGATCCGCTTGTCCAGACCAGCAATAAAGATGTTAAACAGCCCCAACACTGAGCCCTGGGGACACCACTGGTGACCAGCCACTAGCTGGATGTAACTCTGTTTACCACCACTGTCTGGGCCTTGCCATCCANAGCCTGTAGCGCTGCCTGGGGCTGTTGTGACATAGGTGCAGCACCCAGAACTTGGCCTCTTTGAACCTCACACAACTGGCCTTGGTCCACCTATCCAGCCTGTCCAAATCCCTCTGCAGAGCCTTTCTGCCTTCCAGCAGATCAACATTCACACTCAACTTGGTGTCCTCTGCAAACTGAGGGTGCACTTGATCCGCTTGTCCAGACCAGCAATAAAGATGTTAAACAGCCCCAACACTGAGCCCTGGGGACACCACTGGTGACCAGCCACTAGCTGGATGTAACTCTGTTTACCACCACTGTCTGGGCCTTGCCATCCAGTTTTTACCCAGCAAACAGTGCACCTGTCCAAGCCATTAGCAGCCAGTTTCTCCAGGAGACTATTGTGGTAAACAGTGTCAAAGCCTTCACTAAAATCCAGGTAGACAACATCCACAGCCTTTCCCTCATCCATTAAGCAGGTCACCTTGTCATAGAACACAATGTCATTAAAGCAAAAGATGGGGTGCTGGGCTAGTGCATTTGCTTCTTGTGGGGAGATGACACTGACAGACATCTATGGATGGGAAGTAAGAGGGGGGACCAGCTGTGTGATTCCTGAACTCATTACATGAAATTTGATGGATCTGTTCTCGCCTGGTGCAAACTGCTGATTTATATCCACTGAGTTCCCTAGCTTGGGGAGTGTCATAGATACATTAGCAGAATTGGAAGCTCTCTAGAACTGGTCCATCTCTGTGTTTGTATGGTACCTAGCAAAACAGGGAAAGTACCCCTGAATGGTACTACCTGGTTATAAATGTATTGCTATTGTTCCTTTTAACACTGTCATTTGTAATTGCTGTTGATTCATAACCAACAGCACAGCAATTCTTGCTTAATTCCACTCATTGTTCCTGTCTCCATCCTTTGATTTCCCGTGTCAAACTGAAATCCAAGGTGTTTCCTGTTGTGTTCATATCGTATTTCTATTACTTTTTCACAGTAAAGTCCCTTGAATAAAACCTGTGCATTTGAAAAAGCTTTTAAAAGGGAATGAAAAATAATCAAGCTATGTCTTGAGTTATATATCATAATGTAGAGTGTATGTATATATGCATACACACATCTATATAACATACACACAAACACACCAAATAAGAGATTCCTAAGCAGAGACTTCTGAAAAAACCTATACCTTGAAACTGGAGATGGTTGAATCCTTCCCGGCCGCAGTCAGTGTTTCATTGACCCAGCTGACAATGATTTCATCATTGACCTTCTCTCCACCACCAATGTCTTCAAGGATATTCAGGGTGTACCTTACAAGAGAAGCCAGGATATTTGCTCAAAGTCTGCTGTAACCTCAGAACTGTCCTGTATGTGCACAGCTTGACTGGGATCATCCCAATGATCTGATATTCCTCCGCCTCACACACGCTCACAGTGCATATGATTTATATTATAACAGAGTAAATAATCTAATGAATTTAATTCATACCCAATTCCTTAATCACTGTTTTGGGAGTGTTAAAAGTTTTGGTTACTTAAAATTCCTGGAAGGTCCCTCTTAATGTATCTCATTGTAAATGACTCATTCTCATAGTGCTTAAAAAATAATCACTGACTTTAGAGATAGAAAGGAATCCTTCTGCTCACCTAAGACTGACATTCTGCATAAAAACAAGCCTGGAATATTCTGCTTATATGTCAGCATACACCTTGGAAAGACATGCCAAATTGATGGTAAGTAATCACCTCATCCCTACTTTACCTTACTGATAAACCTATACCTGTCTCTATAGTCTGAATTTAGTCTGTATTCAGTTCCTAACTACCGTGTCTCTTTACTCTCAGTTATGGTGCTCTTAAACACAGAAACATGCACACACAGAGAATTACATTAAAATGGGGAGAGGTACTGAGTTTTGCCCACTTCAGGGAGCAGCTTACGAAACTTCCGCATCAATTCCTTGTTTCTGGGACATTATCCCTATTCCCTGATACAGAGACCTTTTAACTTCTTTTCCTCTCTTCCATGCAATAAACATTTACTCTTGCTATACAGATAGTGACAATAATGATCTTCTGCATGAGCTGACTGTAATGGCCTTGCCCACAAGATGTGCTCTGATCACATCCTTAACTAAGAGTGAGCAAAAGGTCACTCTGCCTTGGCATTCAAGTGCAGACAGAGGAGTGGGAAGGCTGTAGGCTGTAGAGCCTTTTCAGTGAGAGCATCAGGAAACTATTGCAATGCAAACTGAGCATACCAAAATGCTCTGAAGCTCGTGGCTGGCTGACCTACCTTCTCATCAGCTGCCAGATTAAGGCCAGCGTGAGCGTACGGTTTCCTTCATTCAGATCTTGCCCAGCAATGCCAACAAGGGAAAATTTGGCTTGATTCTTTCCCAGCTCCACTGCGTAGTTGCAGTTTTCAAGCTGTTAATGGCAGGGTCAATTGGTGCAGTTCAAAAATATAAGAAATAAAAAGAAAGAAGACAAGACACTGTTACTTTAAATTCTTTGGATCACTCAGCCCAGATCCTCCTGGGCAAACAGGAACTTTGGGGCTCTGTGATAATACAGCTGATTGACTACCAGCAGGCAGATCCATCCCAAAAATACCATGGTAAACAGTTAACATAGAAGAAAATGTTATACTTCATTGTCAGGGCCTGAAAAGCAGATTACCCTGGAAAATAAAAATGTATGGCTCATGGGTACCTCCAGCATCATGGCATTGCACTGAGACAAAGGATTAGTGTCCCAGCCAATATTTTCGATTGCTTGATCGCTCTGGTCTAGTTGGATGCAATTACTCATCCAGATAGTTGGGAGAAAGCTTTGTATTTAGCAGCAACTGTGTGATCGGTTCTTGATGCATCTGATCAAGAATGCTTATCATCACTGTCTTCATTTGATGTGGAGGGCAGTGATCCAGACAGCTGCAATTAAGCTGGTGCCATGCATCTCACAGTCCAGATGCATTATAATCAGTGCCTAAAGCAGTAGCAAAAGGGATCTGCAAATACAGTTTTTAGATCCTGAAGCAAAAGTTGTCACGTCTTTTTACCTGACAAATGTTTTTCACTTGTCAACAGAACAAGTGAGTCTAATGTATATTTCTTTTTCAGGATGAAAAGTTATCCACTGACTAAGCAAAAAAAAATCATTTAAGGTGCTGTACTTGGGACTGGAGAGCAGCATGAGTACCCACATGGCTGTTTGAAATGATATAGGCATTCACTGAGGATAAGGCATCACTACTGGAGCTATTGCAGCTTTTGTACCTTCTTCATGTTGCCACCCAGTTTAGGATACGGTGGTTTGTTCACCCTGTTCCAGTCTACTGGCACTTTGATCTTTTCATAGAGTTGGAAGATAACCAAGGCATCTGACAGGTCACTGAAAACAATAAAGAGGATATAGCATTGGTCCAAAGAACAGAGGAAAGAGACACAACTCAACTATTAGCAGAGGTAAACTTAGTTTTCTGGGAAACACAAAGCAGCACATATTCTTATAGGGCCCAAAAGTTTTTATGTTCTTTCCAACAACTTGCTGACTGTATTTGTTATCTGAAGGAAGTGTAATACCTCATCTTACCTATACAAGTGATTTACACGTGGATTAACGCCAAGGGAGTTCATCCAGTTCCTAAATGTCCTTTCTTCCCTTGTCTCTCCTAAAACAACAGACACATCAATCACAGGCCTGCAGAACACAGCTCTTCAGTAATGTAAGTGTTTTGGGAAGAAACCCTAACTCTGAATTTATGGCACACTGAACCATGAACAGAAGGAGACACAGGTTGACATGGGAAATAAGAAAGTATGGTGCACCATGTGATATTTGCATTTTCCTGACCTTCAATGGAGCTCCAGTCGATGTCCTGGTTCTCTGGCTTATGCAGGGCAGGGTATTTGTTGAACAAGTTGGCGATGAAGGCCAGATTGAGCTTGGGGTTCCCCCGGACGACGTCGGTGGCGGTGACGAACTGGCGGCAGCCGAGGCGCTCGGCCTGCTGCAGCATGCACTCAGCTCGCTGCACGTCATCCTTCTCCTGCCCGGCACAAACGGGACATCAGCCCCACCCCGCCCCGGCACTGCACCCACACCCACCTGGGGTCTCCGTGTGGGGATCTAGCTGCTAAAGCAGCTCCTTGGTGGATTTATAGGTATTCCCTTTCCCACTTTTACTAACGGCAAGTCTGTGTTTTCAAATGGGCTCTGCCTGCGATTCAACCAGCTCACCTAATTGCTTTTACAGCCATATTCCATATAAAATGTGATGGTTTGATGAAATTCACAGATAAATGTATTTAAATACACTTGTCACATGCTAGTAGTTTATCAGTGTGATTAAATGGTTGCTCAAGTTTCAGAGTTAATATCTAACAAAAATCCAAACACGTAATTTAATTCTTTGAAAGCTTTGATTTCTGAAATACAAGATGATGTTGCAAGGAGAGAAAGAATTTGCTGGTTCTGACATCCCAATGCAGCCCTGTGTTGGCCAGCAATGCAAGTAACAGACAGAAAATATCAGCATTTACTCCAAACTTATCTCATCTTACCCTTAATCCTGACATGTCAATAGTAATAGCTGGAATGCCTTCTTCATCTCCCTTGGGGGCGACTTGGTTCAGCAAATGGTAATAAGCTCTTGAGTCCTGTGACAGACAGAGAAATTAAAGGGAAGAAAAATTACATCTAAAGCTCAGCCTTTGCATGCCAGTGCTCCCCTGAACAATGTGCCTGCATGCTTCATTTTTATTACATCGATCACTGGGCTACATAATTAAATTAATTAAGCTGGAAGCACTTAGCAATTTCTACTTTGTGCTGTGTTTGCCAGATCTATTTCTTCCCTGAGCCAATATATATGTGCTGCTGAACGCCCAACACAAGAGACAAAAATGCTGTGAGTTGCACTTAGAGAAAGGACAGCAACAACAAAAAGATATCAGAATTTACTTAATCTGAACATAAAATTAGAGGTAAGAAAATGCATACCTTTATAATGCTGTAGAAGTCAGGCTGCTGAGCATTTAATAAAAGAAAATGCAGAAGGAGAAAGCAGATGTTTAAAGTGGATTTCAAAGCAAGGCTGGAACAGTTGTGGAAGAGAAAGCATAGTTTTCAAGGACAAAAGTTAAAACTGACAACAGTATCAGCATTTTTCAGGCAAAAGGGCAGGAACAAGACAAGGATTTAACATGTTGTGTCTTTAATCTTTTGTGAAATACAATGCTGCGTCCATATGTGGAAAATATTAACTCACTTCAGAAATAGTTCAAAGAACTGAAAATAAAGCTACATGTTAATGTCTAGGGACTTGACTAACTAACCCAACTGATGATCTTCAAAATATAAAGCAGACTACCTGAATTATTTTAAATATTTTACATCTGCATTACTATGCACCATATCTAGAAAGTGGTTATTTACAACACAAGTGAGGTGGGGAGACAGACTTACTTAGAGAATGTCTGTAAACACTGAAATCTTGTAAATGTGTGCCTTATTTTCCAACTGTAAACACCAGAACTGCAATTTATCTTTCAATTGTAGATAGGATTTAATCAGTTGCACCATAGTCTTTTTGGCCAGCACACAGAAAGATGGGAAAGACTCCAATCCCTTGCCTTTTCATGGATATTCTCCAGCCACCTCCACCCAGTGAACCAAAAATCTGTTATAATAAAAATTGTATTGTTAAATGTGACTCTCTACCCCTCCTGTTGCCTTTCCCGGTGGTTTTTTTCTGTATTTCAATGAAATGCTTGTGCTTATGCTTCAGTCCCTAGTGAAGCCTATGACCAGGTACCTCTGGAGCCAGACTTTTCCCATGCTGTTCTGGGAGCAGGCAAGTCAGGTTGTGGCTGGTGAGGTTGGCGTGCTGGCCAGCCCCTGGCTTTCTTGTAAGCTAGCTCAGATACCCTCCCTTATACACCCCCTGCATCTCTGGGATGCTGGCTGGGCCTCACACTGGGTTTTAGTGTCTGAAATTCATCAGTGGGCACCACTGAGGTTCAGATACATCTGTCTGGGAACAATGAGGGTCCTACAGAGAAAGCTCTGCTGAAATCTGCACCCAAAAGCCCATGAGGTCCCAAGTATGTGAAATAATGCTGCACAGACTCCAGGCCCACCCTTGCAAGTGTCTCCCAGCCTAGCTGTAGTACTTTGAATAGTCCCACTGAATTAAAATTCGCAGATAAGTGCATACAGGGCTATAGCAAAGGCTGGGACAGAGGAGCACATAGCCCAGGTGAAGGAAAGATGAAGTGGGGGAACTGGAAATACCCAATCATCTTTCTCTACATGTTTGAGTAAGGTCCAGGCTTTTCCAAACCAAAGTCAGGGCAAGAGTTATTTAAGGACATTTGGAAAGGAGGAGAGCAATAGAGGCAAGGAACTGAAAATACAGTGTCCATATGTCCTGCCTAGGGCCAGCAGCCATTCCTTTCCCAAGCTGTGGGTGTGCTGGGGCTGGCAGTGATGACTGGGAGGTCAGGAGGAAGAGGAGGAATACTACTGGGCGCAGAGGTAAACCCCAGTAAAAGCATTTTATGTACCCAGCTCCATGTGCTTGACAGAGCAGTCTCAGCTGCTTGGATTGTTTCAGTGCTCAATCCCTGTGTGGAGGACAGGAATCTGGGTGTAGACCTGCTGTTTTGCTTTTTTTGGTCAGTATTGCTCATACCTTGATGTCTGAGCTGAAGTTGTTGACTTTGTTGCATCCTGCATTTTCCAGGTGATAGTTTGCCCATCTCAGCAGCAGGTCCTCTGGAGACAACTTCATCAGATCCTCCAGGCTCTCTCCTTCTCTCAGAAGAGCAATCAAGGCTTTGCAGGAGAAAAAAAATTAAAAATAATGATGTGAATACTTGTTGAGGAAAATGTGTAACCGTTTTCTCTCTTTTACATTTTCCTACCCTAGTTTCTAAGTGTGAGTGGCCAAAATGTTGCCAAAATTCAAGCTGGATCACCCTCTTTTGTTTAAAACCATTGCCCCTTTTGGTCTTGCAACAGGCCCTGCTAAAAAGTTTGTTATCATCTTTCTCATAAGCCCCTTTAGGTACGGGAAGGCTGCAGTAAGGTCTCCCTGGAACCTTCTCTTCTCCAGGCTGAACAACCCCAGATCTCTCAGCCTGTCTTCATAACAGTGCCCCAGCACTGTGAGCCTTTCTGTGGCCTTCCTCTGGACCCACTCCAACAGCTCCAAGTCTTTCCTGTGCTGAGAAGTCCAGAGCTGGATGCAGTGATGCTGAGCACAGGGGCAAGCCTGGAATGAAAATATGAACCCAGACTTTCTGCAGCTTAGATGAAAGAAATCTCAGTGACCTTCACACTGAAACTGGATTCACACAGGCATTCTGGAATACTTTCACATGACTTCATGGGCCTGTAGGGTTAACTTGTCTGTCAGTTGAGGAGATACCCTATTTATACAGAAAAATTGATATTATGTTCATAAGAGGAGGAACAGGCAGGATGGGAGGATTGATCCTTGCAAATGCAGTGTGTTCAGCTGATCTCTGGAGCATGAAAGGCTTTAGAACAGGTTTTGAAAAGAAGAACTAACATGGGGAATAATTATTAATGTGGTAAAAAGGGAGAGTGTGTTACACTGCTCTGATCTTCTTCCAATATCTTTTGTCCGTCCTTGAAAGATTATGGATTGGCTACATAAAGGAAACAGTGGACACATACCATAACTGGAGTTACATAGATAATTTGATATAGGGTGAAATGGGGTTAAACTTGACCAGAGGGGGATAATAGAAGCATTTTAAAGCAGACAGAGGATTTTATGAAGAGAACAGTGTTAACATTGAGAGAAGGCTGGAAGAAGGATTCTTGTGGAGTTGATCATGGATTGATTTTTGGATTAATGTTTTCTCCTTTTTTTTGCATCAATTATCTTGGCACAAATACTTGCAATGTGCTAAAAATGTGAAGATGATATTCACTAGGTGGCATAGTCAATACAGAGGACGATCAGGAAATCAGACAGAATGAACTAGATGACAGTAATAAAAATGGAATGCAATTTAATAGTGCCATGTTCGAAGATGTTCACTGGGGAATTAATATGAATTACTGCTATCAGCTAAAAGCTTATATGAACCAAGGAGGAGAACTTGAGTGTATTAGATGTCTTCTAAGCTACTCTGAGCCACCATTTGATATGACCACGGGAAAATCCAACATGATATTAAGTGCATCCCAGGTAATTCCCATAGAGGTTGGAATGTGTTACTGCCTTGATATCATGTGCTCATGAAAGTTCATTGGAAATACAGGGTCCCATGTTCAAGAAAGGGGAATTTTACCTGGAACAGCTGCAGAGAAGGGCTATGAGGGAAAGAGAGAACCTGAAAAGAAATCAGAATTTTCTTGGCTTATCTAGTCTTAGATAAAGTCTTAGATGAGAAGTGAAGGAGAAAATAGCAGAAAGGAAAAAAATAGCAAATAAGCAGGACAAGGCTACCTACAAAGGAATGGGAACTGGTGGCTCTGGCAACAAAAGGGACAGAAATGTGACAGGGGTGAGGCAATGAAGGTAACACCTGCACAGAAACCGGAGGAAAGAAGTGTCACTGTTGGGTGAGGGACTATCCAGAGGCATGGGGAACAAAGCAGCAAGACGAGGTGCTGTGTGGACTGCACGTACACCCACAGCCTTCGTGCTGAAGCTACTTCATGGAGAATTTTGGCATTGGTGAGACACATCTGGAATGCTGTGTCCAGTTTCTGGCTCCCAAATACAAGAGAGACATTGACAAACTGAAGCGAGTTTAGTGGAAGGACAAGAAAATGTTCGGGTGGGAGTTTGTGATATAAGAGGACAGGATGATGAAACTGGGTTTGTTTAGCCTGGTGAGAGGTTTGGGAGGGGAACAAGTATTGTCTTCAACCATTATAGAGGGGCCAGACCGGCATTTTTCCAGTATGCACAGCAAAAGGATGAAGAGCTGTGGACACAAGGGGGCAGAAGGGAAATTCCAACTAGATATAAGAAAAAAAATTCAGAGCAAGAGTGGTTGGGCTCTGGAACAGGCTGCCCAGAAAACACTGGAAAAGGCTCTGAGCAACCTCATCTGACCTTAAGATGCTGTACTGCTGAAAGCAGGTAGCTGCATGGCTGAGTCAGATCTCCAGGGTGTACCTCCAGAGGTTCCTTCCAGCCTAAATTATTCTATGATTCTATAATTATGATTTCACAAAGAAAGAGGACATTTGGCAATGAAGAGCAAGAAAGAGCCAAGTTTCCTTAATGCAGATTTCCTTATCCCAGGTTTAGTGCCAAAACACCAATGTACTTGGATGTAGACTGCCATTCCTGACCCAGTGAGCATGAGAAGGCTCTGAACACACAAGTCTACAGAAAGCCTTGGACTTTTGAGTGCTGAAACTTGTGAAAAGCAAGGAAAATTAGACCAGTCAAGAAAACAGACAACAAATACTTGAAGAAAAAAATTAAAATCAAGATTTTTTTTTTTAAAGAGCTTTATCCTAAAGACTGTGCAGTGATAACAGTGGAGCACTGAAAGGAAGAGCCATACGTACCTTCATTCCTGCTGATCTCTATGTCAGCAAAGAGTCCAATTTTGATGACTTGCCATAAAAGACCCAGAACCAGGTAAGGTTTCCCTTCTTTTAAGTCTTCAGCTCCAATGTTAACAACATGGCACCCGATGGCTGAAGCAGAGTTCAGGGCCAGGTTCAGATTTTCCTAGGGAAAGATGAGAACTTTTGAATGATGCAGAACTTGAGAGCTGAGGCTACAGGAAGGGGGCACAGCCAAAAGGAGTGAAATCTGCAGGCAGCTTCACTCTAAATGCATTTATGTACACAGAACCATGTCTTTCCTGAGGCAGTGCTCCAGGTGGGGTCTCACCAGAGTGGAGTAAAGGGACAGAAGCACCTCCCTTGACCTGCTGGCCACAGTTCTTTTGATGCAGCCCAGGATACATGTCTGGCCACAGGGAGCAGGGGAATGCAGACTCTCCTGGGGATTACAGGTAGATTCTGGGTCTCAACACAAAGACAGAAGGGACGTCTTTTTGGCAAAGGTGCCAAATGTCATGTCACAAGGCACTGGAGCCCAGAGCATATGTCTCCATTCACAGTGATGTCCTGGCTCAATCCTGGTTACCAAAGCCAGGCTCTCCCTAGAGCTAATGCTCAAGCTCATGCTCAAGTACAGATGTAGCTTCAGCATGGGGCAAACTCTCCTCTGCACAGTCCTGCACACTTGGAAGAAGAAAGGAGCTACAACCCAATTGACTGGCAGATATTCCAGGTTTGGCTCTCCCTAAGCACTCTGCAAAAGCCCTGGCACCTAAGATACAAGTAAGTTGCTAGCTGGCAGTGTTTACAAAGAGCACACTGTCCCAGCAATCAGTATGAATAAACCTGATGAGTTTTTAGCCTTGCATTTCAGCCAAGGTTGGAACTGGTAAAATCTGGATATTTTCTTTTTGAACTTTGGAGTATGGACTCCTGGTTTGGGAGTGTGCAGAGGAAGCTGAGGGATTCAGTGATTCACAGTGACAGGCAGAAACCAAGTGATATTTCAGGAACATTATGTTCCTTCACTGTTTCCTGTCCATTTAAAATAAAGGGAATAAGAAAATCTGATCCTCGGGTCTACACTATGCAGAAAGGTGGCATGGTAAACAGAGGGCAATTAAAGCAGGCAAAGAAGCCTGGAAAATATAATTTATCACACAGATTTGCAATTTTTCACATGAATTTCGGCACTGCTGGCATGACAGAGAGATCCAATTAGACACAAAATACAGAGAAAGACACAGTGTAAATTCTCATAAGCTAGAAAAATTGGACCATTTCAAATTAATTACCTTTTCTCCAGCAGACAGCTCTAAAAGGGTTAAGTTAAAGTGGAAGCTATATTGATCAAATCATGTCTACGTGTGACAGGGATTGATCTGAGCTGCATCATTAAGTTATGCTGCTGACCAAAATGATTAGAACTGAAAAATGTGGTATACAGCATAAAAATCCAATTTAATGGCTTCTGAGCTTACTTGAGTCTGGCTAATGTTCCATCAAACCAGAGCAGCTGAGGGCTAAACTGGGTTAGGTTAATATCTATTCCATATATCTATTTATATTCTGTACCAGGTACATAGATGTTGTTCATATAAAAATATCTCTGTACATACTGCTGTGTGAGAAACACAATAAACTTTAGGTAGGTGAAAATTAACACCTTTTTCTCCATTTTTAAAATCATATACATGTGCCTGTAATAGAAATAAAGGTGGGATTCAGTATTCAAGGTAAAATACTGGCTTGTAAAAGGCAGGCAAAGGCTATGGTCCCATTTCAGGCCTCTTGCACACCATGGTACTTCACAGTCAATACTTTGGTGAGGACACCAGACTGCAACAATCCCAGTTGTGAGTTCAAGTCCATTGTCATGCCTTACAAGAGGGATTCAGCCTTCTGAGAGCTACTTCAGCTGCAATTGGTCATTGTATTGCCTGTTTGCTCTTGCATTCATATGGCATCTATCACAAACTATCTAAAGCTCTGATCTGTAAACATTAGTCATTATGTTTGCTTAGTCAGGTTGCTCATATATTTGGAAAGAAATATAAATATAAGTCTTTGTGGTTTTATGACATGGACCTGAGCATCTCACTGTGCCACAAACAACTTTGACTGTACGTGTTGGGCAGAACCATCCTTTCCTCTAAGTGATTAAACTAAAGCATCCTAAGGGGAAAAGCAAAGAATTTTGCTGTGTTTTAATACCTGTATTGTGAAGGGTGTGAGTTTCTTTTTGTTGATTGTTCTCTCATCAATGGTATCTGGCACTGAAAAGTTGATCATCTTACTGGAAATAAAAGAAAAAAAATAACAAGAAATGAGCTAAGCTACATGTGCACAAAATACAGGTATAGCTTTTGTCTCTACATTGCAGAACAAGTCTAAGAGCTGGAGAGTTACTTAACAAATATAGATAATCACCCTCTGCTTCTACATATACACACAGAGGCACACACTCAATATTTGAGCAATTATTTTTGGCTACATACAGATTGTACTATAGGTGTGAAGCCGAGAATGCCACAAGGTGAAGTTGTGTGAGAAGTTTATTGGGCAGAAAATGTCTGTGGAAGCACTCGCTATTTTGTGCCGCTTTGTGTGAAACATCAAAAGTCCTTGGGCAAAAATAAAACCAAGCAGGTCTTCAAATTTCACTGACTTCATCTAATTGTAAGTGTCTAGAGGCAAGGAAAACTTCTCATTAAACATGAAATTTGCTTTATATTTTTGAAGATAAAAGAAGAAAAAAACCCTAGTATTATTAAGGCCCTGAGTCTGCAAACGCTCCTGAGCTTAATGTAAACTCAGCAGCTTCTTTTTAAACAGAAATGTAAGTTTTTTCAGATTCATGGTTCCTGCTTGTGAGGAAGAAAGGTATTATTTACCAAAGCACTATGCCATCGCCGACAGCCTGAAAGAGGTCATCTGTTTCTGGATTCATTGGCACCACGTGCTTGCAGTCAGGGTCCTTCTCAAGGGCTTTGTTAATCCAATTGACAAAGGCATATTTTTCTTCCTCTGTGGACAGAACGTCAAATCCATCAGTTTGCTGTGCAGTACCTCTAGCATCATTTTACTCACAAAGGCAGAACTCCTGGGGGAGGCCTTCCCACCAGTGTGACTGATCAACAAAACCCTACATGAAAGAGACTCTCAGGAGACAAGCAAACAAGCTGAGGACAGCAATGGGCTTGAGCTGGTTAATACTCCTTCAATACCCCTTCCCACTCACTGGGGTTGCCTGGGTCATGAGGGCAGGCACATTACAGAGACGGGTAATGAAGTTCATGTGATCCACACATATGGTGCAGATGCTAAGCTCTGCAAGGAGTAATTTGTGCTTTCACCATAATTTGAATGCATTGTTGTACCACTCTGCTAAATAGAAATCCCACATAACTTCAAATAATTCTGTATCATACATTACACCCTCTTCATGTGGAATATCTAGAAAAGCCTGGCCAGGACTGGACTCTGACAAAGAGCATTCAGAGGGTAATGGGTAAACATTGCCTGTAGTTCAACAGGGCTGTAGCACAGCTATCCTGTACCAGCAGCAGCTCACACGGGCCCCAGTAGCTCAGGGGAGGTGCCCTCTGGGATGAAGGTGGATGAAGTGCTTGGAAGCATCCTCTGTTCTCCCTTGCCAGAGAGAGTCAGACCCCTGCTCTTGCTCCTGGAGAAGACAGACAAGTGTAGGACCTCCTCCCCATGCAACTGCTTCAGAGTGTGCTGTGCCCACAAGGCAACAAAAGCAACCAACTTTCATCTTGGAGAAACAGGCTGGGAGAAGAGCCCCGATGGGGTTGTGCCCTCCACGAGAAAAAGTCAAGAACCATCTGTGTGCAAGGGGAGTTTACAGAATGAGTGCCTGGTAAAATTTACAAGGAAATGGGCTATCAGCAGTGGGGAACCTGTGCCTTGCCTCTCTGGTGAGCAGGGACAGCAGTGGGCAGGTGTTTGTGCTGCTGCAGCCATGGCTCACTTGCTGCTGTCAGTGTGGGACAGCTGCACCTACCTGAGTACGAGTGTTGTGTGCCAGCACTGGACTGCTCCGACATCCCCCCGATAGCACAGATCCCCTCCTTCTTGTTGATTTGCTTTCGGAATGACTTAGCAACATCATCACTCTTCAGGTCTTGGAAAATCTTTCAAGCATGAGAGAGGATTTTAGAATTTTGAAGAATTAAACCAAGCTAAAACAGTGAGCTCTGGAGCCAGGAGACACGTTTTCTCTGCTTCATAAAAAGGGCTTGAGTATTTTCAGTGGGTTTCTATGTACAATCAGTGTATCTGCTGAGGTGCAACAGGACTATACTCAGCTTTTATGCTTTCAAAGCAGGGAACAAAGATCAGCTAACTAACAGAAATGTTACTTTGGAGCAGAGCAGTTTGGGTTTGAAGAAAGAGCAAGTAACAGCCTACTTCTCCATCCTGTGGGAAATTCTGCTATTTTACCATTTGCTTTTGACCCAGCTCCGACCAGAAAAAGAAGAAGTCTTTTGATAAAAAAATGCCCCATGAAGTTTTCCATTTCAATCTGCTTAAACTTTTTGTAAGCATCTAGCCAGAACATCATCTTTTTGCAGTGTATAACTGGAAAACTTTATCTTGCTGCATCAACAAGACTGCAAGATATGACATCTATGCAATAAGCAGCTGTATTCACATAAATTGGCCCTGTTAATTGCAGGATTTCTAGTTTGGTTACCTTTCAACTTTTCCAGTGAGGTGATGCATTGGATTAATGAGGTGCCCATGAGACCCTGTGCTTGTGCCTCTGCTCTGCCCTGGGGATCACCTTGAGTGACTGAAATAAATAACATCTTACTCACTGAAATAAATTCATCAAAACTGATCCTGCCATTCCCCGTGGTTGTCAGACTCTGAATGAGCTCCCTGGCTTTATATCCTGGGAGAGGGAGATTGGCAGCCTTCAACACCTCTGTTAAATCACTGGTATCGATGAAGCCATTCCCGCTGATATCTGCAAAGATTAAAACAAACTTTTACATTCTACATCAGCCCAATGAAATTTTCTGCACATAAAGCCTGTTTTTATTTTACCCAAGGAAAGATACATTAAATATTTAAAGATTTGTTGTCTTGAAATCTGGTATTTTCAATTGCTTTGGTGTTATTCACACCCAAGAAAAAATTACAATCGCCTTTTAACAAACAAAAAGTCACAATGATGAATTTATATTTTTAGACATACAAATACCTTAACAAAGCTAGGTTTAAATGGAAGTAATTGCCATTCCAAGGTTTACACACTGACAAACATGATCTATAGAGGAAGCATCCTGTCTACAAAACATCTAAATAAAATAAAGTTGATACAATACACATGTGCACTTATCCATAGATATAATTTGTGATTTTGGCCTGTTTTCTGCATTTTATAGCATCAGAAGTAGGCTGGAACTGCATATGGTCATCCTCAAAATAAAAACTTGTGTGTTTCTATGTGATAGTGCTAACATGAATAGTCCTGCTGAGCTTCCTGCAAGATCCAGGGTAGTATTTGATGAGAAGGTCACCAATACAGGTGCATAGTCCTTTATTCTCCAATTACTGAAAAACTCCACAGATAAAAAAGCAAACTGAGTTTATCATGTGGAGAGTTTCTGTTAAAACACTACAGTTATGACATAGATAAATGTATATATAGTTACATATGGTTATTTATATTTGGCTTTTAAGTGTCTGTGTCTTTCTGCAGGCTCCTTTTCCTCATCCTGGAGGCTGAGGTGATTTCAAAGCAGTGTGTGCTGATTTCCTGCATGGTAAGTTGCAATGTGAGTCACTTGTTGCATGCTGCAAAAAGGCACTCAGCTCTCAGCATCAGTAGCACGGACTCACACAGATTGCAAAGAGCATCCCATCCATTTCACCATGTCATACAACAAAAGGATCCGGACTTGGAGAGGGAAATATCGGGGGGAGGAATTAGAGCTTCCTTCCAGAATTAGGGGGAGCAACCAGATCTAGTGGAAGGTGTCCCTGCCCATGGTAGTGGGGTAGGAACTAGACCATCTTTAAGGCTCCCTCCAAGCCAAACCACGCTAGGATTCTGTGATTTGCCTTGTCAGTGTCTTGGGTGTGCGGGACACTCACAGAGACCTGATTTTTAAGATTGCCAGCCCAGACTACTGTGTGCTCAGAAATCAAACAACCACCACCTGAATCAGCAAGGACAACTGATTAGTGCATAATCCAGAGAGGCTGATAGATCTGCTGATAGAAGTTAAGTGAGCTGTGAGAAGCACAAGGACCTTTTCTTAGAATTTGGGTAGACAGTGATGGGTCTGTGTGACTTTAAAGGAGACAAATCAGATGAGATGTTTAAAGGTTTGGAAAGAAAACACACAGTAGAAATATGGGGCTTGAAAGGTCATTGTGAAGGGATTACAAATTTTTTATCCATTTGCACATTTGTCCTCTCCACACTCTTCCTTCCCATAAGGAACACTCAATTTACATTAAAATAAAACCTTTTTGCCTTCCAAATAATTTGTCATGAATAAACAATATTCTTGGGAAAACACTTGAGAATATTTCCAACATGGTTTGCTGTAAGCTTTTGAGTTTTTTCATAAACCCTGCTGGAGCCCCAACACGCCCCTCTGTAAGAGGCCAGTGCTCTGCAGTGAGCTGGTGTGGTTTCATCTGGGAGGCCTGCAGTGGCAGGAAAAGGTTTTTCTGTGGTTGCTCTGACACAACAGATCGCTGCTGGAGCAAACTCCATCTCCTCACGCCTGGTCAGTCAGAACATGAGAAAGAGTTTGCCACAGGGTCACACTTCAGCAGTGCCTTTCCTGTTGGCTGCACTCACCAACTTTGCCGAAAGCCTCGCGGAGCTCTGCCATCTCCTCCTCGGAGAAGTGTGCTGTCGACGCCATTTCTTACTTCTCTGAGTGGCAGGTCTGCAAGAAGAAGACACTTGTTTTCATTTGGTGCTTTTTGGCCGTGCAATTGTGATGGAACAGAGAGGTTTTTACTCTGGTTTTCAAAGTCCTGGAGCAGCTCGCCATAGCTGAAAAGGCAGCTCCTCTCTGGATCCTGAAATCAAGTGAAGAGATAAAATCCTGTGTAGATGAGATACAATTCTATGTCACTCCTGTTGTTTTGCCAGGCCCTGCTCAGAATTCCAACAGTTTTATTTATACTAATTTAACTGGAATTCAATCCTACCTCTGCTAACTCTTGTTTCTCATGGAGGAAACAGACTAAATTGTGCTGGTTCTTGTTATTCCCCCTTAGAAACACAATTCACCAGCCATTTCTTCAGCAGTGCTGGCAGAGAAGCAGCAGCCCTGGGCTGGAGCCAGAGCCCCAGGGGACGTTTGCACCACTTACCTTTGGGTACCTAATGAGGAGGCTGCTCACCCTTACAAGGTGGAGGGATGGAGAGAAGCTCCTTCACAAGGTGTTCAGAGCACCAGGTCTGGTTTCCCAAAAGTCAGCTATTTGTCTCCCTGGATATGTGGGGAGTTTAAGGATTTTCCTCCCAAGGTCTAAGTTAGTGCCTGAGGGTGGGTGGCTTTAGGAATGTGTGGCCAGAAGGAGTTTTCCTGCCTTTCCTCTCATTAAAGATATAAAACAGGAGGAAGGATTAGACTTTCACTTTATAGGCACTTTTCTTAATAACCAGAAAGGGAAAGTTCACTTCCTTTTATGGCATCATTAAATACACTGCCAGAAGATGTACATTATACCCATCTGCTTTTTCATGCACCTACTGTGCCTTGCATCTATTCATGAGGAAACTGTTCAGGAGACAGACTACCTACTATTCTATATTTGTGAGAATGACGCTAGTGTCCTATATCTCTTTAAGTATTAATTAACCAAACAACTATTTAAATAGAATAGAATGGAAACCCGAGTTGATCCTGGGAAGTGGTTGCTGTAGCCACAGTGTTCAAACGAGGAAAAAAAAATCAGAAATATGCCATTCCCAAACTAAAATTAATACATCATAATTTAAAAAACAAAAGAAAGATTTGCTAAAGCCCTCTGTAAAAACACTGAGTTATGTACAGCCTGTCTGCGCTTCAGATTGAATGCTCTCCTGAACTCATGCATTGATTCCTTGTGGCTGTGAAAACCACAGTGGACATGGCTTTGAAATAGCCCAAAAGCAATCTCGTGTGGTTAAGTTCTTGTCTGCTGTCTCCCAGTAGTATCATGCACCCTTTTTCTGCCTAATCACTGTGGTTTTAGGATGAGGACAGCAATAAAAGATCTGTTCACTCACTCCAACCTTCATAAATAGAGAAATGCAGCAGAATCCATAATGCCATTGTTCTTGCAGTTGGTTCTAACCACCATACTTTCATACTTCAAAAACCCCCATGATCCACTAGCAATGTGGGTTATCTATGTTAGGGTAAAATTAGATCCATAGTCTTCTCCCAGTCTGTCCTGGTATCTTCCCTGCCTCTGATTCCTCATTGCCAATCGTTTTCTGTTGCCTGCTGTGTGTTTCTACAAATTGTGGGTTAACTAAAATGCACCTGGACACATGAAAATCTTACCCTATCAGCCAGAAAATCTGTATTCCACTTCAAGGTCATTCCTTCTAATCCAGTCTAATCCAGTCACTTGATCAAGCAATATAATTTGCAACACAACTTTAAATAGCGTGAAGACTGTTCTAGGCTTAACCACCACGGGCTGCTGCCTATAACATTACTTTTGCAAAGTAACCTTGAGAAAAAAGTATCACCAACATAAAATGGCCTCTTCTTGATTGCATAAGAAGTTACAACCTCTGATATGTCACTAAGTAATCTGTTAAATACAGAGAATCCTATTAGTAGTACATATGTTTACATATGTGGACGTTTATACTAATAACATGTAATAGGATGAAGGGCTTTGCTGTAATGACCCCTTTTGACATCTTCTTTAGGTCAGTATTATCCACTCTGTTGTGAAGGTAACTACACTTGGCTGAGCAATCAGAGGCATCTCAGGTGCACACCGAGAACGAGGACTGATCCTCCATCACCTGAGGGGTGGCGGTCCTCAGGTGACAGAAGGATGGTCACTGCCTGCTCCACCACACAACTGAGTTTCTCCTACAGTTTCACCCCCATAACACCTCTTGACTTCAGCCTGTCAGTTCCAGTATCTAACACCACTGGGTGTTGCTGACTAATACCCCACTGTAGTTTCACAATGGTGAGATTTGGACAGGCACCCTCTGTCAGCCAGCCCTAATTAATGAAAACCAGAATTTTTAGATTAAAGGCTTCAGAGTTATTCCCAACGAAAGATCACTGTTGTTTTTTAAGTTGTTCAAGTAGTGAAAACAAAACATAAGGAAATCAAGTGAGTAAAAGTCCAAAGCTTTAGCAACACACAGCAAAAAAGGAGAAAATCCCCTTCCAAAAAGCCACCTTTCAGTATATAAAATGCTTATTTTGCTTAGATCATTAAATTATAATATTTAGGCACACAGATGTGTAAAATGCTTCTGGATAGAAGTGAGAGAGGTCAGGCCCAATATTTTCTTCTGATTTAACCAGCCAAGAGCAGAGCCATTTGCTTCTAGGGGTCAACCACTTTCAGCACTTCACCATCCCCAATGCAAACTGAAAACGCTTTGGGCATCCCATCAAGAGGGCATCCAACAATCCTAGGTGAATTGTCCAATTACTGGTAACTCACAAGGCATTGTAAGCACACAGTGCACTGCTCTGCTCCAAACTGTTTGCAAAATCAGAATGACCAGGCAGACGCAGAGAAAAAAATGCAGAGGATGATATAAGAGCAAAGGAGAATATGTGGATGAGCAATGATGATGAGCAATGTGAACAAGTTGAAAGAGCTCCTTTGAACGGAGTATTTGTTGAGGAGCCATCTGAGGGAGGTGCAAAGCGAAAATCTGCTGGTGAGAACTTTGGCAGGACAGAGGGGAGTTTGGTATAGACTGAATGCAAACAGCTTAGCTGTCAGCACAAAGGAGATACTGAAGATCAGGAGCAGCTGGGAGGAGGGATCTTGAACTTGGTGTGATGGAAGATCAGTGAAAGAACTGAAGTGTCTTAGGGAGAATGAGGTGAAAGTCAGCACGTGCTTAGATGCTGAGACAGGATGCTGAGGAGGGAGGGGAAGACAGCTCCCCGGGTCAGAACAAGAAAGGCAGTGGAACTGCCAACAAGGTAATAAACATTCAGAAGGAAGATAAAACACTCCCTGAGACAGTCTGAGATTCAGCTGGCTTCAGGACATCCGGATTACAACACTGCCTGGCAGTGACATTTCATTTTTGTTTGCTAAGCAGCATAAACCCACTATTGCAAAAGTAAAACGTAAAGTTGTGCAAGTACACTCTTTCCTCCTCAGGAGACAGCTGAGTTACAGGTTAGTGTAAAAAAGGGAAGAGATTCTCACCTAAGCTGCTGAGAATTGAAGCAAACTGATATCAAAAGAGCCTCTAACAAAGCACTCCCTTCCCTGACATCATTTCCAAACCAATATGTTGCAGCCATGCCCTAAAGCCTCCTTTTATTTGACCTTATCCTCAGAAGAACCTATGACCACACTGATGTTTTAAGAGATCTAATAACCAATTATTTTCAGACTGGACTATAAAGGAAGAACTAAAATAATCTTAAACCTGAACATAATTGCTACATTGAAACACAGTGATATTGACGTTCTTTCATTTCTTTTCTATTTTGAAGCCATAGTCGGAGGAGCTGCCTTGTTATGCATTGCTTGGCAAAGTGTGCACCCACTATGCAAGATAAATAATAAATGGCGAAGCAATTAAAACCTCAAGGTCTCCAAGACTTTTAGTAAATGACTACCTTGTTTCATACTTTTCTCCACTGCTGCAGTGTTTAAGCTTTGTTGCAAGCAAGGCAATGAAAAACCTGAAGATGTGAAATGGCACTTTATAGATAGACATGAAGTTGTACCTTGCCCCAAAACAAAAAAGCAAATTTCATGGGACAACATTACCTTTCACAAACATATTTAGTCAGGAGCAACTTAACTGTGAATTTGGTGTCAAGAAAGTCAAAGAAACTAATACTTACTGACTTTCTACCATCAGGGCTTTGCTTTGTTAATACACTAGTACTTTTCTGATTACATGATAACTTGTCTAGCTGTTGGAGAGTGACATGACACATGTTCCCTGGCAAATATAAATTTCCTGCTATCTTCTCTTCAAACTTGTTTGTTTTTTTCTGAAAGTGATGAAATAAGAGGCACTCGCTGTTGCAAAACACAGCTGTTAGAGTTGCATGGGGCAGTGTGAGACGGGCCCCCCCCACACACAAAACCCTGCCTTTTACTTTACCAGAGCTCATAGCTCTAGCTCCTTTTCTCTTTCTTATCTCGCTCACAAATTCAGTTTCCAAAGTCCATTTTTCTTTAAGGGTTGGGGAATACTTCCTCCCCTCTTTTCTGCATTAGACTTTCCCTCCCATCTGACATCGTAGAGGCACCCCCAGCAATCCTCCCCCAAGGCACAGCCTGCACTGGATCATGCCACCAGCAGGCAGGATTAAGAGAAGGGGCCTTAGAATTATGCAGAAACTCTTGTGATAGATCTGAAGCATCCTGAAGGCCAGAAAAACACAAGGAAAAACAAGAGTATCTCAGAAATATTCAATCTTTGTCCCGTATTTATTGCACCTTTGCATACCTGCCCATTCCTGGTCACTCATCAGAATATCCCTGATAGGATATTCCTCCCCCGAAATATTCCCTCTACCTTTCTCTCAAACGATACCACATGTAAGTCCATATATGCATATGCATTTCTGTTCAAATGATTTGTCTCAGCTGATTTCCTACAGTGTGGAAGGGCTGAGGAGGAGACAAGAAGATTTTTGAGATAGGTTCTCACAGTTTCCTTCTGGAGACAAGTTTTTGCCATTTTCATTGTCACTAAAGGGTGAGAAAAAGAGAAATTATACGGTAGATCTCATGTTGAAAGAAGAATCAATGCTACAAAACTACAGCAGTGTGGCCTAGTAGTTCCTCAATTTGAAAGTTTCATCTTGTGCTCATCAGCAAAAATCTCCAACTAAAATGTAGCAAGCAAAGCCATCTTGTTGACAATCAGCCAAGCATGTTCTTTTGCATAATCCAGAATAGTGTATCTCTCAGTTAAACTTCACAGTCTCAGCTTATTTGCTAATATCATGCTTCTCTCTCATATATTTATTATTAGCTGTTGTTTCTCTTACACTTCTGATCAAAATAATGTGCTTATATCCCTGCACCAGCAGGGTGATCCATACTGCACCCACAGCAAAATAGGGTAGTAGCTTTAATGCTAAATTAAAGTGAGCTGCCACTGATTATTTGCAGTGATTGCTCTAGGGTATCCAGCCTTCTTAGACATAACAAACAATCCCATCAATGTCCTTTATTCTTGTTTGGTGTCACAGCTTCCAGGCAGATTGAGTGGGTATTTTTTTGTGACAGCTTTTTTTTTCTGCTCAGGATGTAAGATAAAATCTAGAGTCCATACATCTCTCCTGTGCTGGTGAGTTACTCAGATAGCTACTCACCGTGGCTGACAACGTCAGCAAACACAAACAGGTTTGGAACTGCATGCCAATTAGACACATTTCTTACACAACAACTTTGAAAATCATTTAGGAAGCATAAACTGCAACATTTTCAAACACATGAGGTGGTTTATTAAAAAAAGTTCATTTTCCATGCTGTGCACACAGAGGTATGACACTCTCCCTACTGAAATAACTATAGATCAATAAGAGTATTTTTTTAATTTCCTCAAAGATGCTGAGCTAAATTTTAAATCCTAAAGTAGACAGAAACATGGCTCTGTTAGCAATGGGTAACTTGGATCACAGTACCTTCAGTTAGGGTGGGATCTTGCTGTTTAAATCAGCATTCAAAACACCGAGAGGAGTCTTTCTGAAGTTATGGCAAATACTTCCTCCCTGGTACATTAAAAAGATTCATGATTTAGCCCACAATAAATGATAATCTTTGCCTCAAAGGCTTTTTAAAAGACTGGTGTCTACAACAGCAAATCTCACCATGTATGCAGACACTGGATTATTAAGGTGTTGCACTTCACCTATTTTTTTCTTATACAATTTGAGATAAAATACAGAGAAAAGACATTTATCACTGTTCAGAAAGAGCACAGTGATGCCCATGAGTTATTTTCTTAATGTTCCATTTTATAAAAGACCTTATTTGTCAATGTGATGCCTGAGTCCTAAATCAAATACTGGTCAACAGGGCTTAGGAAGGGAAAATCCACAGGGTCTGGAAAGAGATGGAGATCTGTTTCCAATATACCACTCAGTGGCAGGGAGGGCTAATCCTTCAAGGAAATTAAGACATCGAAAAAGGAGAGCTCTGAACCTATAAATACTCTCCTTATGTGTCTTTTATCTGTCAGATACATCCTACTAGAGAGACAGCATATATGTGCATATTATTTTTCACTCAGAGTATGTAGAATTCTTCTTAAAAAAAAAAAAAAATAGACCCAGTACGCTACATTTCTTGTTGGGTCACTTATCTTTCCCATCTCTTTATCAACACAGGCTGGCTGGCTTTAAAGTGAAAACATTTTCCCATAGATAAAGGAACATTTTGATTCTCAAACTGACAAACAGCTTCAGTCATTCAAGAGATGTCCCATTTGGCATGGAAAGCCCTGTCCCACCCAGTTCCATCTTCACTAACAAAGGTGGGGGAAGAGGAGAGCATCTGCAGGGGCTGCTTTGGATATGGGTACAAGAAGCTACCCCAACTCTGCCCCATCACCACTCGGGTGGTGGATGTGCATAAAACCCGGGACAGACAAGTAAAATCTTCTCTTCTTATTCCTGTGTACTTCAGCCTGACAGCAAGTGGTCAGGTCACAAAGTACTGCCTCAGCCCCAAGTATCCTGTGGAAGCCTGGTAACTGGTGCAAGAAAAGGAGAACATGGCCTGTGCTTCCAGCTTGTTTGCAGGAAAACAGTTCCTCTGTGCATGGAAAATATTACAAACATGTTCCAGCTGTAAAAAGGAGGCTTTTAGATACCAACACATATTTGCAATTTGACTGGTTCCACAAGGATTTCCAGATCTGCTGCTTTTGCTCCCATGCCAGGAGTTGAATTCTGTCCTCAGTTTTGCAGGACACCTCAGTGATTTCAGCAGTGACCAGGCCCTTCCACCCACAAAATCAGGCCAGAAAAAGGAGAGCACACCTGAACACAGCCCTCCTTGCCAGCTGTGCTGCTGCTTGGACCCCCACCCTGCGAGGGTGCTGTGCTGGGAGCTGTAGTGTGCAGTGGGGAACCCAAGCAGAACCTGAAGCAGCAGAAGGCACAGTCCTCCTGCTCCCCTTTCCTCTGAAGAATGATTTGGCTTTATGGCATGGCATAGCTCCCCAAGCACTGTCACTGAGCATCCCTCTCATGACTCTCACACACCACCCTCCTGCCTGTGGGCACAGCCTCCATGTCGAGGACACCCTTCTTGTTTCACCAAGCGGCAGGAATTTATTTTCCATCCTACAGCTTTACCCTTGGATAAGTGCAAAAATGCACAGAGCGTCCAAGAGAGTCCTGTACTCCATCCTGCAGCACCTAAATACCATTTCAGGCTTTTTCCTAAATGTTTGTCATTTTGATAAATATTTTACGTTTTGTATCAGCATGTCACTGGACTCTGCTGTTTTGCATGAAGGGGCTGAATATGAAAATGAGCTACATTTCTGAATGCACTGTATTCCCCTGATCTCCCCCGTCTCCTTCCTTCCCCTTCGCTCAATCTCTTCCTCGTTCTTTCATGCTTTATGAAAAACACATGGTGATGACTTTCACAGTAGGTTCTCTATCAAGATGACTCTGCTCCAAGCTACACAGCTGTGTTTTAAGCTGCTCATGACTGAAATCAGAAAGAAACAGGGTCAAAAAAATTTATAGCAAAATACAAGACAATGGAGTGTGTGGCAGGTTCTGTGAGCAAGAGAAGAAAAGCAACACCACTAGATTTGTTCAAGTACAAACATTTTATACCCATAATAATATTCAGTCCGAACAGTTACTCAGTTTCAGTTGAGAAAGCAGATTCAAAACCAGCAATATAATACATCCCTTTTTTGACATATAGAGTGAACACTGTCTTCAGCTTCTGAGCTAAGTAAATCTGACCTTATGGTCAGGATTGAAGCAGAAACCCCCGCTCATGTTACCGGCAAGCAGGCAGGTACTTCCCAGTCCCTCCTGGCTCTAGCATCACTTCTCAATGGAGTTTCCCACCACAGAGGGGGTTTCCACATCTCCTGTCTGCTCATGGGAGCTCAGGAGGCCAGACTGTTCCCGTGTGACAGGCAAGAGGGGAGGCAGGTGAAACATGCTGGAGTTTCTCTACAGGAGGGGTTTCAGGGTGTGATCTGCTTTTATCAAGATGATCAAACAGCCATCTGCTGAGCAGCCAGCTGCATTTGCTAGAGATCATCTTCACCGGACATCTGCAGCAGTACAAGATCAGCCAGCCAACCTGGTCTGTGTCTTTGGTTGTGATAACAAAGACCTGAGGTTCCACTGAGTCAGTGTTCAAACCAAATCCATGTGCCAAGGAAAGCACTATATGACAAAACCAGCAAAGCTACTGCTCTCACAAAGAAGACAGTGAAGCCTGGAGACTCCTGTTCACAATACTACCACGTAAAATATCTGTAGATATTCACAAATCAAAATTCATCTAAAGCCTGAGCTGAAATCCCAAAGAAGACAAGGGACAAGCCTGACCAGATTCATCAGTCAAGATCTTAAAAGGCAAATATAACATTAGGACCACCCCATATCACTATTTTTAAAGCAGAAGTTCCTACTACAATTAGGCTCCACCATGAATCAGTTTTATTTATCCACTGGAAAGTAAAATTACATTTCTAAAAGCCTGATATAAATGTCCTAATAGGCAGCAGATTACATCGTAAGCACTACAAGCCAAAATACATTATCTTTATGAATCAGTGTTTTTCATCACTGGAATTAAAATTACCTTCTTACATGGATCCAGTCTGCAACCTAAATAATGGCTTCTTACTTTATCATGCCCTTCCAAGCCAATGCCAACCCCAACACTACCATTCTACTCAGCCAAAAACCACTCTGCCCAATTAAATCCATCAAACACTTTCTTGAAGGTCAGTAGAAATGCCATGCACAAGACTTCTGGAAAATGCTCCACACTAATACAGAACCTGCTCTGTTTTTTCATGGCGACCACAATTTCCTGTGCAGTTAAACTGCTGGTATGCACAGTGAGCGCAGCTTGCCAAAAAACTGCCAGATGCTGTGATCTTACCTCCTAGGCTCAAGCAGTGGGTCCAAACTGTCAGAGCAACAAACAGCTCAGCAACTGCAAATTCAACAGAAAGGGCAGAACTCCTTAAACAAACGAAACGTCTTGTAGGGCGGAGGAACTGCAAAGCAGCTGTCACTGCGTGCCAAGGAAACTCTTCTGCAGCGCAAGTAGGCAAGCCCAAGAGTGCAAGCCCACGGCTGAGCCCAGAGAGGGAAGTGAGCAGTGACACCACACCATGACAACACCATAGATGAAATAGATTTTGTCTTTATAAGGAAACGAAGCATTCTCTGGTCTACCTCTTCAACTCAGTACTCCTCCAATGGGTCCACTGCTTTGCGCCGCTTCCGCTCTAGCTCACAGAGTGCACGCACGCCAAAAGGCCTCCTCTCTTTGCTGGTAAGGGCAGCCACATCTGAGGCATGGAACCACAAGGTCTGCAAGTGCCACCTCATACATCAGGCAGGGCTGGCTGCCAAGCCAGGCTGGGGCAGAGTCACCAGGCATGGAAACTCCTCAGCATCTCCGCACAACCTCTGCCAACGTTTGACTGCCCTCCCTGTGAAAACTTTTTCCATGCAAGTGGTTGGAATTTCCTTTGATGCAACTTGTGACCTTTTCATTCTCAGTGCTCATCACTGACAAAAGGCTGGCTCCACCTTCTCTACAAGCTCTGATTAGGTTGGTGCAGATACCAAGATCCCTCTCAGCCTTCTGCTCTCCAGGCTAAACAAGTTGAGCCCTCTCTCCCTGTTCTCTGATCTGTTGTGCTCCATCCCAGGACCATCCTGGTGTCTCCCTACAGTTTGTCCAAGCCTTTATTGAACAGGGGAGTCTGAAAAAGGACACGGTGCTCCTTACACTACCTCACAACTGACACAGATTTCAAGGACACTTTTCCCAGTGCACTGAGGGTCACATGTAAAAGTGCTTGATCAATGCAAATATAAACTATCTTTCAAACCCTGATGATGCAGCATTACAGAAGCCTTAACAGATGTAGAAACACAACATCAAGAGAGGAAAGTTATTCATCAATCCCATAGGGATTTTAAGAAATGTCCTGCCTTAACAGCAAGATTCTCACCACTTCCACAGGCTGACAAATCATCCTTCAGCTTTTTCAACAACTCCTGTTCTGACTTTTACCTCTGAAAACAGGCAGGGGAAAAAAATTACCAAATTGTATGTCTGTAATGAAAAAGCTGTAATTCACAATTCACCAGGCCAGCTGGACCATCAGCTGCATGCTATTGTAAAGAGGTTCAAGAAACCCTTCTCATGAACAAATCTTCATAATTAAGATCCATCCTTGAAGCACACATACATTTGCTGTATTCAGAAGTACACTGAAACATGCTCCAGGCATTTTTGATTACTTATTTCTATTTAAAAAATACTTCCTCTATGGTATTTGATTATTTGATAGGCTGTGCCACAGCTTCTCTTCTTTGTTTCCTAGGACATTTTACACCAGCCTGATGGTTTGCCCCAGCTTTTTTCTTACAGAACTTTTCCAAATCCTTACTTTTGTCGGTGTCCATGACATCCCATTAAATGCTGCAATGTCTTTTGTGAGATAAAGAAGAGGGCACCAAAGGGATGTGTGCTCTAAATCTAACATGTTACTTGCACAAGAAAACTGGGGTGGGTGTTTCATTACCAGATATGTTTGCTTAACATGCTTAGCACCCTCTCTTGAGTTGTTACAGCTTATGCAGAAGGTAGGAGAGTGACTGAGAGTTTCCACCCTGCCGTACGGTATTTCATATTCGCGTGACCTAGACTGAGCTCAATACTGTGCCCTCAGCACTGAATCAACACCAGCACATGCCATAGGCACCAGCTGTGTTAAAGAAGTGTTCAAATACGCTTGGAAATACAAGGGCAGCAAGGAAGAAATTTAAAGTATGATGGATTTATGAGGCAGACATAAACAAAAGATATATTTTCCATGTGGATCATGAATCCCTTTTTCTGCCTCATTTCAAAACCTGCTGGAGTGTCACTAGGTATACCCGACAATGCTGTCTCACCAAATATTATTACTTAGGTAGTCTTTAGACACAACCCCAGCTGAAGCCCTGTTATGACACACTATTTAAACCCTGCACTGTGCATCCTTGAAGCATCACACAAATAAACATTTTATTGGGCAGCACTGAAACTCATTTAAGTGGGACGGTGTGATAGTTACCTCCCACCTGTACCTGGTTAACTTGTACCTGTGTGGTGGTCATTTGTGGTATTGCTGACAATGTACGATTCCACAAGAATGATCTCTCTGAAGTAATTTCCTAAGCAGGGCAGGATACTGCAGGATGTCACTACAGTACTGGTTTCCTAGAAGGGTGTTGAATTTAACTCTTCAATATAAACAGCTTGCATTTTGCCACAAAGTATGCTTATGGCTAGGAACAGGCCAGCTGGTGTTCGGACAGGCTGTGCTGTGGCACTGAGTTAAATGTCCATTACTGTCCCACCTCAGAAAAACAATACACTTGACCTACAGCTTCTGTCTTAGGACAAAAATATCAATGCAGCTGCTTTGAGATTTATGAAAGGTAAAAGAGTTAAAGGAGAGGTGGTCCTCCAATTACACGAAAAGACATTAGGAAATAGCAAAGATGATTGTCTATAAATTAAGTACCATAAATTAGCATGCAGTGTCCAATCACTTGCAGAGGGAGGCCTATAATTATTAACAGACCATGCCCCTGAGACACAGTTCAAAAGGTCAAAACCAATCTTTTTCCCCCTGTTGTCACCACTACAACACTTCAAAAGTCTTGCCCCTTATTGTCCCTGTGCCTGACAGACCTTTCTTTCCACATACCTTTTGCAGGGCTGACACTCCCATCCTGCTGCCTGTGTAATGCAGTCACACTTCACTGCAGATCTGCCAGACTGTGTCACCACAGGCTTCAAACCCTTCCATGACTTTTCTCCTCCTCTCCTCTGCCCGTGAGTCAGTCCCACAGCTCTGAGTGACAGAGCACTTTCACTTCAACATCCTCACCTGCCAACGGGCTCTCACCTTCCTCCCCTTCAGCCCCAGGCGCCTTGGGGAGCCTTGGGAAGGGCAGCAACAGCCTGTGTTCTCCTGCCACAAGGCTTGGACGTTTCTTAGCAAGGTAAGTGACAACCCAAAAAGCATGCAGGAACCAGTAATCCCACTTCCACCAATGAATGGGAATTACATTTGAAGGATCTGGGGCACCTGCCTGAGAAGAGGTCCAGCAGCTTCCTCTGACTTGGCAGTACTGTGTTCTGGCAGCCAGGAGGGGGTTTGCAGGGATCCCCAACTGAGGAGGGAGCTGGGGTCTGTGTAGATTAGTAGTTTATTTATGGGCACTAGGGAGGGGTATTCCTGTGGTGGCCTTTCCTGGCACACCCACCTCTTGGCTCTTGCATTTTTAACTGCCCACTGCAATATCCCAAGACCTTTGCCTTCCTGCAGGCTGCTTCTGCTTCAGGAAATTACTTTCTGCAAAAGCTATTACTGTGCAAAATCACACTCATATAATGCAACATCTTCCTTGCCACAGCTGATATGGTCACAGGTTGTAGACATGCCCTCTATCCAAGAACATCCCACAGGATGGAAAGAGCGTGGTAGAGAGCAGAGTGGGGACTGCAGCACAGATCTTCTAAGCTGGATGAAAGCTTCCTGTGGACCTTGCAAAGTGTCTTTGATTTAATGACAGCACAATTTTAAACGAACCCTTTTGGGGGAATACCCTGGTCCATGAAAAACTAGGGCAAATAAAAATAATGGAAATTATTTTAGAATTATCTCCTTTGAACAAATAATATCTTGCTCATATATAAGTACAGAGGACCTGATCTAATTCCCACTACAGTTTGATGCTATCTGAATTGCACCTTTATTTTGTGTGACTCTGTCCCTGTTCCTGTTAAAGTCAGTGACACTTCCTGTAACCACTAGTGATTTAGGCACTGAACTGCCTCTGAATATGGACCCTGAGAACTCCAATGCTGTTGAAAGGTAAATGAGTCTTTGTGAAGCAGCGGTCATTACTCCGATGGCATGTGCTCAGGTGCAAGTTGGTAACTTGACCCACAGCTGGGTCTGTGTTAGCAGTGTACGCGGAAATGCCACCTGTGATCTCTGCAGGAGAGAGAACACTACAGGCTGGGGACTTTGCAGAATGCATGTGAAACTCAGACCTTTCACACTGTTCTTCGTGGATTATATGTGCCAGGAAAAGCCCTGAGAATGCAAAGCAATGCTGGGTGATCCCATTGAACCTGTCACAACATGGGCACTGGGGTCTGTTGGGGGTGGAAATATGATGTCGTGAAATATCTCTTGGTGCAAGAAGAGCATCTCACTCTTTGTCTAAATCTGTTCATGCAGGAAGGAGTGGGGCACATCCACCCCTGCCAGAGCTTTGCCTCCAGCTGGAGTCTGCCACCGTGCCCTCCCTCCCTGAGAAACCTGGTCTCCACCCCCATTCAACCACCACACTCCATGGCAGGAGTCACCAACCCCCGAGGGCCTCTTGTGTGGGCATTCCCAGTGGCACCCTTCACGGCTGCTGCCTGGAGAGGAGGAAGGCAGGCAGGGTGGAGGGTGATGGCCCATGCCATGCACACAGGTGTGAATGAAGGGAAACCTCTGCCACACAGCAAATATGGCAGCCTCGAGTGCCCAGCAGCAACAAGACATTTACTCTTGGTCAGGGAGGGACACCCAGGCTTGCATACTGGCAAGGCTGGAGAAAGAGGAATGTAGAAAGAAATTCTATCATACTGAAAAGCACAGTTTTGGTAGGGTAATTCTCAGATCAGCAGCTCTCCAAACCTCACCCTTTTCCCTATATCTGGGCACAGGAACGACCAGGAGGATAATGGCCTGTTAAAGCTAGGCTGGGAGACTGGTCTATCATTTCACATGCTCGTGCAGCTTTCAGTTTCCAAGCCCTAAACTCTGAAACCTGTCTTAGAGTCTTCTAATGAAATCTTTATTTCAGTTTTACTACAACCCGACTTACTCGTGAATCAAGATGAGCCACAAAAATCAAATAAGCTATGAGTAGACTGGGTCCACAAAGCAAAGCAAAAGGCCACTTCTAACTAGGGGATACAACCTGCAACCAGCCCAGAAAGATTCACAGTCCCCAAAACCTTTGTGCAGGAGGGTTTCAATAGAACAGCGCCCACTGGCAAAGGAGGGGACAGGGCAACAACTGATCGCTGGTCTTGGAACGGTTGTTCCTTCAGTAGAAGTAGCCAAATATCCCTGTGAAACAAAAACAAGACAGCTCTGAGGCCACGGACGAGCTTTGAACAGTTAGATTTGTTACCGAATTCCCCAAACCATTTGTTTCAAAGAGATCCCTGCACTGAAGTGACTGAGTAGGTCTGAAAGTTTTCCTTATGGCTCAGTCTCGGGCCCTCACAGAGAGCTTAGCCTTGCTTAGAAGTCGTAAGGCACAAGATTAATTTCCTGCAAGCAGTCTGAACTTTGAAGGAGAGGCATTTAAGCAAGTGAAAAATGAAATAGCAGGGAAAAAACACCCTGTAAAATAAAGGCAATGATAAATAAATAACAGGAAAGTGTACACCCCACTTCAAATTTAATAGGCTACTCCCAACCATGAATTATTGATCAAAACCAGCCATTTGCTGCAATGGGGAGTACTAGTGAAATATTAATAATGGTGCATGAGCTAATCTTAGGTTTTACTTGGTGGGAGAGTGACAAGAAGAGGTTGGAGAAGCCTGGCCCCTGTTAGCTCCCAGGTCAGGCTGCAGTGGGAGAAGGGCACACCTCCAAGGCTCTCCCAGGACAGTGTGCAAGTCCCACATTTCCAGCAGAGATTGGCAGCAACTCTCCCAGCTGATAAACCCATTCCCAGATGGACACGGGTCTAGAAGTGTCATTCATGGAGACTGCTGCAACAATATTGTCTATCCTGTTCTGGTAGTCCTATGAAAGAAAACCAGAATCTTGGTTAGACCCTAACTCAGTCCAATGTGTTTCCTAGTTTTTCTGGTTTTCTTTCAGGAAATAATTTTGACTTTGTGATGGGAGGAAATAGAAGAAAAGGTGACTTTGGTGGGTCAGCTGGCCAGAGGCTTACGAGAGTAAAAAGCATGGAGAAAGAGATGGAAAAAAATTATTTAATTTTAATTATACTTATTATGCCAGTTATTTTTGCAAAACTGCGAGGAAACAAAGTAATGATTTTTGAGAATCTGGATCTGGCAGAAGCTGACTCACAGTTAACCAACCTTCTCATGTACTTTCAGCCTCAATCTCACTCAATTTTTGGTGAGAGAAACATAGTTGGCTTTGACATGGCAGCAGAATGGGCTTCCCCAGGGCCCCTGACCTGCCCAGAATGTGGGTGCAGGGGTCTGCAGCATCCCCAGGGTGGCTGTCACAGCCAAGATAAAGCTGTTCTGCTGCAAGCTCAGGCACTGCCAGCCCACTGCCAGAATTTCAAGTACCTGTCTTCTGCTGCAAACCACAGCAGGAAAAAAAACCCCACAATTATAAATTACACTGCTCTCCTGAACAGCAGGCAGCTTTTTGCCAAGAAAAGAATAATTCAATTTCCTTTGGATCCAGATGAAAATTTGCACACAAATATCTGTAGGACTGAACAAAATGTCATGCGCACGTGGGTTCACTCACATATGTGCCTTCTTGAACACTCTGACTTTATAGGGTCTGACTTTATTTTACATTTTTAGATTTTTAAATGTTAGAAGTTTTACATCCTAGGCTGTTTGCTCTGTGTTTAGCTTAGTTTTCTTCTTTTCCTTTTCAGCTTTTAAAAAAGCTATATTCTTGTACATCTTCCTCTTTCTTTGGCATGTTTCCCTTTATTATCTCATTTTTCCTTTGCACATTTTCTCTTTTTTTTTCCTGCTTTTCCATCTACCTCTTGTCATTTCTTCATTCCTACCCTAGCAGTTTCTGCTTGCTTGCTCTCAAGCTTTCAAGCCAGCATTCCTCACAAAATTTGTAAGGGTGTTCAGATCAGAATCTCCGCTTCTTGTTTGCGGCCTCTCACATGCAAGCCTGGCCCCAAGTTTTGCACTGGAACTGCTGCTCAGAAACACAAGCCGTTATTGGTTCCCTGTCAGGAGGGGAAATTTTGCATAACACAGAAGGAACTTGCTGGGCTTCTACAGCATATAAAAAAAAAGTATTTCCCCCTGCACCGCCAGACTGAAAGGGTTTTGTTTCCAGCCTTTCCACAGTTGTGTTTGCAGAGCCAGTCCTGCTTCTGGAGCTGCATCAGGGTGACCTGTCATCCTCATGCAGGTGAAGGATGAAAGCCAGCACTAGGTTGTCCATGCCCTGTGCTGGGTGTCAGCCTTTTGCTCAGAAGGAACATGTCCTGCATCTACTGAAGCTGAAGGAAGACAAAAAAAGATTGCATGGGTTTTCTCTGGTGGAGACATCATATGGAAAGGAGGCTGTAGCCAGGCTGGAGTCAATATCTTCTCCCAAGTAACAAGTGACAGGACAAGAGTAAGTGGCCTCAGGTTGTGCCAGGGGAGGTTTATATTGGTTATTAGGAAAAATTTCTTGCCTGGGCAGGAACAGGCTGCCTAGAGAAGTGGTTGAGTCACCATCCCTGGAGGTATTTAAAAGATGTGTAGATGTGGCACACAGGGACATGGTTTAGTGGTTAACTCGACAGTGCTTGTTTACTACTGAACTTAACATTATCTTAAGGGTCTTTTCCAATCGAAGTGATTCTGTGATTCTCCTATTCTATTATTCTGTGATCTGAAGTCAGGCTTTTCGCAAAGGTCTTGAATCCAACAAACTCTTACGTGTCACATCTCTATTTTTGTAAAGGAATGTGAACAAATCTAGTCCTCATAATGTTTTTACATAGTGATTAACTAGACTTCTGAGTCAGAGCTTGTATTTGGGATTAATCTCTTCCATGACATATATAAATTAAAAATATGAGAGGAAAAAGCTTTGGAAAGGGGAAACACTGCCCTCTCTAGCAATGACAAACACTGATTATAGCTGGCACCACAAAAAACCAGTTATGATTCCTTCATATTTTCAGTATCAGCGTTGCTTATCTCAAGAAAGCAAAATGAAGCTTTTCCATGATTTTTTTGTTGTTTTTTTTTTTTTTAACTCATCTTGCTGTTAAACACCTTCCTCTCCTAGTGGTTGGCATTGGTATTTCTTGGAAGATCTGCTGAGATGAGGCTAGAAAAGATGTGAATACACCCTGCAAAGCAACTGAAGGGCATCTACCCAAAGGCATGCTCCTCTTCTTAAAAGTGTCTCTCTATAGAGCAATGGCCAGGCTTTGACAATAATGGTGGCCAAGACGCACCTGAGCGAAAGTTTGAGGCAGCCTGGACAAGTTTTAGCAAACAACATATTTAGCACCTGACTAAGAATATAGTCAGGAAGACCCTTCATATTGGGATAGTTGTTAAGTTAGAAATCCTACAGAAGTCACATGTTATAAAAGAGAAGACCAGACTTTAATTTTGCTCACTGCTAGAAGTGGAAGATTTTTGAGGGAGCACAGAGAGATGGAATATCCACCACTTGAAAGCAAGTACCACAGTGAGGTGTCAGACGCGTGTCAGGTGGCACGAGTGTGATCCCAGAGATGCTGCTTGTGTTGCTCCCTGTGGGTATCATCCAGGAGCTGCCTGCACCGTGAGGGAACAGGCAGAGCCCACCCACAGACAAGCAGAGGAGTTCCTTGTTTCCGCATCCTCGCTTAGCTGCTCCATTTTCTGTGCTGCTGTGGCCAATGCACACTGAAAGCTAATGAGGCAAAGACATCAGGTGTGTTTTCAAATGTCAGAAGACTCAAAAGAGCCCCTAAACAACAGTTCTTGAGAAACAAAACAAAATTTTAAGCTGGAGTGTTATCTAAAAGACAAACTTGAAACAAACATTAATTGCTCTTTTGACAAAGCGTTCAAGAGGCACAGGGGAAACTGAAATGTTAAACAATTCAGTAGCAAACAAAAACTCCAAACTGTATCGATCTTGTGTGTGTATGTTTGTCGGTGGTGTCAGGAATTTAGAAGCCAAGGCCTTCCAGGAGAAAAGCCCTATGCTATCCAAGTGACACATACAGTGATCACTTTGCCCTCTTTGCTGTCACAAATCATGGAAAAAATCCTCAAACTGTTCCATAGAGCTGCCCAAAAATCCCCTGTATAAACTGCACAAGGAGCAAGTGTTTGGCCCTATTCATCTCCGCATCCCACTAAATAAATGCACAGATCATGACATCTTTGCAGGTCACCCCCAAGTCATGAGGGAGGTCCATTTTCCCAGGCACTCACTGACCTGCAGGGAGCAGGTGTACACAACCCATCCCCTAAACCAAAACCCCAAAACGGACAGTGTCACTTGCCCTACTTGGCTTTGCTGCCCAGTTTCAATCCCTCATTGTACAGCTGAGAGAGTGAGCAGTATGTCTTTGGAGATGATCTCAGGCAGATCTGTTTAGCCCCTTCCGGGATATTTATCTGTGCCTTATGCAATGAATGGCAAACTCCATCAGCTCAGAGCTCAGCTGTTCCCAAACAGCAGGGACATAGACCCCTGGACACACTGAAGATGAAGGAAATCTCTGCACCCTCCCTGGAACACCAAGAATAGAGAAATGTGTCATGCAGCTGAGAATTTTTTTCCAGAATGCTCCTGGGTGCTCAGCTTTTCCTTCACTTCTTCGTGCCTTCTTTTTTCCTATGGCTGATTTCTACAAAACCTGGAGCCTACAGGCACTGTGGTTCCAGGAACTGAAGAAAGAGGAGAAGAAAGACAGATTTCCCAAAGACCTTGCACTCTGCCAGATGACAGAGAGAGGGAGGTAAGAGAAACCAGACATAACAGACAGACAGAAGAATGGTTTGCTCTACCACCATCATTCAGAGAGTTGCAAAGGGTGGGGGAGAAGGAAAGAGCATCCTTAGTTTTTATTTCAATCCACTTTGCTAGCCAGGGCTAAAGGTCAGGCACACAGGAGAGGTGAAATGAGATAAAAGATTAGCACAAATCATCAAATAGCTTAAGGGAAAGAGGGTTCAGTGTCAAGAGTGGCAGGAGCAGTCTGCCTGCTGGTTAAACTTGTTTTTGCTTGTTCAGTGCTCCTTCAGGTATTTCTGTGTCTTTGGCCACCTGGTGAGTTATGAGCTTCACACAAGCAGCAATGAGTTTCTGACAGGACAGGAACTCTAAATCTTTTTCTAAGCATTACTCTGGAAAGTATCTAATGTTTAGGTTTAACTAGATATGTTCTTCAGCCCTTCACAGCATTACATATGACATGACTGAGTAGATGTGCAATGAAATATCCATTTTAGCGGTCAGAAACACTGGACAGAAACACTGAACTACAGCAGAGCCAGGCAAAGACCTCACACTGAAGAAAATCCCACCAGTTTGCCTGGTTCCCCTCTCTCCTATGCACGTGAGCTGCTCCTGCAACTGCAACAGGAAGAGGAAGAAAAACTGGGGCCTGGCTCTGATGGCTTGCAACAATCCCCCACAAACCCCTCTCTTCCTGACTCCCTTCTCAGAGAAGTAAGACCCACCATGCTCCTGAGCAGTACACTGATACTGTAATGCATCCCCAGCTGCACAGGCACACTCTGGCTTGCAAATCCCATTTAAACAAGAGGGTTTGCAGGTGCCTTTGCAAAGATCAGATTTAGTTTTTTGTTCACATTTCCACAGTAGTCTCAGCTGTATGTTGCAATCTCTGCTTCCTCCATTGCTGAAGAGCTGTTGCCTTTAATTGTAGAAGTAAGTGTACTTCCATATCCCAGTGGGATTTCAGCACCATGGGCTTTCTCTGCTTAAAGCCCAGGGACACCTTTGCCAAATTAATTTCTGGACACAGCACTGCGAGGACAGCAGGCATGAGAATCGTGATGCTACAGCTACTCTATGCCCAAGGGAATGTTCCTTGTGAGTGCAAGAGATGTAGACTCATGAATGACAAAGAAATTACTGTGCATTTACTAAGATCCCATGCACCAGCTGCTCTGCAGCTTGGCATCAAAACTTCATGGCCTCCGTTCCCAGCACACAAGTACCTTTCAAACCCCAGCTTTTACCAAAGGACGTATTTTCAGCAGGTCTTCCTACCTGCCCCTGCAAAGTAAGTCAGCATTTAAGCAAAGCCTTCTGGTTTGCATCAAAAGAAGCATCAACGGAGGTGATACTCCCCCTCTCCTCCACTGTTATGAGACCCCTACTCGTGCTGCTTCAGCTCTGGAGATGGGACCCTGACATTAGGACATGAACCTGCAGGAACAAATCCAGAGGAGGGCCACATAGAAGATCAGAGGGCTGGAGTACCTCTCCTATGAAGACAGGCTGAAAGAATTTGGGTTGTTCAGCCTGGAGAAGAGAAGGCTCCAGGGAGACTTTCTAGCAGCCTTCCAGCACTTAAAGGGGCTTAAAAGATAGCTGGAGAGGGAATTTTCACAAGGGCATGCTTTAAGATGAAAGAGGTTGGGTTTAGAGTAGATATTAGGAAGATATTAATTACTGTGAGGGTGGTGTGGCCCTGGCACAAGTTGCCCAGAGAAGTTGTGGATGCCCCACCCCTGGAAGAGTTCCAGGCCAGGCTGGATGGAGCCCTGAGCAACCTGGTCTAGCGGAAGGTGTCCCCGCCCATGGCAGGGGAACTTGGAATGAGATGATGTTTAAATGTCTCTTCCAACCCAAACTGTTCCACGAGTCTGTCTGAAATTCCTGGGACAATGCCACTGCATAGATTCTGTGCACCTGGGCCAACACAAGAGAGCCCTCAAATCCCATCACAAGAAAGTCTCTGAGAGGAAGGATAAGAGGATAAATACATGCCTGATACATGGCAGTCACAGCCTAAGGGGGTACCTCTCTTGCAGCTACTAGGATTTCTGGTTACCATTGGTTGCACAAACCCATTTAAATATGTGCCTGTAGACAATGACGGCACAGTAGTGCAGAAGTTCTGAGATTCTGAGAAATACTTGAGTCTGCTTAAAGAAGCTAGCTCAACTGAGCTGCTGCTGACTTATCTATTCTATTTCTCCCATTAAAAAAAAAAAAAAAAGAAAAAAAAAGACATTTCTAAAACATTTGTCCAAAAGAGACCTCTCACTGTTTGAAATTGTTGTTGGTTGGTTGGTTGTTCCTGTTCTGACTTTCTGCTTGTCTGTCCTGGGCACGTAATTCTGAAAGTGGATGTTGACAAAATCTGGCCATTGGGATTCAGATAAGAACTGCAGACATAGGCAAATTCTTGGGCACTCACAGCTTTGCAGCAAGGGCAGGCAGAAGGGCTTATCTGAAAACCAGTGTAAAGTGACAGTCTTCATCTAAGGGCTGCTTTTGAATTTGCTTGAAAAATTGTTTTCTCACCTATGTGTGTAGCATTCACACAAAATTACTGAGGCTCAAAGGTATATCACAGCATTAAGACTGCACTGCCTTTTTAACTGAATGAATGCCCAAAATAACAAGAAGGAAGGAGAAGGATGCTATTTGCTTAAAAAAATGTGATTGATATTAACAAATATTTTGATTCCTTCTGATAGTAGAAACCAAAAGTAAAAAGTGTTATCGATCCTGTTACTTACAGGAGACTGAAGGTGGGTCTAAGGGATCTCTGGTAAGGACATTTTCTCTCTCTAATTGACTATAAATCTCTTCCTCATTTTCTGGGAAGTATCTCTCCTTTGATATCTCCTTTATGACCTAGCAATCTCTCTGAGGCAAACAGACAGTACAAGAACTGTGTTTGTAATATAAGAATAAAGAAACTGATTACTGCCTCATCATGTAAAACATTTACCACTATCAAGAAGCAAACTGTGCAAAATAGTATTTTTCTCTTGCAGAACTTTTTAAATTATTTGTCCCAAATGCCCTGTGCATACTGACAGCTCCAGTACTACCCAAACCCCAGGCTTCCTACTGACACGCATTTTCAAAGACAGTTTCTTTTCAAAGAAAAGCTTTCTAAAGGTTGATGATGATGAGACACACTCTTTCACAAGCATGAGACCTTCAGTGGCCATCAACCTCACCTCATCAGGGAGGGAGCAGCATGGTGGTTCCTTTTTCTGCTCCATTTCCCCCTGGCATCATCTATCCATGCGATTCCATGTTATTACTGCATCACTTCCTAGGCAGCAGATGCCCCCAGGATTATTGATTGATGGCACCTCAGGTACCCCCACCAGGTACAGGGGAGCCTGCTCCCATTGTCAGAGATGGCTTCTTTGGAGGGACAACCCCACCAGACACCTGGACAAGGCATTTGGCTTTGGGTGTCTGGTGAGGGGGACACTTTCCTCTGATTCTTGGTCTTTTTGGCAAGAGGAGTCCGGAGTTATTCTGCCTAGCCTTCCAACAGAGCAGTCAGTGAGGTCCCTCCTGATGAGCAGGGTCCCAAAAAAGAGCTGTTGGGGGAAACTAAGAATGCATAAACTACTTCATTTTAATCCATAGGCAAAAGAAAAGAACTGATGTTGCTGCTCATTGTACGTCCCTGCTCACACTTCCTGTGTTAATCACACTTCTGACTAATTTTGCTCATTAGAGCCAAGGTGATCAAGTCACTGACATGCAAATGGCCTCACTGTGCCTGCAAAATGTAACCCAAGCTATTTCCACTTATGCTGTGTTCCTTTGCTGCTTTCTCTAACCCTGGCTGAACTCTTGATATTCTGGAGTGCCTGGATGTCTTCTTAAACTGGGTAATCTGAAATCTAAGTTTTACTTTGAAAACTCTGACCTGGATACACAGGTGAAGAAATGGAAGAGTGAAGTCATGACACCCACCGGTACAAAAAGACAGCAAATGTATGGGGAGGGGAAGAAGAGAAAATCCCTTTACAGAATGCCATGCAAACCAGGACTGGATAGAAAACAACAGGGCAAAAATGCTAGAAGAGTTTGCTGATGCTTAATACAGATGCTTCTGAATTTAAAAGTTGGGTAAAAGATTTATAGTTTATTAAGAGATTTTGACTTATGACGTAAATTATTTGTTTCTTATAAATGCAAAGAAGAATTTGTCTGTAATATACACTGCAATCTCATCTTTGGAGTTCTTCCCATAGGCAAAAGAAAAATTACACTGACAACTTCCTAAAGTTAATCATTCAGGACCTTTTCTATGTAAAAATCAGAGAATGTTCTCATGTTTCTTTACATAATCATGAAACAAAGAAGTTGCTTCTAAAGATACTATTTTAAGGTATGTTTTCAGTGATTCAACTTGAAACTTCTGCTTAAGAGCAGACACTGGGGTTTGTTTCCTTGTTATCTAAAGTGATGACTATATAAAACTATTAAAATAAAAAAAAAAAAGGCAGTAACTGCCTTCTTTTTCAGACTTTTTTTTCCCACTCAACTCCTCTTTTACCCAGCACACTGGCTCCCTTTTACCAGTACACACAAGAAAATGAAACTTTTTGGGGGTTTTTATCTGCCCTGAGAGGGATAGGCAATTCAATCCCAACATGGCAACAAGCATTTGTAAAAAGTTAACAAAACTGCTTTCATTTCAAGGTTAGGCAACATAACAGCACGGTGACAGGAACTATAATGAGGAAAGAAATTCCACTCTTATAAGAAATATGGCTATTTCTGTCTAGAGGAACAAACACATTTTGTGAAGTACCCAGGCCTCCGAAACAAATATTTTTACCACTGCCTTTACAGTGCTTTATCTTTGGGAAAATCAATTCCAGAACGATGCTGACCTCCTTTTCCAAAAGCTTTTGGACTTGCCGATTAAAATGTGATGTAAATGTTAAATGTGCTGCCACATAACTCCCCCCAAATATTTTGATACTAGATTTTTAACTATGCTTTTCCATCTTGTGGTGCACAGTTTAAATATGCTGAGAATAAAAGACTGTGTATATGTAGGTGGGATGGGAACTTTGGAGTTCATCTACCCAAACCTCATACTCAGTGAGTTACATTAAAATTCAATGCTACGAGGAAGGAAACTTTTCTGATGTAAATGCATGCTTACTTAGCTCATTCCTATGAGTGTTCCCAGCTAAAGTGGTCCACTTTCTGCAGGAAAAGGGCTTGCAAGAGTAAAACGAGATGTGTTGACCTTCTTCTGAGACTTTCTTTAAAAAAAAAGCCCTGCAAACAACTTCAGTGGCTTCCTGAAACAGTAGTAGTCAAGGGCATCCCGTCACAATCTAATAAAGGACTACTAGTGCTAAAATGTCACAACAGGAAAGGAAGAGTAAATATTGAAGGTTCAATAATGAAAACCAACAAAGACACATAAATTTTAAACTAGGGAGATATGTTAAATATTGATTCAGAGGAAAAACCCTAGGGAAAAAATGTATAAGGATGTTCACAATAGAAACAGATTAAATATGACTAAAGCAGATTAAAATACAAATTAATGTTTATTTAAAATGCTGATTAAGTTGGCTGCTTTCTTCCCATAAGAAATAAATGAACTAGCCATCTTCCTGTAAGTGAGAAGGAAATGAATGCACTGTGAATACCTGGGGTCACCAAGTTACAAGGTAAGGGAGAACAGAAAAGAGGAAGCCCACACGCTGCAGATGCTTACATGGGGAATATTCCCCATCCCACTCAGACTTTAAAGCCTGCATGCAGCGGGACCAACGCTGGGCTCTTGGCTGGGTCAGGGGCTCTTCCTACAGGCAGCACAGGGAGAGCCTGAAAAAAAGCAAAATACTGAGAGAAAAGAAGTGTGTTTTCTTCGCAGAGTCCGCAATCAATTTAGAAATCCATCCCTCGAGTCCAACTTCTCATGCTGTTACCTATTTGTGAATCTTCCAGTTGTGTGCTCCCTATGTTGCGAATGCTAAAGGTCAGCAGGAGGACTAGCAGCAGGGTCCTAGCTTCTGGGTGAAATTCATCCCATTTTGGTAACCCACACTGTTACAATTGGTACTTATTTCATCCGTCCCTCAAAACTGAAATGTGGGTTCTCTAATAACAAAAAAGAGACTATAGTTTTGGATGAATGATTGTATTTTCCTGAGAAAAACCTGCAGATTATCTGTAAAATAAATAAATAAATACAAAAATAAACAAATCTGATTATTTAGCAGTGGTACAGGTTACACATGTGCCTGTGGAGGAACAAAAGACATTGTGCTCTGAGTTTCTCCCTTTGATCTCCAAGCATGTGCTCCAACAAAACCCTGCCCATGTTTCCTGTCAGAGCACTGCTCCTTTCTCTGATTCTGAATGGATGATCAGAGGGCAAGCATTTTCTGAGGACATATTTTTTATCAAGGGCTACCCCTTGTGTGTGTTACATGTGGGAAAACTCAGGAATTGTAAGTCTGTCACAGAGATGGTGATGGGATGTAAGGGAGAAAGCATTAATGGCCAGGAAGCACTGCATGATGCAGCCGTGTGGTAAAGGAAGTCTCATCTGAGTTTCTTCTTGTTTAACTCAGGAATAACATGCAGAGCACTCTCCATTGCTGGACTGCCACTATTGCTGATCTTCTCATTCACAGTTAGTACATCCTAACAATTCTTAGAGGAATACAGGTAGCCACTTTGGAAGCAGCTGATGGCAGCATCATCATCCCACCAGTCACTCAGGGCAGATCTCCAGTGCAGATCAGTGACAGAGACTGCTGGGGACCAGGCCACAGACCCTCCCATGTGTCTTGTCACACCAGACTCCTGCTCAGATGGCAGTGCCATCATCCAGCTGCTGTCATGGCCGCTGCCATCACTGTGGGAAGGGTCTGGAAGAGAAAGTGGAAAAGGGCTCCTTTCCCACCAGGGAAAACTCACACAAGCTTTTGAGCGAGATGGTGGTTTAAGCACAGCTCTTGTAATTATCTTTTATGCTGAAACAAAAAAAGACAGGCTTTGATCTTGCAGACACAAAAGCCACCTTATTCCTCTCACCTGACAGGAGAAAAAACCCAATCCCACTGCAGCCTGGAAATGTTTTGCCAGAAATCCCTGTAAGAGCAAAATTTCATCCTCCTTGCAAAAATACAGGATGCCAAAGTTCCTCAGGGAAAGGAAGCCCAAGTCACACGCCTGTATTCGATTCTACATTTACCTCCAAGGGAAGCCTGCAACCCAGTGTTCCACTGTCAATGGCAGGAACACATGCAAAATGTTTCAGCAGGAGGATTCTGGTATCCTTTGGGTATCCTCCTAGCCTTCCTGAGGCTGTCATCTTCAGTGCATGCACCTACATCTGACCAGGGCACTCAGGAGTGTGCCTGGGCTCCCAGGTTTGGATGCTCACCCTGGTTTTACCCTAACTGCAGACCCAAAGGCCCCCATTCCACCTCCCAGAGACAGTGGTGTCAGGGTGGGCTGTAAGGTGTCCCACCAGCTCCAAGCAGCACACAGGGGAGGGCAGCTCTATAGTGCAGACACAACCATTGCTGCTCCTGCCCAAAAGAGCTCACAGCCCAGCAGGGGAGAGTCCGTGGTTCCACATGGCACACAGATAATGTGTATTTGTTTGTGGTGACGTTTTGCTTTCAATCTTGCACCGCTAAGCACAAAAACCAATGATGAAATAAATCACTCGGGCACTGTATTGATTCTTGAATGACGATTACATAAAGAAAAATGTAAATGCTTTGGTGTGTTGAATAACCCCTCTATTATGCATGTTGCAGCCATACCTTTAATTTCATTTATGCAGCTTCTTTTGAGGAAAGACATCCAAATTTTTCCCTCAGCCTATTCCACTCACTTTACACAGTGGAATACGTGCAAAGGAAGAGAAGCAGAGGAAAGAGAGGTAAATTGATTGCTGCCAGCCTGGTAGGGAAACGCTAACCTTGCAGGCAGGAGACAAACAGCAGAGTCATCTGCAACATGCAAACCAGCTTCTTCATTTCCACAGTGAGGCACAGGAAGTGCCCTTCAGAAATTTTCAAAACTATTACAGCTATAAACAAGTTGTCTTTAGTGGGACCCTGTGGACAAAAACGAATTTTAAAAATAAATACTAAGATTAAATGTATCAGCTAAGCAGTTTTTGACAGAGAAAACTATGCTGGGTGGTCAGTGTTCACAGAACACAGATGCAGAGTACTCAGCAGTTCCTAAATGCAACCTCAAGCGAACATTTTCAGTTAGCAGAGATGCTAAAACTGCCTCCACTTCAGTATCCCATCCTCATCCCTGCCCTATCCCATATTTGTAAGTCACTCTCAAAAGACTTTGTACCCAGATAAAATTTCTATCACACTGGATCAAATGGAGCTTACTTCAATCAGGACTGCGGTGCCGGGCCTATTTCTCAAAATAATTATATTGCCGAGATTAATTTGAAAAGGTTTGGCTCAGCTCGACACGCTTTGCACGAAGGAGCCCCAGCTTTACACCTGCTACCCCATCCAGCACAGTCAGCGGCACGGCCGTGCTAGCGCAGTGTGACACCGACAGCAGAGCCCCGTTTCCCCCGCTCCGATGCTGCCCGGGCACCNCTCCCGCACCGCTCCCCCGGTCCCCCCCGCCCCCCTGCCGGCCGCTCCCCCCGAGAGAGGGGTAACCGCTCCCGGGGGAGTCCGCTTAATAGTAACTTTAATTTTAATCTTTTTTCGTGAGCACCGAGGGGGAAATAATAATAGCAATAATAACAATACAAATAATAATAATGCCAAGGACCACCATCACCACCTCCTCCATCTAGAACCACAATTACAGAGGATAGTTACCAGCGAGGAGCGGCGCAGCAACAGGCGATGCCGGGCCGGGGGGGCGGGCGCGCTCCCGCAGCCGCAGCCCCTCCGCCCGCTCCCACCGGCGCCGCCGCCCGAGCCCCGCCCACCCCCGCGGACACGCCCCCGACACGCCCCTTCACCGGGGACGGTCCCCGAGGCCAGCCGGGTGTGTGACACCGGGCGGTCACTGCGTTGCTCAGTAAAATACACTGCTAAAGGGTAACGAGTTCTGCTCTAAGCTGATACACAGAACAGGTGCTTTCTCCTCATCAGTGTTAGCCCGGTTTCATTCTGTGCAGCAGAAAGTTCCTGGCACTTGTCCATGGTTAGAGTAGAATACAGCTCTATCCAGGTTTGTCTTGGTCCACATATGTTTGCTGAGAATTGTTTTCCCCCCTTCTTCAGATCCTGACTTTGCTCTTCTCCCACAGTAAGGAGCAACCTGGCAGGGTTCATCACAGACACATCCTTCCCTTGCTCCTACATCCTTCACCAAACTCAATTTCCTCACTACCAGTTTTCGGCTCTCCCTTCTGCAGCAGCGATGAGTCTTGCTGGCTCAACTGCCTTGAACTAAATTGCACTTACAATAGCAACTACAGAATGTTTTTGTGCCACCATGGTTGTGGGTTTAATCCTTGTATGGGCTGCTTACTGAAGTAATTGGACTTGATGATCCTTGTGGGTCCCTTCCAACTCCGAATATTCTGTGATTATCTTCTGACTTCACTTTGATTTTTATCTAAAATCTCACTACATATAATGGTAGATTTTATCTCATGAGAAAATCATGTTCCCTCTCCTTTTGATGTGCTTTTATCCTTTCTGTCTCAAGTAGCTTGATCACCTCTACTTTTCTTCCCTGCCAGAAGCCCTAAGGTTTCTTGTCTGTGTTGCATTTGCTCCACTCCCCCCCACTGAGTCTCCTGCTTTTCTTCTCATCAACCTCTGCAACTACAGGTTTCCTCTTGTGCTTTCACCTCCTTCCCAGTCTCTGAGCCAACTGAATGTTCTGTGTACACTTACTTCGGGAATTCTTCCATTCCACTCCCATCCTAGGCCCTCATTTCTTTCCAGTCTGTTCTTCCTCCTGGAATTTTGTAGGCAATGCTCCTCAGGGTACTGATGACTTCTTAACCAAATCTGCGATCATCTCTCACCATCCCTGATCTGTCAGCCAGTTTCAACACAGGTTACCTATAAATGAGAGAAAACAAGCACACTTATCTTTAGATGTGTGCCCTAATCGGGTGTGCACTCTAAGTTTTTTTTTTTATCAGTGTTGGAAGAAGGCCCAGAGGTTGCCAAGAAGGTTGTGGGGTCCCCATCCTTGCGTACTGCTCTGAGTAATCTGCTCAGAGCTTAGAGTGAACCCTGCCGTGAGCAGGAGCTTGGACTAGAGACCTCCTGAAGTATCTTCCAAGCTGAATTACTCTCTGTGCAATATCCATGTGGCAGGTGCCAGAATTGTTATCCTGAAAAGACCGGAATGCTAAGCTGGAGTGTATCAAGTACAAACATAGTTATAGAGTGGTTTGTTCCTGTTCCTCAAATTCAACTTCTTTCACTGTTGAAGAGGTCTTGCACTGCGGGATGGAGGAGAGTTCTTGTTACTGGGTTGTTTGGTGTTTGTTGGTTCGGGGTTTTTTTTTTTGATATTATATATTCTTCCTCCAGTCTATTGCAAGGATACCGTTCCCAGCCTCTGGTTGACATGAGGAACCATTTTTGTGTCATGATACCTCATCTTGTTGCAATGTTTGTTCGTTTATTCAAACTCAGCATGGCTATAATTGAACTCCAGGCTTCCTTTGTAAACTTCCCCCATTTCTTCCTTTCTCCAGCTCCTTGTTAAAGTGCCCTTCAAGTCCAAGAGCTAAGTGTCAAGGCTGAAGTCATTACTAGTTTTTTGCTTCGGGACTGTCTTTTTTCTTTTCGTCACAGTATTTGTTTTTCTTTCTGTCACAGATTTATATAATGCTGCACTTGATTTAAATTAATCTTGTCCATGTGCAAAATTGCACTGAAGTCTCAAGTTTATCTACTTTCAAATCAAATTACTGGGAAAAAAAAAAATGCCTAGAGTTGTCCTTGCTTCCAGGTGTGTGTGACAGTTTTCTTAATCTTTGCAAATCTTTCCATAAGCCATTAGCATCCTGATGGCACTTTGAGTTTCTCTTCAAAGTCACCTTCATCAGTACTTTCCCTTCTGTGTTTTCCTTCTGATTTCTGGTTCTTTAGGACTGAGTCTTTATACTGTACGATGTCTAAGATGTTTTCACCCCTACGGGAAAAAATATATAACCAACAAACTCTGCAATTTAGGATATAGATAATCTTGAAAATGACAGTGACTCAGAGATTTGCTAAAATTGGCTACTAATAAGAGGATTTCTGAAACCAAATCAGAGATTCTTTGATTGAAATCAGTGTCATTGTATGCATTCATAAACTAATAGGAAACTAGAAAGAAGCATAAAATTACTACTTGCAGATTCGGCCTTTTCCCAGGGTTAATAGTTCCTCTTATTAAATCTGTTTATCCAGCAGAAAACTGTTTCTGGGAGCTTTCGCAATGGCTGTCATGGGGCATTTCTCTGTTTTACTGTTCCTCCTTTGGCTCAGAGATTAGAAACTCTAATTGCCTCACCTTTTGTGACAGAGGTCATAGAACCATAGAATTATAAATCATAAATTATAGAATATCCTGAGTTGTAAGGGACACACACAGATCATCAAAGTCCAAGTCACTGCCCTGCACAGGACCACCCCAACTGCTGAGTAGCATTCTTTAATGCAAGCATTTGAAGTTAATAGAATAGGTTTGGGGTTTTTTTAAATTAGTGTCACGGATTTTTTTCCTGAAACACTGATGATAACTAGAAAAACTGTTAAAGCTGTCACTAAGAGAACAAATGCCCTTTTTGGCCACTTCTCATGTGTTATGACTCTTTTATCATCTGCTTTATCTAAGCAGACATTCATAGCTCAGCACCTTAAACTAGAGATGATTATTTCTTTTGTTCTGCGTTGTGAGATTTTTCTGATTTTTGAAATATCTTCATTTATCTGTCAGGAACAAAGGCTGAGAAGGAAATGGTTGAGCAGCCAAAACCGCTCCATAGACTTCTGCCTCCTAAGCTGCTGTCTAAGCTGTCTACACCAAGGGAGAATGTTGACAAAGGTAAACTGCACAAAGACTGTTTCTGTGGTGCATAGTTACAAATGCCATGTGTTCTCTAAAATTAACACAGAAGAAGATATATTGGCAGTTCAGCTACTAGTGCAAAGCAGTGTGAATGAGACTGCAGCATGACCCATATGACCTGCATCTCTTTGGGAGGCTCTCCGTGTAAATTGGGGAAGAGTCTTCTTGGCAGGTCCTGGAAGCTGAGCCTTCCACTTGTCAGATTTGAATACTACCCACTGGATAATAGAGGCATTCCCCCTAGCTCATCAGAAAATATGATACATAACATAAAAAACTGCTGGTGTCAAGAAAAATTAAATTGGATCACATGGTGTCAGACCATAGGGGAAGTGAGATACAACTTGGATTCAGATAAAATGGAAAAAATGGCATTTTGGGGGATGGTCATGCTCTTCTCAGAATATACAATCCTGTGAAAAGAAATGTCTTGGCTTATATTATTTTACAGACATCACGGATTTCTAATTAAAGGGCTTGCCATGCAGTGTGCTTCAGAAATAACCAGGCATTTTGTTGCTTCTTATATATGTGAATGAAAAGCTCTTTCCAGTTTATATAAAGTAGCTATTGATTAAATATTTAAGGACTAACCTTTAAAAATAAATGTGAAAAACAATAACATGATCTATAATTATAACGTTTTTAACCTAAGTAATATATAAATAAGATGGAAACTAGGCACCACTCCTGAAAACAGACCTGTATAGAAGAACCCTGGCATCTGTGCAGGCTTACTGACTTCTGTCAACAACATCGGGCCGCAGGATCTGCTGTAAAAAAATAAATACAGAAATTTTACAACTTTTTTTTTCACAGATCAGCACAGGAGAATAAAGTTGTACCATGAAAAAACAATACTGTCCCTCTGACTGAGATAAAGAGACCAAATCAAGTTTGGGGTTTTTTGTATCTAGCTTCTGTAATTCTGTAGGAGTATCTAAATAGCTAAAACTTCTCAATCTTCACATAGTCAATGAAGCAGGCAAAGAGAAAGAAAATAAATAAAAATAGTTTTTATGATGCTTGAGAGAAATGGTAAGTAATTTGAATTTTCATTTTGTTAGAATACTGTCATACTGTACCTATCCTCATTATGTAATATTAAATTAAAAGGAGTAACAATAATATATTAAAAGCAATACCTTTCTAAGAGTATGAAAAATAGTAACGAAAATTCAGTTAAAGAAGTAAGGTTGAAAAGTCAGATAATATAATTTTTGGTCCCTTGATATTATTAAGCCCTGCTGAATATTATTTTGAAAGTCTGGTAAAATCTGTTTAGGTAAGATACAGTTTCAGTCTGGCGCTGCCCAAACAGATGTAAATATTTCTGGCTCACTACCAGAGCTGTGATTCAGTGATTTAAGCCATTTTAAAAATGATAGAAAGACCTTTTATCCAGAAACAAAGTTCTGTTGTGCTGGCTCTCGTTCTAGTAGTACATATTACTGATGAATGCTATTTATAAATTGTGTATTTATATAGTAAACATGACAGGAATGTCAGAGCTTGCCGTAAAGTTTGTTCAAGGATCATTTCTCCAAATATAACTATCACTCCTGGAAGATATTTATACAGCAGCATGTCCATTGATCAGCAAGCAACTTCTCAGCAACGGCATTTCCATCATCCTCGTGGATTGATTGTTTTGTGCTTCATGAAGTGTGAGACTGAGACTGAAGAGCAGAAGCCCTGGACTGGAAAAAAAGACAGTGTTGTGTCGTGTCACTGTCTTTTCCCTTGCAGGGGAACGTAGAAAGTGGGACTGTAACGAGATGAAGTGGTCGATTGAAAATGCAGCAGAAATGTCATGGGGGGTGGACTGTGCCCACCTGAGGGCTGGAAGCTGTCAGACACTGTGGCCGAGGGCAGGAGAGCCAGGGAGGTAAGCCAATGGTCCCAGCTTTTTTTGAGAGTTAAGCTGTAGCAGAGAGATGTAAAGAGTAACTTGTCTCTCAGCAGGTCCCTAGAAATGAATCTCCCTTGCTAAGGGAACAGAGCCTCACCATTGTGGAGCTAAAGAGACTGAGTGAAGGATAAATTACTAAGTATTTCTTTGACGATAAAAATGTTCACAACTAAATGACTGCTGTCTGCAATGTTGTTCAGAAACAGGGGAGTAGCTCAGGACCCCATGGTCCTCCAGAATGAGGTCTTTGGAGATAGCTCTGGTGGCAAAGTCCTGAGCACAGTTCCAGCACAAAGGTGTATGAAATGAACCTTTGACACAGAGTTTGTATTTGGTTTCCGTGGCACAGTTTTGGCAGTGAGGGGACTAAAAGCATGTCTTGCATGAGAAGCTGCCAGAAGCTTCCCCCATGTCTGACAGATCCAATGCCAGCCAGCTCCAGGATGGACTCACTGCTGGCCAAGGCTGAGCTCAGCAGCGATGGTGGTAGTGCTTGACCACAGCCCACATGGCACCTTGCAAATGGATTCAGGATCCCTAAATAGGAACTTGTCAGTGACACAAATGACCGTATTTCACACACAGGAGAACAAACACTGCTCACTCATTCTTCATTAAACTCACAAGGTACCTCTGATAACCTGTCCTTTCTGTCCTGCTTCTGAGCCAACTCTTCTACTGGATACAACACATCATTCAGCACAGTGTGTGGGAGAACTGCATTTGTTTTGAAAAAAAAGACTAACCAATATAGTGATACTGAGATGCTTGGTCTTAATTGTTGGTGCATTTTCTCTGAACAAGAAAAATCCATATAGGGCTGGGAGAATTTGTCACATGATCTTTTCGTCACAAAGGATGCCAGAGGATCCCTCATTAGAAATGTCTTTTTTTCTCTTGTCTTCAGCAGGAAGGCTTTTTTGACAAATATCTAACTAGAGCAGTAAAAAGTTGAAACAACAAAAATGGAAAAGAAGGGTCTGGCAGTGCTCAAGGGCTAGTCAGGCAAACAGATGCTTCCCTCAGCAATGAGCATGTATTCCACAATCCCTTCAAAATCCAATGTAAAGACACGCCCCACTATGTTCATCAGATTTGCCATGGTCAAGTGCAAACCCAACTCAAAGGACCACTTCTTCAGACCCAGCTGGAGCCTGGCCATGCGCAGCCTGTTTGATCACATTTGTTCTTGCCTTATATGCTTCCAATAGAGATATGCCTGTCTCCTAAATCAAGATAATATCCATGGGCAAATACACTTGCAGCCCAAAACTACAGGTTTGCATGCATTAGGGAGAGGTTTGATTCCCTCCAAAGCAAGTTTCCCAACAGAGCAGAATGATGATAGATACTTCCCAGGTCTAGTTCATAAGAATAACAATCCTGCCCGGTGGTCTTTGCCAGGCACAGCCGCAAGCATTCCTGTCTACTCTGGCAGCAAAATGCCAGATCAACTACTTTGAATGGTGCTGACATAACTTGGGTTGAATTACAATTTTGCAGTAGGTGCAGTGCTGGGCAAGTGCCATGAAAATTATGCAGGATGCATCAGAAAGAAGATGAGACATGGTAAAGGTAACAGAGGAAATGGCAAAAGAGGGTGAGACGAAGAAATATGCAATGGAAAATTTAAGGCAAGGCTACTACAGAAAAAAACCATGTAAATCAGTTATCCCCACAGCTACTCTAATATTAAGTTTTAAATCACTAATATTTAGTTTTAAATCATTCTAAGCACTTCATTTTCTTGCAGTGGTAGGGTAAGAAATACAAGATCACTTTTCTGTTGATGAGGTTACAATTCCAAAAGATATTTTAAATGAAAGCTGCTATTGACTCTTGAACACAGCAACCTGAGCAATGCATCTTTAAAGAATATACCCTGAAGGCTAAAAACAATTTTCTGCTACAGGAAGCAACACAACACTTCCACTGGGGACCTAGACATGAGCTTTTCCTCAGACTGTCTTGTTCATACTACATCTCTTGAATGTTTCACAGCTACCAGTGACAATGTCTGCATTGGATTTTCATTTGTGCTGGAAATGTTTTTCATCTTTAGAATCACGTTGTAGATTTTTGTTCATACAAAGAAGGATTTTCATTTGGGATTTTAATTTTAATGAAATATAGACAACGTTTTCTTACTCTGACTATAGTCATCTGTTACTACTCTGGGAAATCTTCAGCACTGAAGCATTGTTTTCCTTGCAAAGCACATGCCAGGGATCTAAGAAAAATTCTGAACTCCAATGCAGTATATAAATTCTCTTTCCTTTTAGTAATCTTCATTATTTACACTCATCTATGTATTTACTATAACCTTTAGATTCTGTCATATTTATTGGAACCCTTAGATTTATATTTGATGATATTATAGGGATTAATAGGTAGTGTATGTTGTATAGATACACTTTATTGTGTATCTGTTGTGAAACTGATTAAGTTCTGGTTTACATGGAACTAGATGCCAGATTATATATATTAAAGTGTATTTGATATTATAAGAGGCAATCGTTAAATATTATCTCAGGATCTATGTAGTTTGAGACAGTGTATGCAACAATGATAATAAGAATGCAGAAGCAGTGCTCTCCTATCAGAGTTTGTATAAAACTTCCCAGGTTAGAAATGAAAGAAAGAATTTGATAAAAGAGCAATGAGCTGCAGAAGTTTCTCTGCCTGGCTTCTGGAGATGTTTTGGATTGCACGTTTGAATGGTTTGGATCCTCTCTAGAGGATGAGTATTGTCCAGAACTTGACTAGGCTTCTTGAGTGAATATATCCAGTATGCCTTAGGAAAGTTACTGAGGGAAGTCTAACACAGTTGAACAACATGGGAGAGTGTTTCTTTATAAAGCTGATTCAATTTTTATGTATCGTTTGGGCCTACTTTTTGTTCCACCTTCCAGACTCGACCCTTTTAATGGATATCCTTGTCTGCCTTAATCTGTCATTCAATAACTTACTCTTCTTTCTTGTACAGGTACATGCTGCTTATTTTCCACCACTTCACTGAAATGATGTAAAGCTGAAATTTTACAGTTTTGTTATAGACTTAGATATAAAGCTTTTGCCTAGGCAAAGGCTGTCTTTGGACAACAGAGTCATAGATGCAGGCTGGGAGGGAGTTCTGGCCAAACCCTGCTCAGAGCAGCACCAGTTTAGACCTTCAGATGTCTCCCTCAGGAGCACAAGACTCTTGACCTAAGGAAATAATCCAGTATTTTTTCAAACTTTTAAAAAATGTGGTCCTCAACCTCTCTGCTTTTCTGACTCATCATCTGTATGCAGGCAATTATAAAAGACCGTAAAATGTCAGATAAGTGACTTAAATTAAGGTGCTTCCAGCAGTCAGACCTCTCTTTTGAAAACTTTCACTACTCCTTTTGTGAGCTGCAAAGCAGGACTAGATGACTTCCAGAGGTCCTCTTCAGCCTATATTTTTCTGACTCAATGATTCTCTGTCATTTCGAATTTTAATTTCTAATTCATCATTCTATTATATTTCTTTGCAGGTTGTTTTTATTAGAAGATCTCTAGTATTTGGATGTTGCCTATAATGATATTAAATTTATTCCTAATGAGATCAAGAACCTCAGGAATGTAAACAACAGAAAATGAAAACAGATTTGTACATCATAATGCTCTGGACGATACTTGGATATTAATTGTGCCACTGAATACACTGGAAAGATTCACTACCCCCTCTCCCTCTTCTTAATCCTGTCCTATATGAAAATCTCATTTAAACAAAAACAGTAGATGATAATTGCACATCAGAAACAGCTGTGGATAGTGTAGAGCCAGCCACTATTTGCAAGAATCTTGATGATAGCTGTAAGTCGAATATCCACGTGCAAAATATGATTATTCCCTCAATTGACCATACATGTTCACATACTCTTGATTTGTATGATAAGGAAAGAGAAAATGTATTTCTAAACTATGTGTGGTTGTTTTTAAGCAGTGTGAAGTGTTGGTGAGATAAAAATTGAAATGGGGACCCACCAAAAGAACCTGTAAAAAAAAAAATATTCATACATGAGACTGAGTTGTTCTTTGCTGACCTTGATGTTGATGTTATCTGTATATACATGTCTAATACATTAAGATGCTCACATTCCTGTTTTTCCAGATAACCCAGGTATTTAAATTATCACTTGAAAAGTACTGTACATACAATTGTCTCTAGAACGTAAAGTGCACTATGAGAAACAGATAGCATTTTTTATATACACACCAGCTTGGTTTATTAATTCACTAAATGGGAATCAGGACAAAATTAATGTGGTCAAGGTTGGATGTGGTGTGAAGAGCCTATAAATGCCTAGTGATCCCTCAAGTTACTTCAAAATCAAATGTTTCAACACTGAAGAGAACCAGCTCTCTGCTTTGCCACCTGGGATTTTGAATCTCCCACTAAAATTCCTCCAAACAAAAAACAACTTCATACACCCCTTGTTGTGGAATGATACTATTCAGAATTAGCCTCAGAAGCTCACTCATGTGTCTGCCATTTGCTTCTGCAGAAAGAATCTAAAGGAAAAATACCTAGACATTAAAGACAGAAAATATAAAAAAAATTATTGAATGAGTAATACAGAAATATGTCCCATTTCCTTGCCTCCCCACAGGAGTATTGTGAGCAAGAAATATGCAGAGATGACCCCCAACCAGTAACTGTACAAGTATTAGGAGAGTGGAAGTTCGTAAATGGTCCATTCTTTTACATGAAATTAACGTTGATCAGAGGCGGCTATTACGTAATATGGGGTATGTCATGGTTTGCTCAAATCCAGATTTTGAGTGTAGCTGAATGAAAGTGAAACAACTTTTAATGGAGATTTATCAGGCATGCAAATATTTCCTTGTGTCTGAGGTTCCTAGGATTTTACACTGCCACCTGTCCCCCAGACAAATGTGTGTTGCAGCTTCATGTTGTGGCTGTGTGTCAAGCCAGTCTCTTCAGAAGGGGGATGGACCTGAAACTCACAGCTGAGAAAAAAATTATGTCAGCTCCATTTCTGGGAATTGCAGAATCATTTTCTCCCCTCTCTCTCCACCTCACTCCACTGTACAGCACATCTTTCCATTTTTGATGTGCCTGCCTCCTTCCCCACGGGAGCCATGCGGACTGTGCATTAAGGCCAGAGCAATTACTTCTCTGCAGTGGTGCAGGCCTGCACTGAAGTGGAGCTTCAGTTTAAGCACTTTCTCTAGTGATGAACCACAGCCATTTTGAGGCCAAATAATTTCTTTAATCTGCATTTGTGAGTGAGGAGGTTGAGCTGCTCTGGGTGTGTGTACTTTTAGAAGGATGACGCAAAGTTTTTGACCCAGTTTCTTCCCCGGTTTCTTCTTTTACTGTGATTGCTACAGTGGACCTTGTTATGGAAAAGGACTTTGGCTCATCTGACATTACAGGAACACACTTGAATTTGGAAGACTTCCCTTTTGTTTGCATGCTTGCTCATCATCATACTACAGAAACCTCATGTCTCAGACTGAGTCTTGTTTCCTGCACCTTGTGAAAAGTGATCTGGATTGCAGCAGAGAAACTATGAATGGGTTAAAATAGTCCAGAAATATGAGATCTCATGTTATGTTATTCTGTTGGACAATCCGGGACTCAGCTGGAGCAGTGGTGGCATCAGTGCTTTCAGCTCTGAAAGGTCTGTTTCATATCAATGAATATACAGTTGAATCAAAATGAAAGGCAGACTCAGCCCTATGTAAAATCAATGAAGTTATATGCTGACCCTGTGTTTCCTCCAGTGATACCTGGAGAGGGATCAGATTTTTTCTCTCTGCTAGCACTATGTCATTTTACATCATAAGGCTTTTCATTGCTTTAAAAAAAAAAAAAAAGGATGACTTTATTCCTGGACCACATATAAATTACATATAGGACCTATTTGTCAAAATTGCAACATTTTTGCAAGCTATAGAAGGTCTTGCTAATTAATCTTGGTATTTCTTGTAAATACATTTTGTTTACTATAGGAAGAAAACCTGTATTTTTTAATGAGTTGCAGTCTCCAAATCTGAAATGTCTGATGTTTTTCTAAACACTAAGATACCCTAAAAAAACAAAACCACATTGCCTAAGTGCCTTGATGAGGAAGATAGCCTGCAACAGAACTGGGATCAGAGCTCCAGCTTCTGAATTGTTGCCCCTTAACCACCATACTGCTCAGTAAAGGCTTACTTGGTGCTTCCTATTGTTTCCCACAAGTGACACAATATACAAACATGGTGAAACTGAACTGCCTTCTTAATTTTAAAAAATCAAACCCCTCTGATTTTATTATAATTCACTTAACAGGACAGATAAAGAATTATTAAGTGTGACAGATTTTCATATCTTTTGGCTAAATGACAAAAATCCATCCTTTTTTCACAGCTGCAGTTGAAGAGTCTTTTTCTGATCTCTGTAGTATTGTAATTTTGCCTATTCCAAGGCAAACATTTTCTATAATAAAGGATTTATACCATAGGTCTGTAACAGACTTTGGGCCCTAATGCACTGAATCCAGTGCCTGAGTCTTCCCTGACTATGGAACACCCTCAGCTACAACCTGGACTGAACAGGATACTGTCCGGGTATGGCCTTATGGGACTTGCCCAAACCTGATGTTTTCATAACCTTCAGTTGGAAGTGCCTTGGATTTGTTGTGTGTCTTAATTGTCAATAATGTAAATTGTCTTAAAAGTCAATATTGTTTGACTTGAGGCTGGAAAGTCTGGAAATTGTTTTTCACGGATACTGTATACACAGCACTATAAAGGCAGGTGGGACTCTGAGACAGAAGAGGGAAATGGGAAGGGAGAGATGAAAAACTGATGACACAGGTCTTCTTTGCACCCAAGCACTCCTGTGCACAGACATACACTTCTGCCCCAGTGATGGGAACACAGTATTTGTCCCAAAATAATTGCTGGATAAATTGCATCAGTAACATCAAGGGCAGAGCTCTACACATGGGCCTCCTGCTTCTATGAGCATTGGGCCACAAAGGCAGGTGTCTTCTGCTGCCCTCTCTCTCTGCCCCATGAATCTTGCATGCCTGATGACAGCTGCGTAGCCGTAGTAGCCCCCCTTTCTGTCCCCACCACCCCTTCTACTTTCCACCACATATCACTTTATTCTTACTGACCTATGGCTGATGAGCTCTGCTCCACTGTGGTTCCAAGGAGTGAAACCACCTCGGCCTCAGCCGAAGAAGGAATGCTTTTCACTTCCTGGTGAGAGCTCCAACCTCCGCTCAGTTGTGCAGACACGGTTTCCCTTCTCCCCTCCTCTTCCTCAATCTCGAGTGAACTCAGTGCCATCCTTCTGTGGTTCCCACAGAACAGTAACCCACCTGTGTGTGCAGCAGAGAGTCTTCAAGTGCCTTGAGGAGCTGCCAGGAGAATTTAGGTGCCTGTGGACAAAGGCCAAGCCAAGGATGCAGTGAGGTTTCACTCTGTTAACACACCTGAAATCTTGTTTCCGTGGAGCTGAAGGATGGAAGTAACTGTGACTCTTTCTCCACTTGCTGAACTAATCATAGTAAAAAAACTCAGGTGCTTGTTTCTGCTGGGATTTTCACTGGAGTCATTAATCTCAGTAGAAGTACCCAGCTACAGGCTGCCAGAAATAGGGATAAACAGCAGTGGGAACTGGGAGTGAAATTAGAGACATTTCAAAGCAGAAGCAGAAAATGATGTAGCAGAAAGAGAACAGTAAGAGGGAATTCAGAGTTTTAGTGGAACTCATGGGCATTACAGTGAAGAGAGAAAATCTGAAGGAGTTTTTGCAAATGGTAATAAGCATTATTCAAACACAGAAAACAGGGAAATGTGTCACTTGCATGAAGACTGCCATTGGCTAAGTGTTAAAGCTTCACATAACAGAGGAGAATGACTAGTATGAAACTCCACAGCGGTTTCAATGGCTATCATGGAACAGGTAGTTTGAACAACCACTCCATGATTTCGGGAGGAACAGGGAAGGAAAAGTACCACCATGGAAAAGCTCTGTGGTACAGGAAGAAGAGAGAATTTTCTTTTCCTTTAAATTTATTTGGGATTGATGACATTCCAGAAGATTTGTGCATGCTGGAGAACCCATGGCTGAAATTCAAAATCATCCAGACACTAGCAAGATGCCCAGTAAAATTAACAGTGACCTTTGGCTTTCTCTCACCTGTTGCTGGCTGCTCATGGTGAGGAAAATGAACTCTGCACTCCAGAGTACAGTACAGAGTACAGAGTACAGCAGGTGCTTTTGCAAGGGGGCATGCAGGCATAGCAGATAAACACAGACGTGTGACCTTCTGTGCTCTTGGAGTTGGCTGGCAGAGAAGGAGCTGTGAGCTGCAATTACGTTGTCTTTCATGCTACTGTAGTAGTAGTAGTAGTAGTAGAAGTAGTAGTAGTAGTAGTAGCAGTAGTATTTCATGTGCAGCACTGCTTCACTCTCTGGCTTTTAAGTGAGAGTTTGGTCTGTGCCAGGCGCAGGGAGGAACCACCACGTGTCAGTTCCTGTCCAAGCAGATATGCCTTTAAGGAACAGCAGTCCTGTGTCCTCCAAAGAAAAAGCATTTGCTAACACAGAACTGCTCTAGGGATAACTTTAAAAATTTTTCTTCCATTGTTTTAGAAATGGCTGTAAAGCTTTCCAGGATTAATTAATAGGAAGTGTCTCCAGACTGAAAGAGCTCCAAATGCATTCAGGATTTCTGGCCCAGACTCCCAGCCTCTGTGCCAGGCTCCAGGGGCAGAGGGATGTACTCTGCATTGCTAACGTGGCAGCAGCAGAGAGAGTTTACATTCGGTGTGTCTTTCACAACACGTGGATAACACAAGGAGTTAAGGGAATATAGGAATGGAAGTGGGCAAGCTTGGAGAAATGAGAAGGTTTCAGGGTGGATGCGAACACATGGTGCAGCTGTGTCCTGCAGCCCCTAGAGTTGCCGGGGGGTGTGGGCATCGCTTCCTCGGGATCAGGTCTTCTCCAGCTTGGTGTGGCTCTGCAGACGCACCTTAGAACAGAGAGCAGCACGAACACAGCAGTACAGCACTGCTGAGGTCAGCAGTCTGGTTTCTACCCCTGGTTCTGGGCAGGATTCGCAGTTTGTGTGGATCCAGCTACACCGAGGCGTGTGTGCGGAGCCGGGGGTGTCCCCGCCGTCCCTGTGCCCTATCCCGCAGCGCAGAAAGCCACCGGAGCTGTGTGCAACCAGCCCCCTCTAGTGGCACTTGTCCCATCAAATTCTGATGCTTTGTGAGACTGCACTCGGTTTCTTAAATCTTATACTACATTATATAGCACGGTGTGACGAGATAGTGACACAGAATCACAGATTCACAGAGATTTAAGCTGTGTGACTCGCCTACAGTCTCTCTTACCTTGCATACAGTGCAAGTCACCTTCAGAATTTCTGTGGTGGAGTGAAATGAAAATTATGATCAAAGCTGCTGCTTGGGAATACACAGCTCTTCAGTTCAACATTAATGCTTCTATCATCTCCTCTGTGAAAGCCTTCAAACCTCATTTGCCTTCCTCTTCATCCAGGCCACTCCCCAACTCCCCCACTTACACCTTCAAATGTAAAGCTAGTGTTAGAGGAGATCCATCCCCTGAAACTACGCTTGAGCATTTTACTAGCAGTATTTATTGCAGTGTAACTTAAGGCATCTGACTCACATGCTGGACCATAGACATTATATTTTGCATGTGATGGCCTACATACAGAGCTCATGCTTACACAGTTCCTCAAACAGAAGACTGGAAAAGATTAAAATTACAGCCAGTTGGTGCGGGGGATCTCAGTTTGATCTTCCCACTAGCTCAGGGTTTTGAAGTTGTGTAGTCTGGAGGCAGAGGAACAAGTGTTGATGAGGTTAGAAGATTTTTCTTTTCTTGTTTTATCAGGAGATCACTAAAAATACAATTCTGACTTTCACATCATGTTTAGATAGTGCAGAAATTACTTATTACTGGGTGATAAATACACAGCATTTTTATGTCTCAGATAAGTCCTGAATTGATACAAGACGTAATTCAGTCAAAGTTAAAATTGGCATTTCTTGATATTTTGCATTGGGCCCTGCTCCTTTAAACGTGTGTGTTTGTGTGTGTGCATCTGTGTGTGCACGCATGTAAAAGGAGGTGTGTGCAGACATACCTGTACAGGCCGGCAGGGCGAGACGGGAAGGAAGATTTTTATTCCAAATCCTTTCTCAACTCACAGCTCTGGTCAGCTGGAAGGAGCCATAAGGGTGCAGGTAATAAGGACGGTGTAGCAAGACCCCAAGAGCTCTTCCCTTTGCGTGTTGAGGGTGAGGTAGCTGTGAGCGACACACGCCCACGCACTGATTTTGCACAGCCAGTGGGGAGAATTTGGGCCACAGTTAATAACTGCAGCATGTCCCCTCCCACTGCTTTCAGAAGAAAAGCCAATGATTGAGGACTGTGTACTGCATTCCTTGGTTGTGTGGCTACACCCGTGGCCTTTTGTACCTGTAAAATAAAGACAGGTTTCTAGGCCAACACACAGGGCTGGTCGCTGGATGAGCTGGAGCATGCGGTGTGGTTTCCTGGTCCATTCTGGTGTGTGTCCTCCGCCCAGGAAACAACCATTTGCTGCAGCCCAGTGGTGCATTAGGCAAGCACAGGAAAGATGTGTGTGTTGGGGGAGTGGAGCTTACAACAGGAAAAACTGCAACCATCTGTGCTTAACAGCACGGGGCTGTTGCCCCATTGCATTTAGAAAACTCCCAACAGACTTGCTCCTGCTGTTCCGCACGTTTGCTTTTCACTCTTATCTACTCCCTGAGCTCAGCACACTCGGCCGTTTCTGTCACCTCCAACAGCCTCATCTCCTGTACCATCTATAGTGTCCTTTGGGGTCCAGCTGAAGAAGAATCTTCCAGCTCTCATGAAGAGAGGAAAGCTGAGGTTTCTGCTTCATTGATTGACACTGGTGGGAAGGGAGGTGAACAGATACAAGTCACTGCTTTCCTCATTCTTCTTGCCTGTGAACTGTGCCAAATCCCTTTGGAGGTCAAGGCACATCTTTCTGATCAACATACGAAACACACACCTCTTCATTCCTTTCTTGCCCCTCATCTTGGCCCAGGGCAAAGTCCCTGGGCACTACACAGGGTATAAAATTTAAGTGATGTCTTATTTTTCAGTGTAGAGTTGCCTGTGGCTGAGAAGCCCAGGACCAAGAATGAGGACATACCTACCTGCAGGCACATAGCTGACCATCAAATACCAAGCTGGCCACTTGGGGTTTCTACAAGCAGCTTACAACCCTCACACATGACTAGAAGCTCAAGCTGATGCATGAATTCCACCATTTCCTGCAGCCCCAGTGCATGAACTGCCACAGAGCGGGTGATATGCCACACCAGAGCCTCTTGCTTGAGTGGGACCCTCAGCCCCCACTTTCTGTATGACCCTGGGACCTCTTTCTCACTCTCTGACTCAAAGGTGTCAAATGCTGCAGCACTGCATGCCACAGTACATATGCAGGGGGTTGATCCACTTCCCCAGCCTGCTTCATTCTGATGCCTGCTTAGCAAAGAGGAGGGAGGGGGAAATCCTTTTTTTGCAAAAATCAGAAAATTCCTAGGTCATCTCTTATTTCACTGGAGTAGAAACAGAAATGATTCAGTGTCAGCAACTTCCATCTCGTTCTTCCTTCCTCTGGCTCAGGCAGAACTCTGAAGAGAAGTCCTGTGTAGCTATAAGCCATCTTTTTCTTAGACAGGGTTTTGCACACATCCTTGGTCAGACAGGACAAATCAGCAGCAAACAGTAAATACCAGCTGCCCTCTGCCCCTGTGTGAGCAGTGCTTGAAATGATCTGTAGCCCAGCAGAGTCACAAGACCAGCAGGCAGGTAGGTTTTATGCCATCTGCTGTCAAATGTGGATGGTAGGTCTTGTTTGAGAAATCTGCCCTTAGGCCCCAGCATGGTTTCAGTATTTGTTTTCCTGGTAAGATCTGGTGCATATAAAAGACTGACAACACCTATGGAAGTATTGATTTGGCAAACAGCACCCTTAGGACAGTCGATACTATGGTACACCTGATCACAGCCCAGCTCTGAAGACAAAAGAAGTGTCGTTTTTTCATGATGCATGGTAAATGACATTTGTAAATCTAGAGCACTTGTGACCTCCTGGATTATGAAGTCTGAGGATTTAGAATCAGGTGGTTTTTTTTCTTTCAAACAAAAGCACATGCTTGTGTTCTGTCGTCAACAGAAGGTAAGAAAAAAAACTGTGAGCTCAGTCTTACAGCATCAGAAAGAGGTTTTTATCTCTAAGCTTGACTGGAATTCTGAATTCCTTGGATTGGGAAGCTAGGTAGGTGAGCAAGGGTCATTGGGAAACAGTCATGGTTTAGTTGTTGACAGGTGTTTCAAGCTTCACTGGCAGGTCAAGTTGGAAGAAAGGATGAGTGGTGAAGATGTACTAAGGAGAGAGCAGTGGGGATTTCAGTCCTGAAGAAAGTGAAGAGTCTTAGTAATAGTCAAAGGCTAATTCACGTGATGTGCTGGAAAATCTGAGTTCTTCAGGTTGCTCCTCTGAAAGTGGAACACAGAGAGAGAGAGCAGGTGAGTACTTGGGCCTGAGATGAGTGCCCAGGAGAGACAGTGGCTGGAGGCAATAAGCTGCAGGGACCAAGGTGCATCTTCTTGGCAGGCAAGGTGAGAAGGAAGGATTGCTGAAGGCTCCAGACAACCACTGGTGTCAGATGCCAGAAGAAGAGGGAGAAAATTCTTGGGAGAAAAGGTGTGGCTGTGAAAGCTAGGAACCCCTGGAAGGTTAAGAGTGAATGATGTGTCTGCAGGAACCTGGAAAGGAAAGGATAGGGTAGGGTGGCCTGGAGAGCTTCCCTGTGGAAAGGAGGTCTGGAAAGACGAAAAAGTAAGGAAAATTGCTGGGAAAATATGAGAGTAATGTCATCATTTTCCTTTGGTAAGCACTCAGCATAGTGCTGAGACCAGACTACCATGGAGACAGGCCCTTGACCCAGCATCAAAGGCCAGATCAGGATCCAGTAAATGGGCTGTTTGTGGATTTCCCCATCTCCTGGCTGGAGTAACTGGAAGATTGACTCAGGGAAGCATCTTGGCTAGCAGCAGTCAGCACCTGCTGCAGCTGCAGTTGTGCACATTTGCCGTGCTGTGTGAAAGGGGAAGCACATGTAGCCAGAATGCAATTTTGAAATAGGAAGTGTGTGGGATATGCTGGTAGCTATTTCTGCTTTCCCATCAGCCTGTCAGATGCAGAAATCCTGGGGATTTGGGTTAGGGGAATCCAGCCCGTCTGGCTCTGGCACTGGCCTTGTGCCTAACTGCTGGGACCTGTGGAAGGAGCCCTACAGGGGACACAGTGCTATTCAATAAGAGTGAACCACATGTCTTTGAAGGCACTTACTGGGGAGGCTGGGGCAACCAGACCTCGTTGTTGTGCAGACTCTTGAGAGGGACAGTTGATGAGTGGTGCTGTTAACATGTTGACTAATACATTGATGAAACATAATCCAATTTTTCTTCACCACAGGGAAGACAGGGCCTCTTCAGCCTTCTCTGTGCATTTCATCCTTCTTGAGAAACTCTGTCTCCATCACTGTTGTGTCTCTCAAGGTTAGAGATGCTCCTCTGCTCAGTCTGCTGGTCTACATCTGGGATGTGCTGCCATTTGTACCATCACCTTCCTAAGGGCTGTTTAAGCCTCAGCCTGACTGCATTTTGCTATCCACACTTTTCTCTAATTACACATGATTTCATCCCATCATATTTTCCTACTTCAGTGACTTCTCAATCTTTTGTTACACTTCTAAGCAGCCCTGTGGCTCTGTTTCAGTCATAGACCACAAATATTTTTTCTAGTGTGACACAGCACAACATGCTGGCCCTGTTAGTGCTGTGCTGACACAGGAAAATGCTGTGCCAAACTATTTTCCTGTGAGAAGAACACTGAAATTGCAGCTAGACATTCCTACGGTCCAAGTTAGCTTTTAGGAAAGCCTCTGTTATAGAATCACGGATATATCTTCTGTGCTAAGACATAAATTTATACTCACATTCTTTTGCCTCATCCATGAAATGCCTAGGAGGCCTAAAAACACACTCCTATTCCAGTAAAACCATTACAGCTTTTAAATTCACCTTCTGAGAACTCGGAGGGGGAGCTTGATTCACAGTAACTCTTGGACAGAGATGAGAGCACAGTAAAATGGCTCCCAGGTGAGGCAAATAAATTCTTCTTTCCCACATCATGCTCCTTGATGCACAACAGCAGCATTTTGGCAGCCACTGACTTGCTTTGAAGTGACCACACCACCACATTACTTCTGATTTATGCAAGGAACTCTGAACCCTTTCTTCCAGAAAATGCTTCTTGGTGTTGTCTCCTAAGGCAGCAGGCAGGTCTTCCCAAGGACCTGCCAGCACTTTTTCATCTTTTCAGGCTGACAACACCTCAATGGATTTGCTTCACTCTCTCTCTTTTTTTTTTTTCTTCCCCAAACATCTTCCTTAGTATCATCCTTAGCTTATGGAATAGCAAAAGTATTTTATTATATTATTTGTTTTATCATAAAGACATTCCTCTGGGCTGTAAAGAAGCAAAAATGGTTTAAAAAGTGAATAAAACAAGCAGGCCTAGGAGAAGGGCAGCTGGTAACATTGGGGATATATCTCTGTTTCATTTTGCCTCTATGGACAACTGGAAATGCCTTGACTAAAATAGCAGAGAAAGGAATCCAAGAGGAACTGCTGCTGCTGCTTGGGGAAGTAAAGCGAATCAGATAATTTCAGATACGTAACACAGGGACAGTAGGAGCAGCTGTTAAAAATCAATCCAGCTCAACTCCTGCAACTGTCCAAACAACTCCATGAGCATCCAGACACTGCACTGTTCACAGCATCAGCAACACAGTGCTGGGACAAGACAGGCACTTGAATAAAATTATGTTGCCATCTAAAAGCTGACATTGAAAGATGCTCCACAAGCATTTTGCCCTGTTCCCTGGGCTCTCTTGAGCAAGCATCTGTCCATCATTCAAGCAGACTTCACCATTTCTTAATCACAGGCTGATGCTGGCAGGAAACTGGAATCAAGATGCTCTGACTAGGGCAATTCTAGGCCTGAGGAGAAGACCTCCAGGCAATGAAAAAATTTTCACTGGAAAGGTCCATTGAAATAAGGCCTTCAGAAGACTGCATTTTTTCTTACTCAGTTCCTCCTTAATCCTGAATTCAGCACTTTTTATTGGATCCTGACCATTGATGGGTGTGACAGCCACCCCTGGAATTACATGGAACCATAAAACTACTTAAGTACTAGACGTACTTGCTTACAGTCGCAACAAGACCTGTATTTGTGAAACCATAATACACCTGATAATTAGTAATATTCTGTTGTTTACAGTAATAGCTGTATGATGCATCACAAGAAATCCTGGCTTCAATGCACTGCACGAAGCCTTAGCAAAGCACTTCCACCTCCAGAAAACTCACAACTGAAACTAAGATGGAAAATACAGCAAATCAGTATAAACACATAACTATTGGAAAAGCAGGTAAAATTCCTAACTGCAAGTGTGATGTTAGTATTGTATTCCTTTGAAACCTTGTGCCTATGGAAATTACTAATAATACTGTCTTTATGTGAATTCTGCCTCTGAAGTGAGGCATGCAGTTAGCTAGGAATAGGTTTTTTCTGCCTCCCAAAGCCCCTGAGCGTGCTCCTCCAGTAGTGTCCTCAGCAGTGCTCCTGCTGTATCCACATGGCAACATAAAAAACCCCACAGTTAAGAATGAGCTTTGGTCATCACTGCTCAGGCAAACAGACAAGTGTGTTTGGTATGATCCTCCTCCAGACCCAACAGTCAAGAGCAGCACCCCCTCAAAGGCAGAAAATAGTCACCTCTGTTAATCCTTCCAACTCCGGACCAACCCACTGGCATCTCACAACTTAGTCCTTACTTTAGCTTCAGCAGCAGAACATTTTAACCAGTTTTACTTGGACTATAAGCATGTTGATACTCTCAGGCCTTCCACTTTCCAGCTTTACCAACTCACTGAGGACCTGCTCTTGCTGGAATCTGTGTTGTGGTATGTATCCTCACAATTAGTGAGGATAAGCTCTACCGGCTCTATGGAGACCTGGGCTGAACTGAGCGACGTGAAGCATCAGCACTTCATGCACGAAACTTGCTCTCCAAAGCTCCCCCTCCTGTGCACTGCTACTGCTTAGCAAGACTTGAACAGTCATGAAAAGCACAGCCAGAAACCAGATCAGCTCTGCTAAATTAATGAATAGTGAAAAAGACATGTTCAGCTGCCCTGCAGGTTATCCCACAGAAGGATCATTCACGTCTACTCCTTCAAAAGCACAAAATCCCTGCAGCAAGGCCTTTCATGTGATTCAGTTAGTCGCACACCCAACTTAAATGAGAATTTACTCTTGCATAATATTAAATACAGTCAGCTGCATAAGCAGGCTCTTTCTCACCACATCTTATCCTGCATTGGTGATCTAGAGTAAGAGATGCTAATCTTGCTTCAGAGCAGTAAGTAGGTAAGCTGTTTTTGATCACAGAAAAAACAGATTAGTGGAAGTGTTAGTGAGCTTAGTAGTACCGTGAGCATTAATGTGGAGGTGAACTTACACAGTCCCAGGTAAGAGATCCTTTCCTTGCTAAAAGGTAGAGCAAGCAGATGAGGAGAGGAAGAAAAAATGCACAAAATGAGAACAAAAAATTCAAAATACTAACAGCACCCCATTGGAGAGATCAGAATGTTGATATGTGCTTTTAGGTCCTGATTTTCTCTGTTCATTGGTACTTCACAGCAGAAACAGAAAAATGGTTTTACAGGTTCAAGCAGCTGTTCTACCTTTCTGAAGGCAAGGCCTTCATTAGAAGTAACCAACCAGGCAGGGAAAGAAAGCTGCTTTCAATTTCCAGCACTTCACCTCTAGGCAAGGACTCCGTCTGCAAGTGTGAGGGTGGATTTAAACAGGAGCATCTCTCCGGATCACTCACTGTCTCTCCTCACATTTCTAAGTGCTCTGGAAAGAAACTTCTAGAGTGGAGTAGCTGGTGGAGATGGCGAGATGTTAGCACTGGGCGACTGCATGGTGGCCCGTGTGTGAAGAGGCCAAGACTGCCCCATGCCAGATTCAACTGCTTCCAGCCAGCTCCGATGGACACACCGCAGAGCATGGCTGAGCACTTCAGCCAACATGGTGATACCGCTAAGAAAATGTATTTAAGAGAGAGCATGAGACAGCAGCAAAAACACCAAGGTCAGTGAAAAAGGAGGAAGAAGAGGTGCTTTAGGCATCAGAGCACAGATTCCCCTGCAGTCCATGGAAAGGGCCCCACTGGAGCAAATGAATATTTTGTGAAGGATCTACATCTTCCTGGAGAGCTTGTACAGGAGCAGGTTTATCCTGAAAGATTGCAACCCATGGGAAGGATCCACACTGGAGCAGGGGAACATGTGAGGAGGCAGGAGCAGAAGAAAGGAGCAGTTACAGACTGACAGCAACCCCAACTCCCCATCCGTCTTGCACCACTTGGGGCAGATTACAAGGTAGAAAAATGGGGAATGAAGAAGCGAAGTTCAGTCTGGAAAATGGGTGGGTGAGGTAAGGGAAAATTACTGGTTTAGTCTTCACTTTTCACCACCCTACTCAATTTCTAATTTACAATAAATTTAATTTTCTCCAATTCAGGGGTTTTTTTTCCACCCATGACAGTAGCTGGCAAGTGATCTCCCTGTCTGTATCTCATCCTGTGAGCTCTTCCATCTTATTTTCTCCCTTTGTCCTCTTGAGGAAAGGGGTGAGAGAGCAGCTGGGTGAGCACCTAGCAGCAGGCCAAGTCAACCCACCACAAGCTGTTGCATAGATGTGTTTAAAAGAAACTTAAAATTCACTGCTTCAAAATAAGCATTTGCCATAACAACTTCAGATTAGCATCTGCCTAAAACTTGAAGACAAGTCTTTTCTATTTATTGTAGAGCTTTTCAGAGAATGATTTTGTATTTTATCACTTTTTCCCCCATTTCCAAAATCAAACACAGGCAAGGACTTCCAATGCTCACTTACTATCTATACATTATCTGCAGAATTACAGAGATGAATCATTTTTACATGAAAAAATATAGTATTTAAAACCTTACATACAAGGACAAAACATAGCAACAAAAGGCTGCCCAAGAAATTAACATCCAGTCTGTCACCAGTTAAGATGAAACTCCTTTTGGGTGAGTTTTCAGTGAGGATAATAAAGTTGACATTTGGTTTTTTTCTATTTTTTTTTTATTTTACCCCCCACAAAGGAGACATGCATTAAAAACAGTAATGTCTAAAACAACATTATTTAACTCTTAGTCATGCACCTGAAGATTTGGCTCTGAGCATCTTCTGAAGTCAGCAGTCAGAGGAACCCAGTTTCACTGGGGCACCAGTGATGGAGTTTCTGAAAGTGTCCTCCGAGCTGAGATCCGCAGACATTTGGGGCAGCCTCCAGACTTGAAGCATGCTTTATGAAAGCATGTTTTGCACTCTGTTTATACATACAAAGTAGCATTCGGAGGAAAAAAAAAAAGGCAGAATTTAAAAAAAAATGAATCAATAGCTGTGTTCCTTGAATGATGTTCTATCATGTGCATATCAGTACAAAAGTCAACAGAAGCAGTGCAAGGCCAGGACAACAACCACCACTGTAATAATTTACAATGAATGCTGGCAAGATCTGATAAAACAGCTCTCTCATGCGTAGACCCAAAAAATAGCCTCCTGCTGCAAGCATAAGCATGGTCAGGCAAATCCCTGGTTTTGCTCTCTGAATTCACTGACACAAAACAGCTGCCACAGGCTGGTTTTCAAAGATACACGCTTTCCATGGTTTCCAAATATACATGCTTTTAGTGAAGCTAGTTCTCAATGTTTAAAATAAGTCTAATTGGTTTTATACACCAAAATTCCCCCAAGGAAGAAAGAAAAACATTCGGTCTGGAACATACCTGGGCACCTTTTACATTTGGCAGTCTGATATGGGAAGAGCAGGTCTGCGCTGTGACAGAATTCACAGATAAACCCCTTCGCTTGACAGAGCTACAATGACAGCAAAAGGCTTGAATTTGAATCTAAGAAAAAAATTATTTGGGAATGGCAGCAGGGATATTTCCTTACAGTAGCAGCTGCAAGGGCACTAAAAGCCCTGTTTTTTCCTTACCTCACAGCCACCTACATGAGAGGTGGAGCTCTTCAGAATATCTTTAAGAAGGGGCAGTAATTGCCCTCGTTTGATCTTCACCAGATCATCCAGTGAGAAGAGATGCAGCTCCTCAGTCAGATGGCTGGGGACCTGTTCAAATTCTTTCAGTACACTGCAAAGAGAAATAAAACCCAGTTAAAGTTACAAAAAGTTATTTTTCAAGTGTATTTCCAGAATAAGCCTCTTTCACTTCTCTAGTCACTTGGGGATTATACAAGGCAAGTTCATGCTATATCCTGCCTCCCCTCCCAATCTGAGATCACTTTAATAAAAATTGGAAGGTGTGGGATTTAGAATAAATTATCTGCTTTAAACATGCATTCCTCAGGCTTTGGAGTTGCCATACACAGTTATCCCAGCAATCCTTAAATAATGTGTAAAGGGTTCGCTCCTACCTCAGGAACAGTAGGTAAAATCCCATATAGTATCTAATATAATAAGCTAGGCTTATTTATTTTCTTTGCCAAGAGAACTTTGAGGGGTTTTATCCTGCACAGGTGAAACTGGGTGAAACTATGCTTGTGCTGAGCAGGTGAACACTGGAAATAGAGATTTTGCTTTTAAACTATCACTGATGCAGACAGAAGGAACAATTACAATCCTAATACTTATTTCGGTAATGGAATCACAGGGAATTGAACAGAAGAGAGACAAACACACATTTCTGTTTGATTTTGGTGAACAATATGCAACTGATGCATAAAGAAGGGCCCTATGTCAGAGAAAAAACAGAACCTACTCTTAAATCTTATTTTGCTTATACCTGTTCTTAAAAAGGTCAGCCATTCTGCAGTGATGATCTTATTATTCACATGTCTATGTATTAGTTATGCCAACAGTTTGGGAAGGTGAACACCAAAAATCTTTCACTTCTAGCAACAAGTAAGGCCATGTTTTGGTCTTTATCACTTTTGGTTACTACTACTTTCATTTGAATATTTTTATAGAATAAACTGAATTGAGCATTATGACAGATTTCTGGAAGAAATCTTTAAATGCTCAAGGAACACACTTGTTAATTAAAAAAAAAACAAGGTATTTTTTAAAGATAAATATTCTCAGAGAGATAAGTATCTTTGACCTTTTAAGAATGAGTGAGAACCTAAGAGAGATGGAACAGGAAAAAATACGCACCTAACTAAAATCATTCAACATTTAAAACCAAACTATATTACAAGAAACAGCTACCACTTGTACTTCACTCAACATTTGCAGTGCAATAGAAGGCAGCTTTGTTATTAGAGCTCTCTAATGATCATATCAACTTACTTAAAACAGCACCCAAATATCTCTAGAGAAGAAGGCTCTATAAGCATGTCATGTACATTTTACCAAGCTATTTTTCAAGCATAATCACAGTCCATACCTTTCAGCAAACCTGCAGGTTCTCAGAAGCTTTTTTAAATGAAAAAGCTGTTCTTGTGCCTCCTAAAAGATGGAGGAGAAAAACAAAACCATTTTTTAATTAAAATCATTGCATTTATATATTCATAAGTGAGGAACACCACTATTTGAGTCAGCAACCCTTGCAAGTACACCAAACGACACCTAAAAAAAGGAACTTTACACTTAGCCTAGAATTAAACAAATGGATTTTCTAATGCACGAAAGCCAAAGGCAGGCATAGGCTATTTTTATTCCCTGACAAGTGAAGCAAGTCCTAATCCCAAAAATGGCTGCAGGTCTTGAAGCATGCTAGATCCACATCCGTGTAAGAACAGATAAGTGTCTCCTCAGCCAAGAAGGGAACACATGCCTACTTGTAATCTTCAGCAGAACACTCTTCCTGAAGCAATAGGTGGTACAGCTTTTACATGAGCTAAGGGTGCTGCCCCTAATGGCCCACAAAATTAAGGAGTCATTCAAAAATTACAGAACTTTCCAACAGCCAAAAGCCAGGAAGATGTAAATATTTACTGCAGGACACCAACCCCCTTACATGAACTAAAACTGGAAACCACTAAGGAAACACCTCCCAAAGACAACAGGGATAAGGAGAACTCTGGCATAGGTTGGAAACGCCTCCCTTTGCCCCCTTCACCTGAGGGAAAAGCGGGCAAGTCCCAGAAGTGGTGATGTGGTAAGTCATAAAGAAACAACCCTCCTCATTACCACATACACACACAGGACATCCTGCCCTAAGGAATTCTTCCTGAAAGTCTCAGACCCAGAAATTCCTAATAAAAAATGGCCACACTTACCCTGACCCTGTCCATTTCTTTACTTTTTGTGTAGAGAGTTTTGTTAATACACAACACGTTGAAAATGGGGTGCTGCCATATGCTGTCCAGTAGGTGTTTAGAGAAGTTGCACACATAGTATTTTTTGAAATCCCACTTGGAAAGTATTCGGGCAGGAATAGAAGACTGGGCATAGCTGTGGCAGCAGTCACAGAAGTATTTCCCCAGGTAGTCACAATAGCGGAGTCTCCTGATATATTCTGTAGGAAGACAGCAATGAAATTGTGAATACTTTAAAAATTTATGGGACATAACTCTTGTCTGTATGCCTATTCTGTCTAAATAACTCAGATCTACTGGAATGAAGGGAAAGGGATTTTTTATGTTTTATTTTTTTAAGTAGCAGGTTTTATTATTGTGGTGAACACATGTACAGGGTTTGTACTTGGCATTAGAACAGAAAGCTTTCCTCATCTCCACATTTGTTCAACTTATTATAATTATCACCATAAGATCTTAGAGAAACCCCTGTTGCTTTACCCACAAAAGAGATGCTTGATAAAATACACAACAAAAATACTTCCCCCAATTTTGGAGTCATGTTTGTATAATACTGTTTCACATCAAGAGGTTTGTGGGGTTTTTCCCAGATATTACAGGATCTCCTATTTGCCTGAGTTAATGTGGCATCATAGATTGTTGATACTTTACAGGCCATCACAAACACTGCTCTTGTGAGCTGACCCAGAATGAGACTCAAGCGCCACTTCAAAGATTTCTTAGGTAAAGTCTGTTTGTCAGTTCTGGAAATCATTGTACTTTCAAGCAGTTCTCACAAAGTATCAGAAATTAAGCAAAAAGACAAGCAAGATTTTATGATCAAGATCTAGAGAAACAAAAGTTTTAAAAAGACACCCCAAAAGAACAAAACCACAGATTCCATAGGCTTGCATAAAGTCTCTAAAAAGAGACTTTTGAGAACGTCTAAATTGGCACAGGGAAAGAATTATTAAAAGAAACAACTGAACTATGTAAAACCAGCACTTTCCAGCCTGGAAGCTTGATTTTTTTTTTATAGTTTTTTCTGTTTTGTGGTTGACTCTTTTGAATTTTTACTGGGTGTGAGAAGGACATCTATCAGGTATTGTATTCTGTACTGTATGAAAAATTCCAGACACCGGAAAGATCCCACTGTCTGTTTTACTACTGCAGGCACATCCAACAATAAGATTTTCCTTCTAGCTCAGATAATTTAAAAATTGTGATATATCTGTGTTGGTGAGGATTATAGTCTGATTACTAGTACTGCACTTATTAGGGGTTTTTTTTGCCAGTTTTGGTAATACTTACTGCTTTCTATCGGGGTACCACAACCAACACATGTAAAGTTTTGAGCAGCCACCACTGCATCTCTCCTGTACACAGAGGCAAATGGTTAGACCTTTCAGCACCCAAACCACAGTTTTAGTTAACATTCTTCCAAAGTGCAAAAGAGCTACACTGGCACCAGGGAGAATGTCCACCTCAGGAGCTGACTCCTACTCCTCCACAGGAAGAAGGGAGATTCTGTGACGCTTGTTGAAATACTTAAATTATTTTCCATTTCTTAAGGTGGCACCAGTATCATGGGGTTTAGAGACAGGAAGTCCACATTTGCAACTGAAAAAGCAACTGAACCTGCAGTAACACAGGGAACAGCCCGTTTGCCTACAGTCTGCACTTAACAGCATTTGACGTAGGGTGAAACAGCTATTTCCTCACACGTGACCTGGTGCCTCCCCCCACTTTCTGAAAACCAGCTATCCATAAAATATTAGCAGAAAAGTGGGGGAAGTCAAGAATATTCTCCAGGTACTGTCACAAAATGGAATTTTCAGGAGCTAAGTACACTGCCACCGTAACACCAAAGACTACGTGTATTATCACATGGAAAATCGCACATGCTGTGTTAATCAGGATGTGCCAAGAGAGGGAAAAAGATGCCATCTGTTTTCTAGTGAGGCTGGTGACAGACACTGCAGAAGGCTGTGCCATGCACCAGTTCTAGATCTGTTCACAGATCATCTGCACATGCACTAGATCTGTTGATCACCCAAGCTCCTTCCATCAGCTTTCCCCATGCTATATTAACTGACAATGCCCAGATCCCTCAAAACTTACTTGACTGAAGGATGAATATTAAATATAATCTGTGATCTTGGTGGGGACCAGCCAGAAGATCCTCTTAACTTGGATACGATCTTTATTTCTTCAGCCAAATTCAAACTGGACTCAAGTTCTCTTGGAATTTCTTCTTTCAGCATAGACTATTGGGAAAGACAAGCTCATGAAGATAACTAGCCCATCAGCTGGACATATGTTAAATGCCATGGGAGATGTTTATCTCTCCTTATACTCTAGTATTTTAAAGTTCAGTTTTCACCTGCATGTAGTCCCCCCTCAGTCAAACTCCCTCATATCAGTCCCAGAAGAAAGCACATCCTAATTACTCACAACTACACATTTTAAATGTGCTGAAAATTGCTAGAGAGAGAAGACATTTTCTAAAAATTTAGATAAAGTGAACTAATAAACTGCAAGCACTCATCTGTATTTGTTGGTTTGTTTTTTTTTAATGTAGCTTCCTCCTTTTCCTAGCAGTGAGGCAGCTGCAGTGAGACCATGATTATTTGGGGAATTGAATAAAGAGCTCATTGTTTTCAGATCAGACTCACTCTCTGCTTAGATGAGCTTAGGCAACCAGACAGCTGAACTGCAGAGTCTGTCTGCAACCAGCATTTTCTGAAAGCTCTGCACAACTCCTGGGCTGTTGCTTCAGCAGAATTGCTGCCTGGTTCAAAAGATGATCTGAAAGGTAAGGAATACTGTCAGTGAAAAATAGCAGCATGTCATCAGCACCTCCGCTGCCTTTTCTGCATCCCTGAAAAGTTTTCTCCCATTCCTTCATTCCTACCCTCTTTATTTGATACACCCAGGCCCTCGAAGAGCCACAGACACCACCCTCCAGCAAGACTGGGGGACCAGAGAAGCACTGCTAAACCAGAGACATTTGCTGTCAAGCAGCATTCCTTCCCCTTCCTTGAGAGAGCCCAATTTACCATTCTCACAACGTTCCCTGCCCCAGCCAGAAGAACCACCAGAAAGCTGCTCCAGCAGAAAAGGTAGTGCCACAGGGCTATTATAGTAAGGATACGCACCTTTTATCAGGGGCAACAGACAGATTTTCATGATCTTCAAGTTCTGCAGTAAAGGAGAAAATTTTATCAAGCCATTTAAGGAACAAAGCGTCTGTTACTCAGCACTATTTTAAAAATATCTTCTGTGTTACCACAGTGTCAGTTTCAAATATATTCATTTTTATAACACCCTTGCTGGATGTGGGAAATAACCTCAGCCCTAGTTGTAAAACCGGCATTAGGAGTCTTATCTCCTCTGCATATCTGTGACATGATGAAGAATACTCCCTGATACCTTTGCATCCTATCATCATCATCAGCCTGCCTTCAAGAGCTGAAATGGTAAGGAGAGACTAAGTTCCTGCTGGTCAAGGTCCAGCCAGAAGTCACTCAACATAAATAATAATGTACAGAGCCAAGAGAGGCCACATTAATTTTTCTGGACACTGACAGCTATTTGGAGACACCAATCACAAACACACCAGCTAATGCTATAAACACATTAGTAACAGGTGAGATGAATGCAATCAAAGGACACACTTCATTATGTTTACATAGACACAATACGCTTATGCCAACAAGGTGTTTACATTGGTAGCGTTAGTTTTGACCACGCTTATTGCTCTCAAGACAAATGTTTCCCCATTTATACATCTCAAAGCAACTCTTGCTACTAGGAATGGAGTCTGTTGGGAGCTTGTTCTTCATTTATAGATCATGGAAAGAGGAAAGGAAAAAATAAATCTCTAAAACCAAAGAGAAAAATAACAATACATTTGTTATCAGGAAAAGAAAAAACGGAGGTTAAAAGTTGCACAGGCTACTTTTAAGGGTTTCTCTTTCTGCATGTGTAAAAACCAGAAGCAAACCAAACTAAATCCAGGATCTTCTAAAGAGAAGCAAAGCACATATGACTGTAAGAGAACAGAGACAATCTGCTCTAGTCCTGAAGCAGAGGGAGGGGCTGCCTAAAACCAAGTCAATCTGTTTCATTAGGAAATGATCTTGTCCTAAATTCTCTCAAACAATGCTGATATAGTTGACTGAGGTTGTGCCAGTTTCACACTTCCTTCATGCACATTCCTTTGGTTTAATCCTTAGACATAATTTCAGTCCCCATGTAGGGTTTGCATGGCAAGATTTTGGTAGCAGGAGGGGCTACAGCAGTGGCTTTTGTGAGAAGCTGCCAGAAACTTTCTCCCATGTCTGAGAGAGCCAATGCCAGCCGGCTCCAGAACAGACACACCACGAGCCAAGGCTGAGCCCATGAGCTATGGTGGTAGTGCCTGTGGGATAACAGAGTCAGGATGGGAGGAAAAAAAACCCTGCACAGTTGCAGCCGGAGAGGGGTGTGAGAATATGTGAGAGGAACAACTCTGCAGACACCAAGGTCAGTGGAGAAGGAATGGAAGGAGGTACTTCAGGAGCCAAGAGTAGAGATTCCCCTGCAGCCCCTGGTACAGACCATGGTGAGGCAGCTGTGCCCCTGCAGCCCATGGAGATTAATGGGGAAGCAGAGATCCACCTGCAGCCTGTGGAGGAGCCCAGGCAGGGGCAGGAAGATGCCTGAAGGAGGCTGTGACCTAGAGGGAAGAAGCCCATGCTGCAGCAGGCTCCTGGCAAGATGTGCAGGAAGCCCCAAGAGGCAGAGAAATCGGGAGTGAAGTTTAGCCCAGGAAGAAGGGAAAGGAGGCAGGGGGGAAGGTGCTTTAAAATTTGATTTTCTTTCTCATTACCCTCCTATGATTTCATTGGCAATAAATTAATTTCCCCAAGTTGACTGTTTTGTCTGTGACAGTTTTTGGTGAGTGATGTCTCCCTGTCCTTATTCAACCCACAAGCTTTTTGTTGTTTTCTCTCCCCTTCCAGTGGAGAAGGGAGGTGACAGAGCGGTTTGGTGGTCACCTTGCCAGGGGCAGCTCACCACACTCTCTCAAACCAGAAAAGACATTCTTTTTTAGAAAGGAAATCCTGCAGCAGTCTGCTATTGCTGCATGTGTTCTAATAAGGAGATACACATACATAATTGTTTCCATTTTCTCATGTTATTTCTCCTACAATAACATCTACTAAATCAAGAGAATTCCCAAACAATGGAATAGATTCAACTGAACAATAAATCCATTTCTGCAGTTACAATTTTAAAGTCTTACCAATAATTACATATTCATCCTCTGAGTCACTGTGGCAACAAAATCTGGTAACCTCATGATGTGATGGTAGATGCACTGGGGAGCTGACAGGCAGCGAAGCAGAGCCTGTCCAAGAAAAGGACAAGATCAGTTAAACTTTTCCAACATTTATAAGTAGCTGCAATTATGTTTACATTTTTCATCACTTACCAAGACTTTAGCACACAGACTGCATTTATAGAGCAATTTTAATTGTTTTTATACATACACAGAGCAGGCCAGCTCTTGGGAGTCTGTCATACACTATATGTCCCGCAGTTACTTAGCCAGAATCTTGCAGTGATAAAGCCAAATCTTTTATACTACCAGTGGTCTCTCCCCTTCTCATGTCCAAGCACACCATTCATTTTTCCACAGAAGTTATGTAATTTGGACTTTAGACTTATGATTCATCACTAAGATCTGTACTACTCAAGAGACTAAAATCTACTTAAATGAATGTGTTGCCTCAAGCATTATAATGCCAGGAGTCTTTATTATCTTGCCATAAACTATACGTGAATGAATACTCTGGGGAGTCTCACTCAAACCAATTGCATGGCCTCATCTGCATACTGCAGAAGCAAACACAGAAGGAAAGAGCCAAGCTGCAAATACTACTGAAAAAAAGAAAAAAAAGAGAGAAAAAAAAAAGCCCAACCAAAAAACCACCAGATTTAAGCAGAGAAAGAAAAACAGCCAGCTACAGGCAAGCTCTATGGAGAGTCATGCTTGGCTTGCAGCATTTAAACCTTATATTTTCATTTTAATGTAAAAAATAACTATAATTAATAAAGCATAGGTGTGAACATCCAAAAGGAAGTATGTGACCCACAGGAAAAACACTGGTGGCATAATGATCCTCAATGGACCCAGCTCTCCTGAGACTCAAAGAAGGTAACAGAGGATTTGGTTCCAAACAATGCCCCAATTTATTTGGTATTTTCTTGCACAGAAACAAACAGCAAAGGCTTTCAGACAAGGTTATGTTCTAGATTAAGTAACTTGCCTTCATAACCACTGTCTGAAGAGGTAACAGAAAAATCAGACTTCTTCACTCCAGGGTAAGAAGATAACTCCGAATCAGTGTGATAGCTGCCATCTGATCCACTTGTTTCCTCCACACCCCAGGACTCTGCTTGCTGTTGGCTTAGGATATTACATTTCATTTTTTCTAGTGATGCTATAATCATATCTGCAACAAAAAAGTGTGCGTTTTCCTGGACACAAAATTAGAACACTCATTAGTACACAGAATATTTGATATTTAGTCAAGATGAAGTGAAATATATAATTTCCCCCCCATACTTTTTCAATTCTATAAATAAAAATGTAAACCTGTCTGACCTCTTATTTAAACTCAAAAAAACCACCCCAAAGGGCAATTCTGAAACAATATGCAAAAGGCAACTGCCCAGATAATTGTCTCGCCCTTGATTATAACACACAATTTACTTTTATCTTACCCATGTATTAGATTAAAATGAACTTAATTACATGACTAACTGATGTATATTTATGCATTTTAGAGATGTAGTCTTCTAGTTACACTGCATTATTTAGTATGCAAGCGTGCATCCAAGTAACCTATTTAACATGATTTAATTTCAAGTCAATGTGTACTAGCAGTTTTGCACACATGCTAGCTGGAGGGGGCCAGAAGTGGCAAGTTTTGAACGGAGTGTAGGTTTTCAGGTGGTGGGAAGTACAGGAGCTAGGAAAATGTTTTCATGTGTTAAGAGTTAGGGCAGTAAAGTAGGGAATATGCAGTGAGATAGCTTACATGGTCAACACTACATAGAAAGTCTGTGGTAAGAGTAAGTGGGAACCTGGCTCCCCTGGGCTTTCCACACCTTAAATAAAAGGTAGCTGTTCCAAAGCTTCACTGTAGCATTTCCAAACCATACAACCCTTCCTCATGACAACGCTTGCCAGCTTGCCTGCCCTGGTCACCCATTCTCTAGGAAAAGGGACCACTGAGACATCCACACAAATCTGGGGGTCCCTGTCCTAACATCACTGCTGCACCCCTCGCTTCCTGAGGTCTAACAGAGCATCCCACAGGCCCCATCTGAGCTGCTGCTGATGGCCTGGGCATAGGTCCCAGACCAGTCTCAGTGCAAAAGTGGATACATCATGGAGACATAGTTGTACTCAGGCACCTGGGTGGAAACCCAGAGATACACAGGATACTCTCCCTCTCTCCCCCTCAACTGCCATGTGCAAACCTAAACTAACATCTAAAAAGCTATGGCAGTACCCAAGGCTAGGGATTATGAGTGCAGGATAATTAAAGCTTTATAAAAGTGGCTTATGTCCAGAAAATTCTACCACTCAACATCAGTATTCATGACATCCCCTCAACTTGTATGGGAACCATGAAGAAAGACATCAGTGTTTAGGAATAGCTAAATCTTAAGGAGCACAACAGACAGCACAGCTTTCTTACTGCTCACAGACAAATACATGTAGACAAGATTAATCTCAGCATTAGAGAGCACCCAAGTCCCGGTGGATGTTTGGAGAGACTTTTATCTTTTCCCAACACTAATTAATATTACTTGCTTGGTGCACAGTTTCTCCAGAGACAACTTTCAGTGTACTTTAGGAGTCCAGGAGTTTGCTATCTTTCCATTAGCAAAGAAATAATTAAAAAGCCCTTTTTCCTTTCAGGAGATATCTCCTACTTTGAAGATTCAAAAAGTCTCAAGTTAGTGGCAGAGCACAGCCTATCAGCATGCCCTGCTGATAAAAGCAATTAGGAGCGTATCTGAGAGAGCTGCACTGCAAAAATATGAAACAGAATACAGGGACTCCTGTACTCAGCATGACTATCAGCTTTCAGCTCTGCCTACTGATAGCTCCCTCACCCTACGAAGCAGTCCCAACTCAGCTGTGACACACCAACCTTCTCATTTCTGTTCCCTCCCACTCACATCAGTGGAAAGCCCCTTTAAGATGATCTGACCCATTTCCTTCCTGGCACACAACTACAACTCCAGGACTTGCTGGCACCACACGTACCTCAGTTTTCAGTCCTAAAGTTCAAAGAGATTATTTCACAAGCTAAAAGTATTTGGAGTTTTGTGGGTTTTTGTTTGGTTCAAGTTTTTTTGTTGTTTGGGTTTTTCAAAGGCAGCCTTGCTCATAATGGACTGAGCTCTTGCTATCTTTTAAACTGTAATCACATCAGCCCCCAATCTCTACACAATAGTAGTAGCTGATAAGATCTTGCCTCACTCAATACTCAGATTGTGGTTTCTAATCCAGATATCTACTCACTGGTCTCCTGGTGTCTGAAAGCAAATTACTTTTTGTTTTAGGTCCCACATTACAGACGGAGAAACATCGTCTCCTTTCTGAAACACCTTTCATAAAAAGCAACATGAAAAGCTAGTTCAAGTTTGTTGAGTTTTGGCATGTCATTTATTGAGTGGGTTTTGTTGTTTGAAATACACCTTATGGATGTTGAGAGCTTCAAATCAAATGCAGAACTTGCCACTCCTGTAAAAGCAGTGTTGTGCACAAAGATGATTACCTCTTGGGCTCAGGACATGGGACCACACGCACACAGTCCAGCAAAAAAATCTCCTTTTCTAGGCACATTTTTAAAGCTCTTTTATATTAAATCCTACTCATTGCAATACATTAACCACTGTTTTTCCACTGTTAGAAAAGATTAGCACACAGCTTTCGCTCCTCATATTTAGCTCTGTTTATAGGCTTGAGTGGACTGCCTATCTAGCAACACACTTAAGACTGTTTGGGGCCCTTATTAGAAACCATGAGAAACTGCTTGCATTACTGCAGCTCTTAAGAGTTATTGTGCTTGTTATTCATACTCTAATTCTTTGACAGCAAATCTCACATGCTCATCATAAGCACACACAAAAAACCCCATCCTCTCCCCATCTTTTGACAGTAAAAGCATGAGGTAAATCCCATCCATATGCATGCAGCTGCAACGAATTCTATGTAACATATTCTAATATAACTTCAAAGTTACTAATGTTAAAGTTTGTTTTCAAGGAATGTGTGGGGAAATGATGGAATGAAAATGAGAATTGTACATTGTTTCTATAATATTTCCATTCTTTTAAAATAATTAATTTATTTAATTAATGGGTCAAGAGTAGAAAACAAATTATGAAATAGGCATTTTATGTTTGTAGGTTCACCGATAGAGGGCAAGAAGAGGGAAAATAGAGTATTCGTAAAGATTAGTACATCTATCAGGAAGTTCTTTTATTGAGAAACATCTCTTGTCATTTGGTTTTGCCACAGTAAAACATAAAAAGCAACATGATGACAGCATTCGTTATCCTCACCTTTTCCACATCCTCTGGAAGCATGCAAACTTCCTGCAATGAACGATTCAAGGGTATAGCACTTATGTTCAAAGGGGAAGTAGAACCTGTGGGTATAACAAGAACTTTTACTAGTTACTTCTTTCTCTGCAGCTCCCACAATGCATGCACGGTGACTTCTAGAAAGCAGAGCAAATTTTTTTCCCCAAAATTGAACACCATTGAGGCTGGCGGCTGTGGTGGAAGCTAAGGAGGAGAAATACATGAGAAACACACTGGTATTTGAACTACTCTGGCAACCTGAAGCATGAACATCAACTATCAGTGAAACACAGTTTAAATGCTGTGCTGTGACAGCACCACTGCACTCCCACACCAGTTCTCTCCAAGCTGTGGCCTGAGCTGCTGGGGACAACCACAAACAGAACCTGAGGCTGGACTGGCAGTGATACTCTGCAGCTGGTGACACAGCCAGCTAACACTGCACTCTGCTCATTCACCGTTGCTGGAAGAAACACAAATCTCACTGCTGTCTGGGCGTGCAGAGAGGTGCACCAGTCTTAAAAGATTCACCACATCACTTCTGGCATTGTGTGACTACAGTAAGTCTGGAAAACATTATGTTTCCATACCCTGAGGAAATCTCCCTCCTGCTTCCAAATGCAACCCATACTGAATGGTAATGCCACAGTATTCCTTCCTTCCCAGAACTGCAGTTTTGTCACTGATGAGTATGATGACTACGTGAAACAAATTTTATCTCTTTTTTACCCTATAAGAACTTTTCACTGTACAGCAGAGCACACATCAAGTTTTACTGGTGTTTACTACCTCTTCTTGGACCTCGAACTCACACAGTTTCTGTTTCACTCTCATGATGCTTACAGGATAAAATAGACCATATGTGATGGCAAATGGCCACCACACAGACACCATTTAAAGCCTTTACAAATAGCACGGCTTAATCAATGGCATTTTATTTTAAAAAAAACCTGCCCTTCCTAAATTTGTTTAAAAGTCACAGACAGGCTAAAGAGCTCCCACAAAATATGATCATAATTTATGTAAACCTTTTCTCCAACTAAGGAGCACTGACTCCCAGGCCTAGTTGGGATTATTTATATTGCCTTACTTACAGAAACCATGTTACGCTGCCCTGAGCATCGATGACATCAGGCTGGAAAGTCAATACTGTGCTCGAGCATAGCGACACAGATTGAGAGGTTTTGTACAGAATTATTAATACCTCCATTGTGTTTACCATGAAGGAAAAACTGACAATATGACTTTTCAAAACAGATTTAATGGCCTAATTAAGTTATTTTCATACCTACCTGATGATTCATCTTAGTAGGTAAGCTCTATAGCTTGATAAAAGACTACATGCTCATCAGTTAAGATAACAAACATTACTCTCTAGACTAAAAGTAATAAGCAGAAATAAGGAAATGGGAAAATTATTGCTTTCTCTTTACAACATAAGACACAATTCATCTTAAATATAATTTTGAAATCTAATGGGAGCTCTCTCCTTTGCTTACCTCTTGCATCCCACTTGCATCTTTAAGTAAAAAGAATGTAAAAGAAGCACAGGGAAAAAGCCCAGCACATCCAGCAATGGGATGCAACTCTGGGTCTGATGCAGAAAAATTATCTGGTTGCCCTTCTGCTCCTGAACACTGTTGCCTGGAGGCTGCTGGGGCTGCAGAAAGAGCCCTAAGAGCCAGAGAAGGAAGTGACCTTGATGTACATAGAAGTTAAAAGCAAGAACAAGCCCATGAACTGTCAGTTACACATCAGCCACAACAAAGCCCCCAGAAAACACTAAACTCAGTCACAAACTCTTCATTAACAGTAACAGAGCCTTTTCAAAAGGTTGAATAATGGCCATTATTTGGTGGCCTCACGCATATGAACAAGGCCTAGTAGGAATTTCAGGGGACTGGCAGAAAATCCCACTAAACAAAAATTAAATCCCACTGAAGAAAAAAATTATTCTGATTTAAGTGATATTACATTATTTTCTTGTGTCTTGTACATCCCTCAGCAATTCTCCTGCGAGAAACCACCATCTCTGAGACAGCAATAGAAAGAACAGCAAGTCAGGAACTGCTATTGTGTAATTCCTGCCCTCAAATTAGGCATTATATTTCTTCTTTTTCATTCTGCTATTCACTTTTCACATCCTCATAGTACTGGATAGCGCAGGAGAGAATGAGACCCCACTACCCAAGCTACCCAGTAGTGAGTTAAATGGGTAAAAGCAACAAGGAATGGGGAAATGCAGAAGTTTTCATTTTGTACAGAAAAGGCCTGAGTGTAAGGCAGACAAAACACACCACATTGTTGAGTGTCTAACAGGATCCTGCCTCCTACGAGGAGTATATTTTAGTAAAATCAAGTATGCTCTTCCTCAGTCACCTGGCTGCCACATTCCTCACTCCCTTTGTTTTCTGGAGAGCCAGCAGCGCTACTACCCCAACACAAGCTTGTGACACATCCGACTCGTGCCAGAAGGTCGAGTCACGCACAACATATTTGTTCTTACGCACGTGCCTCCCAATCCCCGCTGACCCCGAGAGCCTGGGCTGTGTGTTCCAGAGCCAGCTCCCAAAACACGTGTGACTGGCCTCAGCCAGCCCCAACTGCTGGGTGCGGTTTCCTTCTCCCTGACGGGCACTTCTCAAAGGCACGGAGCCAACGCAACACCCAGCAGACGGAAACAGCCATAATCGTCACATACTAACTGTTGACGACAGCCTGCCCTGGATGACAGAGATGTTATTAAGAGCACACAGTCCTGCAATGGCACGTGCCTGTTGGAGACCTTGCTGCCAACTTAGACCTTGGAGGAGCTCTGGGTGAATAGCTAGAAAGGATCAGAAATTGGAAGTGGAGGTCAGTGGAGTGTCACCGCTAGGACTACTATTGACCAAAGGGACAAGAAAAAACCCAAATCAAAACAAACCAACAAAACCTAGCCTTTGTAATACCCTTTTATAATACGAAGGCAGGATGAACACTCCCTGCTCTTTGCCTTCACTCCAGTAGAAAAATCAGACCTCAGCTGCAACATTTTTCTGAAGCTTATAATCTATCATCATAGAGTCACAGAATGGTTTGGGTTGGAACAGACCTTAAAGATCACCTTGCTGCAAACCCCCTGCCATGGGCAGGGACACCTTCCACTACACCAGGTTGCTCAAAGATCACTCACTAGACCAGGCTGGTCAGGACCCCATCCAGCCTGGCCTTGAACACTTAAAGGGATGGGGCATCCACAGCTTCCCTGGGCAACCTGTGCCAGTGCCTCACCACCCCCATAGTAAAGGATTTCTTCCTAATATCTAGTCACCCTTCCTATTTTTTTAAGTCCCCCTCTAAGTACTGGAAGGCTGCTACAAGGTCTTCCTGGAGCCTTCTCCAAGCTGAACACCCCCAGCTCTGTCTGTCTTCATACGAAAGGTGCTCCATCCACCTAAATGTATTTGTGGTCCTAAACTAAGTCCTTAGATACAACTAACACCCTTTATAAACAAAATCCAAAAGCTTCATCTTGCTGTACCAAAGGCTGCTCCTGTCAATACTAGGTGTTAAACTGGAGGGGACTGTTCTGCTGCCCCAGCCAAAGAACAGGGACCTCGGCCTGCAGCCAAGGAAGGCTGGCACATCTCATGGAGGCACATACACAGCCCCAAGGCCAGGCCAGCTGCTCCCCCAGCCATCTCAGGGGCATGTGCTGAATTTTCCCACTGAACAGCTCTTTACCTACCTGCACTGCCCAGAGCCCCCTGACACTGCAGGGACAGAAGACACCCAGTTCAAAGGGCACCCTCTGCTAGCAGCCATCAGCCAGTCCTCTTCACAGACAACACACAGGAATATCCATATGGTTGGAAAACTGGTGAGAGGTATAAAGAACCTGCTCTATATCAGATGGGGGTTTGTGTCTCCAAGACCTCAGGTGCACTTGGAAAGAGGAAAAGCAAAACCAATCCCACTCCAGAACAAGCCAATTTAGTCATAATAAACTGGATGCTAATGCCCTGCCTCCAAAATCCCAGCATCCAAGGACTCTCTCTCCTCCACCTCCTGCCAAACACAACATGACCCAGGGAGCCCACACACACTAATGATTCATTACCCAATGCCCAGATCCAGGCTATTTGCTAGGGGGAAAAGGGTAACAATGAAGACAAGATAAAAAGCTGGTAAAAAGCTCATCCAGTGGATGTCCTACATTGCTCATGGCTCAGTGATTTCTACATTTTATCAACAGTTGCATATTACAGAAGCATTTCTGCATCCTGAGAGATGCCTACTGCAAGCGTGAGCATCTTCCATTTTATCGAGTCCAACCCTCTGGGTCTCCTTGGTTTTTAAGCTCTTTCTCCCCTCTCTCCTATCTTGAATGACAGCATTTGTCTAATTTGCAATCACCATAAATAAGGCCCACTTCAATTACAGTTACCTTTCCTAGCACAGAGATCTTAAAACAAAAATGCAGCTGTAAAGTTACCTGTTGGATTGACTGGCTCTGACTGGGAAGGGCCACTGGGACAATCACTGTCTCTGTTGCTGAGAGGCGCAGGGTATTTCACTAGATCTGCTTTACCAACAGTTGAATCTGGAAGCAACCTTGTGAAAGCCAAGTCTCTTTCAGGGGAGGTATAAGATTCTTTTCCAGAATGCACAACAGCGGATGTGACGGTGCCTCCTGTTAATGTCACTTGGGTAAAGCAGTCATGCTTCAGCGGGGACGTGCCCGAAAGAGTGAAAACATTCAAGGAGGAAGCAGCAGGATCTCTATCAGTATAATGGGGACAAGGGAAAGTATCCAGCAAAGGTTTGGGGGAATCACAGTCTGTGTTGTTCCAACATGCCCGGGGCCTTGTAAACCGAATGTCTGTTTGTGTACAGGCAGCATTGTGGTGTGCAGAATCACTGTCACTGTCATCATGACTATCCCCAGCACTGCTTTCTTCCCACTGTTCCACATCACTATCCAGATGCTCAGCTCCCTGCATTGTGCTCTGCTCCAACACCAAAGAGGGCTTCAAACCAGATGCATTTAAAACAGACACAAGAATGTCTTTGATAGCTTCAGCACTGCCTGGGTATGATCCAAAACTTCCAGCATGTCCAATCACTGCTGGCCTTGAAGATTCATCTGTTCAGAAGATAGAAGAAGAGGTTAGGAAACAATACTAAGAAAAGGTTAATACACAACATGAATAAAATGCATACTATTTTTTACACAGGTGAGAAGACAGGAAACAGCTGAATTCACTCACCACTCACTGCTGCCTCTTCCTGTAAGAAAGCTCTTCCTTTCTGCACTAAGGAAGCAATTCTACCATTGATAAAGGCTAGGTAATAAACCAACAGCAAAGTATTCTGCTGCTATCCAAAAACAATTAGCTAAGACTTTAATGGTGACTGATTGTCAGTGTGCTCAAAAACATCACTGTTCTACAAAACAGGATAACAAAACTATTACTAATACAGGTACTGATCCTACTGCCAATAGAAGAGAAGACTACGTTATAGCACGACATATGGAAGATCAATAGAGCATAAAGAGTAAGAAAAAATACGCTCAGTAATACAAGGTCAACGTGCTTGTGTGTTTCAGTTCAGTCAGAGTGGAAATGGCTAAAGTAAACTTCAGTCCATTATTCATGGAGTGGCAACACTTAGACAAAACCATAACAAACTTAGCTCTGTCACAGCAAGATCATTATAATGCCTCTGAAAGAATCAAAAGCACTGCCAAGGTCCTATGTGATCTACTGCAAAACTGTAGTTCAACAGAAAATAGAAAAACTGCTCTTAATGGCAGACATAGCAACATTAGCAGGACACAGAAGCATGCACTGCAACCAGTAGCTTTTGAAGAATAAATTGAACAAAACAATATGAACAACAAAACTATACCTTGAACAAAACAAAATAAACAAAAAACCAAAAACAAACAAGCAAACAAAAAGCCTCAAGAGGAACTGCCATAATCCAAGTAATTGAGAGATTAGACACAAAATCTATGTTCAAGAAGAAACCATCGACCACATCAACACAATGAAGTTAACAACTATCTCCTTTGGGGAAGATAAGTCAGTTGTAAAATTCTAAAAATAGATACAATCAAGAAGAATCATTTCCAGGACAAAGAACTCCTGGTTAGGACCACGAGGAACGTTTAACACTGCTGTTGAAAAAAGTAGCAAGTGTTGCAGACTGCAGACTTTGCCCAGAGGTTCCCTCCTTGGACACATCTCATTGGAAAACAGTAAACTTCTCCCATGAGTCTCTCACCTGGAAGCCTGCATGCACTCAAACTACATGATAAGCAAGTTTACTACTGAAGGGATCAAAACCGAAACAAAAACCCGTGTATTTTGGAACAGCAAGTCCATATAAAGACCAGTGCTCATCAAGAAAAAGCTGAAAAAACTCGAGAACATCACATACAAGCTATACTGCAAGAGCTGCTAGCAAAGCTATCCTAGTAAAGCCAGGTCAAAATCAGACAGAGTATGTTAGTAATAGGGATCAGTCACCTGCCACTTACCAGAACAAAGCTCTTGCAGAAATAGCAGCAAAACTGCCACATTTTACTGGTTGCACTTGCAAAGAAACATCTTGCCAATGTAGCCAGCCATGGCAGTATAAGGACAGGAATGGGAAAACTAAAACTAGCTGACTTTCAAACAAACATTTCAATCTTTTCAGGAAAAGAAAGCTATTTTGGTAACCACTGACATTTCAATTGCACAGGAATACCTTCATCTGGGCTGCAAACATCATCTTCTCTGTGCAAAACAAAACATTTAGTGTTATAATCAAAAAATCATAAAATTTTATGGGCTGAAAGGGGTCTGAAAGATCATCTAGTTCCAACTCCCCTGCTACAGGTGGGGACACCTTCCAGTAGACACAGGTTGCTCAGAGTCCCATCCAACCACGCCTTGAACACTTCAAGGGATGGGGCATCCACAACTTTTCTGGCAACCTGATCTACCCTCACATGCAAAATGTCAGCATTAACTAAAATGTCCAAACGTGCATTAACAGGCAAAAAACACCTATACTTGCAAATTGTATAATGTATATTAACGTTGTACCACCCTCAAAACCAAAAAAGCAAGGAACCCTCTTCAAACCAACTAGACTTGTTTAGTACACACAAACACTGATAGCTTTTGCTAGCACTACAAGCACCAGCAAAACTCCCCAGAGGGAGGCAATTTGGAACAAACTGGCATTACCTGAGAGAACAGAGATTTGAGGTGTTGGAGCAAGGCAGCTAATCCTCACAGAGGGATTTGAAGAACACGCTGAGTCGGTGAACGCCACCTTTATGCTTTCGTGGTTTAACTACAAGGAGAACAGAGAAGCAGACAATTTGGTTATAAGATAACAGCACTCTGCTAATGATACCCTCAGTCTCACAGTCAAGCCAGCAGGAAGAACACTGTTCTGAGGCCTGCCAACAGTCACCTAACCACTGCCTACATTTCTGGGTGCCTGAAAATCTCCCCAGAAGCATGCACTGTCTAGAGAGCACTGGCATATTAGCTCTGCATCTCTCATTTCACTCTAGAAGGCAAGTGACCAAAAGAAACTCTCCACAGCAGGAGGATTAAACATGTGCATAAGGCACAAATGAGACAAAATGCTGAATAGGGTGCTTGTGTATCTATCAAAACAACAGCAATGGAGTGGAAAAGAAAACCAGCAATCTGTATCTGGAAGCATTGGCCTATTTAGATGTATACAAGTTATAAGCTAAATCTATGAGGATCCAACTCCACAAATACCTGATCCACGTGCTGCTTGATCTCCCAGCTCTAACAACTGAGAGTAAGTGTGGTCACGTCACCTAATTTGATAGAACACAGTATGTGTGGTTCACATCAGCAACGTGACTGACCCAGCATAAAGCAAGAGGTGACACAGATAGATAATACTCTACCTGGCATAAGAGCCTGCCAGTATAAGCTGACCAAAATTCTGAATGCATTTGAACTGCCTGAGCAGGTTTATACCAGATCAGCACATTACTTAGTGCAGTCATGACGCTTCCAATTCAGTATTTCTACCCTCAGAGCTGGATTTACCATAGTGTCTAACCAGAGTAAGCTCAGCCAGGGAAGCAATTTAGCGCAGATACTCAGGGGCTTGTCCCAACAAGAGACTATGATACACTGAGGACAGCAAAGCGACAGGTATCCTCCCTAAGCTCATAAATTCCTTGTGAGGACCTAAAATTTGTCCCCCCACCTCCCTACTGCCTCAAGTATGTCATGGACCTGCAGAGCACATCACAGAAACCAGAGAAATGAAAGGGATGCCCTGCTCTGACATGCACATCCTTAAAAGGCACTAAACCAAGGTATTGTGCCTTCACCCCACATCAGTGAGAATGTCTGCACACTGAAGCACGCCCAGGATTCCTCTCACCCTCTCCTGCACACTGTGATCCCATACAAAGAGAAGAGAGATAAAGGTGCGCTGTCCCCGGCCACCCTGTGTTGGTGATCTCTACACTTCCTACGTGGAAGACTGAGGTGACTCAGAGTACAGATCTTGTCCAGATAGCCTTCAGACTCATGGAAAGCAGAAAGAATTAAAACCCACAGAGAATTTCCCTTTTAATGGAGAAAAAGGTTTCAAGCCAAAACCAGTATGTTTAATGTAAAATATTTAGCATTTGATTATGCCAGTGCTTAGAAAAATACTCTCTTCAGTATCTGATTGTGTTTTCTATTTTTTCACCCTCTGCACTACTTTTGAGAAACTGGCATGTAGGCAGGCTTTATCCATATAAATATCATCTTGTCAATATCAGTGGACAAAGTAGGAACTATTTTTTAATTATTTTATTAAATTTTAAAAAATTGTTTTCAATACCAGCAATTAACAGACTCTACCTCTTAGGATGCAAGCATCCCAACTGCCCAACAGCTGGATAAATGCAAGTACTTTATCAGTAAGCATAGCTATTAAGGGTGCTGAATTTTAAGACTTTTATCTTTTTTTTAAACAATACTCCCATCTCTTGGTTCTTATCAGAATGGTCTGAGAATTCAGGTAAGATTCCCATTTCCTTTCAAAACGCTATGATTTCAACTACATCACAGAAAAAAAAAAAAGCCACAAAACTGTCCCCACCAACAAATGCAAAAAAAAAAAAAAAAGGCGATTAAACAGCAGTGATAAGGAAATACAACAACAGAAGCACATGGAAAGCGCAACACACTGCCATAACCAATAAAACCCACTGATAGTTTGACATCTTCCTAGTATAAGAGAAGTCTGCCTTTTCCTCCCCCACATCTAATACTGGGACTGTGTTTCCCAAGTTAACTCCACCAGCATTTAAAAATAATTTACTACGACCACTGACAACTAAAAGCTGGTTTTTGAACCAAGACCCCCCAGCTAACGAGCACACTGAGCCACCATTCAGAGGTCTCCCTTGCCTCACCTTTTCAGAGCAGGGGTGCTTGAAGACTTCTGTTCTGCTGAAGCTGGTGAGCGCTACTGCATGGAGAGACATGATGGGAAAGCTTTCATTTTTTGGTGTTGTTAAGTACCTGGAAGGAAAAGAGAGAGAATTACAGTCACCACCACGTTATCCGCAGTTCCCCATCTGTTTTGCAGACTCTGCAGTTAATATTCTGAACTGTTTTCCGTCCTGACTTGGCATGCTTATAGGAGCTTACCGAAAAGCAGAGCTCAGCAACAATGGAAATGCGCTTTTAAAAAGCGCCTAGCTCAGAGATGGGTTTTTTTTGTTTGCCTGTTTGTGTTTAAGTAACACAACAGGAACGCCTTCCACATGCATAGGAGGAAGATTACTGATCTGTGGTACTTCTGAGTTTGCTGTAGAAGGAGGAAGAGACGGAGCGGAGTGGGCAGCATCGAAGCCCCCGTGCTCCGGCTCTGCAGCAGAGGCTGCTCTCCCCACGCCGGGTGCCGGGCAGGGGCAGGCAGCGGCGATGACAAATGCCGGCGATGTCCCCGGGACGCCGCGCAGCCCTGCGCACGGCAGGGCTCAGCTGCCGCGCGGCTCGGCAAGCGCTGCATCCGGGGGGAGACCCCGGCACATCCCGCCGCCCCAGCCAGGCGCGCCGTGCTCCCGCCACGCACCGACTGCTCTCCCGCCCGGCCGCGGCTCCCCGCTCCCACCTGTGGCCGCAGCCCCGGCGCCTCCTGCCCGCCGGGCCGCCGCGCCGATGCTGCCAACGCCGCCTCCTACCCGCCCCACGTCCCTCTCTTCCTCCCACTCTCTCTCTCGGCCCGCCTACCCACCCTCCCTCNCGGAGGGGAAGTGGAGAGGGAGGGATTGAGCTCTTCTCGCTGGTACCCAGCCACAGGACGCGTGGGAATGGTTCAAAGCTGCTCCTTAAGTTTACACTGGACACTGGGAACCGTTTCTTGGCCGAGAGGAACGGCGATCCTGGAGCTGGTCAATGCCCCAAGGCTGTCCGTGTTTGAGCGGCATTTGGACAACGCCTTTATCAACATGCTTTAACTTGGTCAGCCCTCAGTTCATCAGGCAGTTGGACTAGGTGACCATCGTAGGTCCCTTCCGAATGGAAGAGTCTATCCTACAACCAAACAAACGCAAGAGGAGTCAATTGGGAGTGAATGGAGAGTGTTTTCTCGGTCGGTGTGAGCTGGGGTGGGGTACACTGAGGCTTTCAGGCAACATACGAAGACACAACTCAAGGATCAGCTGTATCCGAGGACTTGCTATCAACTGGCTGATTAGAAATGACAGGTCCATTCTCACTGAGCTTTTGGAGAAGAATTGAGCCATCTGCCAGGCTGATCTACGAGTCAGCTGCCTTAGCAGGCTCAAAACTAGCAGGCTGTAGTTCCTAGTAGCCAGTCTGAGCTAAAAATAGAATGAAGGAATGCTGAGCTGTATTTGTGAAGCTAAAAAAATTGCTGATTGTCCATAAAATGCAAAAAATATGCGCAGGAACTTAGGAAATTGCAAATCATGAGGAAGTAGAAAAGAGATGGAGTCCAGATGGTACCATGAAGAAATAAGTAGAAGCAGTAAATAGAATGCAAAACAGAGCTGCAGCTGAAAATGTGGCTTTCAGATGTTCTGGAGTAATTGTCTCCTTTTTAAGCACAAATGATGACTTAGCCAGTAAATAGGACAGTGGAAATGGGCTGTGGAAACTTAGGAGGAGCTGCTGGCCACGCTGCACAGTTGCCTGAATTTAGTCTGGATGGGACTCTAAGCAACCGTGATCTCCAAAGGGGGATTTCACTAGATGTCCTTTAAATGTCCCTTCTAACACAGACTATTCTATGATTCTATGTTATCATATGGTGTGAGTTTCAAAGTCCCAGATATAAAATGGTAATTTCACATGGTTATTTGTAAAAATAAATTCTACTTTTGAGACACATTCATGTCAGGAAGGGCAGGTAGTAAGATGGAAAGGTTATAGATTTATTTGTAGTTGTTACTAAAGCCTGGCAAAAGATGTGCTAGGGAATTTGTGGTTTATTCCATAAAGTTTTCCAAAATCTTTACAGGAAAAGAATTATACAAATGCTAAACACTAAATATGTCTGAAAGCAACACGACACCAAAAAAAATATTATGGTAGCATTTTTACATCCATTTAGTCCTTTTTTTCTCCTCCTTGCTGCACTCTTTATACGTGTGTGTGTGTGTGTGTGTGTCTGTGTGTGTGTCTATTGCCAGGAACTCTTGTGTTGTCTCAGACCCCTTGCTCAGGATGTGATTAAAAGCACTTTTTTGCAGATGTCACCAACAGAAATATTAGAAAACTGGACAAATGCAAAATCACAAGGAAAAGGGGAAGAAAATGTTTTAAAAGTTGATTAGGTAGAAACTCAACAAGGCTAGGGTGCACCAAACTGGCATTTTGCCCCAATACCAGAATCACCCACACTGGCTTAGGAAGAGGAAAACCCAACCTATTTTGTCTGATGCATATGCCAAAACAAAAAGCATCAGCAAAAATGTGTCCCAAACCTTACAGCAGATTGTCAAAACCCAGAGGCTGGGAGCAGAGACAGCAGATTAAAAGGCCCATCAATGGGCTTCTGTAGAGGAATCTTCCTACTTTCCATATCTTGGGCATGGAAGTACATGTCCTGTAAACTTCAGGGTATCTACCACAGTGAGATCTTTGAGCTACAAAGGGATACTGGGGAGAACTAAAGCAGATTTACCTGGTGTCTCTAATATAATTTATTTATTTTATGTTAAAGGCATTGTTCCTGACAGGGACCCAAGAGAGTACTCACTCTGTAATGTTTGCATCAAACTGCCTGAAAGTAATCAGGAAGAGGAGGATTTTTAATAACTCCTAAAATAGCTCAAACTTGGCAATTATTTGGAAGGCTTCTACAGAGAAGCCCCAAAGGCTTTCCTTTGTTTTTTGTTTTTAATTTTAAGGCTAATGTTGTAGAATGACCCAACTCTGCCTTTTGAAAAGACTCAGTATTCCTAATTCTCTAGAAAAGAGCTACCAGGAATAGCTTTAAAGTTAAACATGTAAGCAATATAAAAGGAGGAAGTATACAAGTAATTGCATGTAAAACCAAAATAATTACAAGGATAGGAGAACTGTCCCAAGCCAAATGTACATCCAGGAAATTGGTGGTCAGCTGACCTTCTAAAGAATTCCAAACATGCTGATTTACAGGCGTCCACTCAAAATACAAAATATGTCTGAGGGTATTGCTCCCCTGGCCAAGGATGACAGCTTGAGACAGTGTCCTCAGCTTCCCACCCAGCTGGGTCTCTGGCCACGCTGGTCCTGAGCGAGCTACCAGAGCCTTGGCATGCTGGTAGACCTTACAGTGCTGTGGCATATCTCCATCAGACGAATGCACATCCTGCTTTTTCCCTTTCTTTTTCTGGTAGATATTTAGTTTAAAATATGTAGTAAATTCTAATACAGCCAAAGACCATAATTTCTGTGGAAATGTCATTTAATCCTAGTACTTTAATAGATATTTATGAGTGACTCGGCCCCCCAAGTGAGAAGCTCAAGGAGACCAAAGGCACTTCAGTCATTCCTGTTCAGAAACTCTGACTCTGCATTACTGGTACTGTGCAACTGCCATAATTGAGACATATTCATGTTTTAGGCGAGTTTAAGCCTTTTAAAAAACCCTGTAATGAGTTAAATGACTTTCAGTAGAAGACAGAGTCAAGTGTCCTTCTACACATCCTTTTAAACATTGAAAATGGAGCAGAGAAACGTATAGAGTGGACCTGGTTTCAGGAGGACTAGAGCTGGATTCAGAAGGTCAAGGAAAGAAAACAGGGAAAGACCTTGCAGTTTTCCATTAAAATCAATCTGTAAAGGCTTTCCAGTACTGTTCATTTCAAGGCATATGGGAAAACTCAGCATCTTGGGAAAAGGCTAATCCTTACAGCTATGAACTGAACATCAGAAACAGTTGAAAAAACATCACGTTTGGATGTTTTTAATAGTAAACTCTGCACCAGTACAACTGCTGAGGCAAGGATTACACAGGGTATTTAAAGTCAGAAAGATACTCTATGTACATTCATATTTAAGTAATTTCTGTTTTTAACCTCTCATTTATCTCAGGATGCAACTATTCCTCATGAGTACAACTTAAAAAAACCCTCAATAATGTAGGAACACAATTTGCATAGCAATTTCTGAAGTGAAGTGTGTGTGGAAGGGTGGATCGTGGAGCAAAACGGGGAAGAGTGAATCACAGAGAGGTTAAAGACATAGGAAATAGAGACATTTAACAGCTCTCTCTACTGTGCTAAGTTTACTTGAGGTGGAGAGTCAAGCTCACACAATGCTTACCAATGATGATGGGGGTTTTTGGCATAGATGTGTGATAGAGAGAACAGATACTGTTGAGGTGGATTATACTTCTCCATATCCCATCTGGGTAGAGACATTGGATATTTTCTAGGACAGCAAAAGTGGCTTAAGTAGTTCTTGTCCTTGCTGCCAGGTGTCTTGTCTCATATCTCTGTGTTCCCACATTGAGTCTGCAGTTTATTGCTCCCTCAGTTGCCAGTGCCACTGTAATTCAGGCTGTACATTACAAGGAAAAAAAACTAACACGAATTATATCTTATTATTAAATTTAATTTTTCGGCAATCCAACCTATAGCATAGCTCCACAGGACTGATACAGATGACAAAGCATGTATATGAGAAGAAAACGCAGATGAGGGCAAAATATAGGGCTGGTTGCTTGTTAAACCAGTTTTTCATAAAATAAAATGGATCAAGGAGCTGCAGCTGTATCTCTAGACCAGTCACCTGTAAAGAGATGGTTTTTCCTTTTTCATTTTGCTCATCACAGATGCTAAGTGGTTTACTACAAGGAAAGAATTGGTTCTCCTCACAAAACATCAGTAGCAAATCATTTCACCTGCATTAAATAATTCAGGAAAGCACCCAAATTAAAATGCTGAGAACCAGAGTTGCAAAGAGGGAAGGTGAAAGATTGAGCAGGATTAATCACTGCAAGTCACTGAAGTAGGCATGCCTGATAGGCACATCTTCTTTTCCTCCAGTCTTTGCTGGGAAAACTATGTGAATCAAATGAAAATGCTAAGTTGATGCACCAAATTTACATTAAGGTCTCATTTAAACAGAGCAAAAGCATGGCCATGGCTCTTTTTGATTCAAATGTTTAGCATTTAACAGGTAAGTGATAAATGTTTCATTCACAGAATCAAAAGTTTGACTTCTGACGTCTGAGCTGTGTAACCGCTGTAGTGGAGAGCTGCACGATGAGAAAATGATGCTTCATCTCTTCTGGTGAGACGCAAGTGCCAGGTTGTGTGCTGGAAGAACTGAGTATTTTCACAGGATGTCTTACCCTGAGAAATGTTACAGGGACCATTTGTCAGAGCCAGACCCTCAAAAGCTTCCATGTTGTAATGCTGAAAAGCATTCTGTAGTATCTTCTCATGCCACTTCCTTTGCCTGCAGGGCTGCTGCTTGAAAGATCAATTTCTAAGGTAAGTCCTGGTGACATCTGCTGTTTGTTGTGAAAATAAAATGTATGAAAACACCATGGAAAAAAATTACTGCTGAGTCATTGAGCCGCAGAACCAAGACAAATGATATTAGACTGCAAAATATTTTCGGTTGGTTCAAGATACTTTGCTCTTGCCTCTGTCATCAAGCTTCTAGGCCATTATCTACATGCAAAAATACACAAAATGTGTACCAGTTCAACAAAAATGTTCTTTTTTTCCTCCAAGCATTTTGTGTTCACAAAAGATGGTAACATACTTAGAGTGGACATTTCATCACCGTTAACACTGTTGATGAAAATGCAGATGTTCACAGTTCAGCATCTTTGAAACAGATGACTACTCATTCACTTACTTCTGCCTTCCATTTTTAAACAGGAGTTCTGCTATTTAGATATCCCACGTCCTTTCAACTGTACCATGAACCAATCCATGTGCCAAGGTTATTTTATGAACTTCTGCTTTTCAGTATTTGCCACACTAAATTTGTTTTAAATAAACAAGTCTTGCAAAAGCAATTTAACTTTCTCTCCAGGGCAGTCATGAATTTGTTTAATTAGACTGATTTACGAACAGATGTGGTGTTTGTATTGCAGGCAGAGACAGAAGTCTCATTTTTGAAACAGCATCATGCTCTTGGAGTTCCCTGGAAATCATGAGGAGTATAAGGAGGCACAGCTCTCCACCCAGACAAACACGGTGGGAGCAATCCAGTTGAAGGCTCCTTCCTGGAGAAGTTTCCTTGTTGTGATAGAATTCTCATTTATATAATGGACATTTTCTGCTCACATACTATTCTGGTGATAGAGAATATAGAAATGTCATGATGCTCGTTCAGGGTGGGAAACTTTTGAACTGTCAAGTGGTTACAAGTGAGAAGCAATGCCTACAGTGAGAAGTAATATCTTTTATTAGACCAGATGATGCAGTGGTGAAGAACAGGCTGGCTTTCATGAACACAAAAAGCCCTTCATCTTATTGAGGGTGGGGACCCAGTTCATGGAGCCTGAACAATGGAACCATCCAAGGCCATGGTTCCACATGATGAAAGACTGAGTCCTCGGGCACAAAGTACAGGATCAAAACCACTGCAGTTACTCAACACACAGTCATACAAACTCATAATGCCAGCTGAAGTGTAATACATATTTTGCAGAGGTAATATGTCCAAGCATATTTTACAGAGGTATCATCTGCCAGACCCCAGGGACCACAGCACTGGTGTAAACACCATTTCCTATGCTTTAACATGACAGAAGTGTTATTGTGGGCTGGCAATTCATATGGATGAAATTTATACTCTTAGATGATGCTGTAGCACAGATCTGGTATCAATGAGTGAAAATAACCAGTCTAAACCAAAAGTGTTTGTTTTAAATTACTTGGTATTTATGAAAGGTTTTCTGTTATAAACACAGATGAAATGTACGCATCCACATACTGAAATCCTGTGACACTTCTTGGTGAAGTGATGGTTTAAAAAAAAAACCAAACAACTTAAACTTTGTCACTTTGTAGTTCTAACTAGGCATGGAAAAACAGCCTTCTGACCATCACCAAATTTTGTAATGATAGTGATACTTTCCTACATGTCAAAATACATCAGAACATTCAAGCAGGCCTAAAAAATATATATTTCTACAAATATTGGGGAGTGGTGTGCAGTAGAAAAGTATTGTCATGGAGCTAAATTCCTACCACACAGACACTTTTATATGATCTAGGATAATGGATATGTGCCTGTCTGCCGTGAATGACAATTAAATGCTGCTGGAGGAAGAGTAGAAAAAAATTCAAAATTATCAAGGAATTCAGAATTCCAAAAGGGTTGTCTCAGAGATGAACTGTATGAATATACTGGCATTAAAGTTTCTCAGCCTTACTTCCACTCCAGTCTGTATTTTTGCCAGTGGGAGCAGGATATCATTTGCTAGTTCCCATCACAGGGAAAAACTGCTCCACCCATGTGGTTTTAATCTCAGGGATTCATTAATAATTAGTCACTAATTTGTTAATGTCACATAATCATGTGGTGATCAGTGTGCTGCTCGTATGGAATCCATACCTGTATTACAACAGATAAATCAGAATGTTAACAACCACTGACAAATGCTTGAACACCCTTCTATGAGTACTCCCCAAAATTTTGACCCCCTCCCAGGTGTACAAGCTACAGGCACCCATAACTCACATACCCCATGCCCACAGCATGATGCCTTGTGTTGTCAGGCCAGGTTTCTCTTCCCTCATCATGAAGTTTAATGCTTTGTTTAGACTTCTTTTGAAGCCAACTTCTTTTTTTTTTTTTTTTTTTTTAACTTCAGAAGTCTCTCAGTAATTTCCTGGTTACTATTTAATCCAGCTGATGGCCATCTCCTAAGCAAACTTCATTATTGTTATTTTCCTCTTTAGCGTGACCTGCTTTGGGGCAAATGCCTTTGCAGGTGTATTTGGAGATTCTGTTCACTCACACTTTTCTCACTTGCATGCTGTCACATCAGCAGCTGTTACCCCCACCGCACTGAGGTGGGGCTCCTGCACACTGACCCCATCTCCCACGTGAGGAGCCACATGTTTCACCCAACACCTCCATCCCCACTTCTGTGCCAGTCGTCCTCAGCCAGGCCAGTGCTTGTGCACATTTAGGGTGTGATTCTATTCCTCTTAAGAGGAAACAGCCAGAAGAGATCAGAAACCTGCCCTGTAGACACCTAAATAAGGCTCCCAACTACAGACTTCAAAGAATGTATACTCTGTTTAAAACATTTTACTAATTGCGAAACTAGAAGTGAGGCTGGCCTGGCTTGTCATGCACAGATGAAGCTAATTGCAAGCCACATGTGAGGTACATAATTTATGCTGTTTCTCCCTTACCAAGATATATCATGAGAACTTCCCTTCCTGCAATCTCTTATATGGTGACTTAACTTCACTGGGTTTAGTTACAGCTCTGATTTCCTCCCACTTTTCTTTGTGTGGACCAAGGGCTTCTGTAACAGCTGTGAGAGATTTGGGGTCCTTAAAGTGTACTGCACAAGGGTGAGTCTGTGCCAAGCGTTTGTAAGCCAGCACTTGTTTGCACACTATTGTGGCTCCCTTCATTTGTTTGCAACACATACAGTGGCAGCCCCTGGTTTCACGTTTGGTGGTAGTGCTGCCTAAGCTGCTTTACTGGCCCGGTTCATACTGCTCCGCTCATGGCTTCTTGTTCCCATTGCCTCCCCAAACCACCCTTGCAGCAGCTTGCACGGTGAGGTTATGCACCAAGTGGTGGAACAGGGACAGCTTGGGATGATTCAGAAAAAAACAGGTAGTTTTCCAGCCAGATCAGTTTACCTTGCAGCTGCATACACACACACACACACCCCTGATTTGGCTCAGTAAAGGGATAACATAGGCGTGAGAATTTGCAAGGGGAATGGGAGCTCCATGGGGCACTATTGCCATTCAAAACAATGCCTGTGAGACCACGTCCTCCCAGGACATAAATTAACGTAAATGAATGACAAGATCTTGCTAGGGATATCTCTCAGGTGCTGCATACCTGTTATTGAAGCTCCAGCCATGCCTGCAGGATGAACTACACAATATTTTTCAACTGCCCAGCCCTTGGAAGGGATGCTGGAGAGATCTGGCCCTGCACGTCTCTTGAGCTTCTTGGTCCCACTGCTCTCAGTAGGAGCTAAGATTTTGCAGTACTTCATGGGTGTGACTGTCTTCTCAGAGCTCAGATACTAAAGTAAATCTTGGCAGGGCATTGCCACCAGGTAGCACACTGCAAACCTGGTTCGTGTGCTCTGGAAAAGAAAAGATGTAGTGGGGTATAGCAAACAGCCTTTACAGCAGCCACACTTGCATTAAGAATTGCAGTGCCTGAGCTTTTATTGCTTAACTGCTTCTTCCAAGATATAGTTTATAACTGTCACCTTAGTGTTTAATCTTGTTTAACCCGATTAAATCCATTGGAGAGCCGAGCTGCAACTCAAAATTGTCACATCCCCTGTGAAAACTAGATCACTCTTTGTTTGCGTCTCACTGACACTTTCTCTTCAATTCAAAGTTAAATGTGACTGGATAAATATTTACCAGCTGTAGGCTTCTGCTTTCCTTCCTTAAATATGTATATCATCTGTCCTTAAATATCAATACAATTTTGTTGCTAATTTGAGCAGGTCAGAGAGATTTTCCATATGTATTATTTTCTCTCACTGGAGTCTTCTGTTGAAACAAAAACATTTCCATGAAATCATGCCACCTTTGCTAACAAATTAGTTGCTTTTTGTTGAAGGAAAAAGAATGACAAGGAATGTCAGAATTTTAATTTAATATTATTGAGAGAGCATATTAAGTACTACTGTACATAGTACCACATCAAATTATTTTATTTTTCTTTTACTGCATAAATGAGAATATCAGCTGTTTCTAATATCACTGCATGAGGCTACATTACTTCTCCAAGATATTAAAACCAGCTGGTTTTCAGGTCAGGTTTGTAGCTGAAAAATTTTGCTGAAATGTTACTGAAAAAAATTTCCTACTGTGTGTGCAGCTTAAACCAACAAAATGAAATCTTAGCACACACCACCTATTTCAGACCCTAAAAATTACAGTACTGTTTAACTACTGACCTGGAACAAACTCAATTGAAGAACTTAAGAAATAAGGTTTCAGGCTAGCCCACCCTAGAATGGAGTTTCACTCAGTGTGTTAAATGGTGTGAGTCTTGTTAGACATCACTGCAATATCTCCTACCATTCTCCATGGCTGCTTTGAGGCACTTTTCTGGGCAGCTCTTCTAAACCACCAGCAGAAACCTGTGCTAGCAGGACTTCAGCTGGCAAAATCCTTTAGTCCAGATAAAATCTACAGTGCTTTTAAGATGTAGGGCAACTGATTATGAGAAAGGCAGTTTCTTCTTTCACAACACAGAAAAGAGAATCTAGGTGTCTGCTTAGTTATTTGTCAATTAGACACCAATTTGTAAATCCACAGTGGGCGGTGTGTGGTGGAATTTGGAAGAATACAATACCGGGTGTGCCCAGGTTGCCAGATGATTTTGAGTTTGAAGTTGTTTTCAAGAACAGACTTGTTACTGAGCTTCACTGTGTGCACAAAGTACAGAGTTTATCCTGGCTCTGGAGTCTGCTGAAAACAGAATTTAAATGGATCCAACTCTCATTAATAATATCTATGCAAATGGCCAAAAGCCAAACCAAATCTTTTCATTTCACAGCATCACCCAGCAGTCAGACTTGGGATGAGTTTCATTGTATGTGGGCTGGGCAACACGTGCAAAAAAAAATTGTTAAGAAGCAGCTGATACTTATTCAAATTGCATGTCTTGCAGTCTGGGTCTCTCCTTAGTTACACTTGCCTGAGGCATGTACAGGCTCACTCAGAAAGGCAGACCTGTAGTGGCTGTAATACTACAAAACTACATGGGGAAAAAGCTTTGTGAAGGAGGTCTTCAGGTTGTGTTATTTTAAGAACATTTAACATGTAGAGCGTGTGAATTATGTTGGAGCTTCAGCTACTGGTAGCATTTCATAGAATCACAGAATGACAGAATGGTTAAGGTCAGAAGCTTCAAAGATTGTCTAGTCTAACCCCCTTAACGTGAGCAGGGACATTTTTCACCAGATCAGGTTGCTCAGAGCCCTATCCAATCTGGTCTTGAGCACAGGGATGGGGCATTCACAGTTTTTCTGGGCAATATGTGCCAATGCCTCAACACCCTCACATTAAAGAATTTCTTCTTTATATCTAATCTAAACCTGCCTTCTTTCAGTTTGAAGCCATTCCCCCTTGTCCAGTCACTGCATGTCCTTGTAGAAAGTCCCTCTCTAGCTCTCCTGTAGCCCCCTGTAGGTACTGGAAGCTGCTCTAAGGTCTTCCCTGAGCCTTCTCTTCTCCAGGCTGCACAACCCCAATTCTCTCAGCCTGTCTTCATAGGAGAGGTTAAAGGCTCCAGCCCTTTAACCTTCTCTGTGTCCCTCCTCTGGACCCACTCTAACAGGCCATGTCTTTCTTGTTCTGAGGACCCCAGAGCTGGATGCAACACTCCAGGTGATGTCTCACCAGAGTGGAGCAGAGGGGCAGGATCCCCTCCCTTGCCTTGCTGGCCACACTGCTTTTGTTGCAGCCAGGGATACAGATGGCTTTCTGGGCTGTGAATGCACATGGCCGAGTCATGTCCAATTTTTCATCTGCCAGCCGCTTCAAGTCCTTTTCCTCAGGGCTGCTCTCGATCTATCCATCCCCCCGTCTGTGTTGGTACTAGGGCTTGCCCTGACCAAGATGCAGGACCTTGCGCTTGGCCTTGTTTAATTATGTGAGGTTCATAAGAAGTCACTCCTTGCCCCAGCCTTTGTCTTCCATCTAGTTTACCGAAGTTTTCACATGATTCTTGAAAATCACTTCACAATGAATGTAAATTACTGCATTAAATAATGGGAGCTATTTATCAGGGAGGGAGAGGACAGGGCATCACCTCACTCCGCAGGGTGTGAAACTTAACAATGTGTGATAATAATAAAATGAGCTGTTAGCAGCTACTGAGAACTCCACATTTTGGAACAGTCAAGGTTGAAGAGAGGGGCAACTTCTCCGTTGGAAGGATTGGCATTAGCTGTATGAAAACAGACAAACTGTTGTATTTGCAGTCTTTTACCAGTTCTCAGGAATCTACTGCAACCAACTTACTGAATACTTTAACCATAAGTGGGTTTGTGTCAGTACCTGAAGCCTTTGAACAAATTCGCAGCTAATTGACAGCTGGGTAGGACTATTTGAAAGAGTTGTTTTCATTTCACTGCCCATCTGAACAGCTGAAAACCCAGGAGCAACACTCATACCTTTTCTGTCAAATTCATAAATGTTAATAATTCGGTTTTGCTTAGCCTTTATTTAATTTTTTTTATTTAATTTTTTTATTTTTATTTTACGTTCTGGGATTTGAAGAAAATGCTTTCAGTTTCAGGGAAGCAAAGAGCTAGGCTTTCTGAAAGGGGCTATGTTCTCAGGTAAGGTTCTGACTGAGAAGGCTGCAGGTTTGGTGGGTGCAGTTGCTTCCTCCTTGTCAGAGGTCTCACACACTTCAGCATTAGGGTTTGGGTTGCTCTGACCTGCATGTGCTCAGTCTCCTTCTGAATAAAGATGTAATGTGAAACAGGAATTCATTGGAAACCCCAAAACCCAACAAGCTGAGTGTGTAGCTTTGCCGTCAGGGCATTCCCACAAAGGAGGGGATGTTGGGAGGCAGCCCTTGCTTTGAACATACACAGTGTACTCTTGCCAAGAAATCTCTGTCAGTGATGCACTGACCTCTGCTGTATTAATGGCTGAACAGGGAAGAGACAGCAGACATCCTCAATTACCTGAGGGGGTATTAATCTGGCAATGAAAGTTCAAATATTAGCAATGAATTTGGTGAAATCCAGTGGTAGAACCTGTTTGGGTATATCCTTCTGTTCTGTCTTCTTTATAATGCTGACGTGTTAGGACAGATGCCTCTCCCCATTACATCTTTCCCTCTCTGTCTTGTTCCAGTTCTGAGTTTGGGGCTTTTTTTCCTGATTATGTCTGCAGTGCTTTTGAACTGTTCTGATGTGCAGGTATCCGACACTTTTTTCAAAGGAGCAGTAAATTTCTGTGGTGGATGGAAGCTTATTGTCCATATCCTTGCTTTTCTTAGTTACCTTTCAAGGCTAAAATAGTCCACAGAATCCTCAAAGAAAATGAGTGAGCTGCTTTGAATGCTGAGATCTTAATATTCATAAATGAAACTAAAGACTTAACTTAGCTGTAAAGAGAGAAGTTACTGAGTTTTGTTATGACCGTTGAAGTCCTTGAAGCTGGATGAAGCCCTGGCAGATGAGTAGTAGTAAATTTTCAGTATGGAGGGGTTATTTCAGATGGAAAACATAGATATCCTTTTTTGCAATCTCACAGGCATCAAGCCAAGGTATGATTCTTCTCTCAATGAAATCAGTGGAATTTTTTGTTTCTTTAATTGAATACCACAAGTAAATGCAGGGTTTGTTCCTGTTCTTCAGGCACACAGTGTTTGTAACATCCTCTTTTGACTATTTTTTTTTTCTATTCACTTTCTATTCTCTATTTAAATGACTCATATTTGTTTTCTTTCTTTCCTTTCCTTGATATTTTGATTCCTTTTTATAAAAGCTAATGACATATGGGAGCATACAGAAGAGTCATGTCACTCTGCCTTCATGGCATTTAAGCCCTGGGGTAGGAATCTGGCTGTGCCGAATGAAATGAAGTTCTGTGGGGTGCTGCCGAGGCTGGCGTTGTGAGGTGGTTTGGTGACCCCGGTCTCGGCCGTGGCTGCCTGTTATTTTGGTCCTTCTGCAGTGGTGAGCCAGCAACAGCAGACCAAGATTTCAGGGAATGAAGTTGGCATATGTTGAGATAAACGAGACCAATTTCGCGGCTGCCTTGCCTGTGAAAATGTCACCTCTTATACTGCTACCTCATACGTTGTGGAAAACCCCTGCCTTTATGGCTCTGTGACAGGCACCTCAGGCCACCTTGAGACCTGCTGGTGTCTCCCTGTCAGCTGATGGCCAAACATAGAAAGGCTCACAGGCTCCATGGGAACAAAATCCATCCTGCAATACCTAATGGCTCACGTTGTCAGCTGAGATCCTGAATGAAGCAAATCACCAGGAATAATTAGTAACAGAGGCACTGGCAGCAACGTGGGCTTCTTCCTCTGGAGGTAAATGAGTGCAGAGTCCCCCTATCCATTCTCAGCATTGCTTAGCAGCAGTTAGGTACATGTTAATAGCTGAGAAAGAATGCACTAGATTTATGAAGTTGATAATTAAGGCATTTTAGGCATTTATAGCAATGAAAGGAGGAATTAATCTTTGAATATGAAACTGAACCAGAGATCTGTTTAAAATAGGATTTCCAATTACTGCTTTCCCAGAGAAAAGGTAATGAACTCCCCAAAAGACTTTCTGTTCTGTTTTTGACAAGACCCAGTTTGTACAGGTCAGTTGACTTAGGTGATCTGTGTAATAAAATGCACTGGGATCCTGAGAACAGAAAGTATGCCAGTGTTATTGATTTTGTTTATGAGAAGTACTAACCTAATCAGAAAATTCATAAAGGGAGCATTGTGCAAGGACTTACCGGTAGCTGCAAATTAGTTGGTTGTAGCTGCAGAATGTTTGATGTTCTCAGGATTAGTCTGAGATAATTAGACAGTCCTTATAAAAAAAAACCCCAAACATAAAAACAAATTGCACAAGAGCATTATCAAAATATCACAGAGGTTTTCTTTAAGGTTTTTGTGTCTTGAGGAGGGGATCACGTTTGCTTTTGACAAGCCACTGGGTAGCTCTCAATGCAATCTAATTAGCAATAAGTAAATTTTCTAGCTCCTGGAAGAAAAACAGGTGATTAATGCTAAAAGTACAGTTGCTGTACATCATAGAATGTTTCTGCTTTTGTTGTAGGTCCCAAATTTAATAGGCTGCTTGAAATAACTTCAGTCTGTTGTTGAATGGCAGGGGATGAGGTCATAGTATAAGAGGCAGCCCAAAAGCTGTTCCAGGGCCATCTCTAAACTAAACTGAAATCAGACTCCTCAAATTCAGCTGGAGGACAGATGTCAGCTTCTGAGAGGGGAGGGAAGGAAAAGAGGGAGATGGCCATGGAAGCCTCAGATGAGACAGATTTAAGCCATCATAGAACAGTTACTTTTTATTTCACATTGTGTCCATTTGCTTTGGTGGGTGTGTGGTTGAGAGTGCATGGCTGTGGGATCTGGCCCCATGTCATGTCTTTGCACAGACTTCCCAAAATTGGAGTTTTGAGGTTGAGAAAGGGAAAAAGTCTATGGAGGAATCCTCACATGGACATCCTTGTTTATAGGTCATTAAATAGTAGCAAATACTTTTAATTCCAGCAGCAGACACATTCTGCAAATATGACTCTCTGGTACTTCACAGTATTTTTTTACAGATTCACAGATTCACAGAATATTCTGAGTCGGAAGAGACCCACAAGTACAAGTTGTACTACATTTCACACTTTCTGATTTAGGAGGACAAGTTTTGGTAAAAAATGCTGGTCTCTGCTTTTTGAAAAATGGACATTGGATATTCATTTCCCTTGGAGTGGCTATGGGAATTAAGATCTCGATGGTACTTGTGTTGGTGTTATGTAGCCACCTGCGGCTGGTGAGCACATGGATGAATTTGTCTTGGGTGGCATGCTGGAGACTGCAGTTCTGCTTCAGGTTTAGGCCACACTTGGTTAAAAAAGAATCAGAGGCTGTGCAATGACCTGTGCCGTTGAAAAAACCCAGCTCATACTGCTCTCAGGTGCTTTTGGCATTGCTGTGTATGGTAGAAATGCTGGATTTAGGGCAGTCCTGTACTCAGGACTGGTGAGGTCACACTTCAGATCCTGTGTCTGGTTCTGGGCCCCTCACTACAAGGACATTGAGGTGCTGGAGCAAGTCCAGAGAAGGGCAGTGGAGCTGGGGAAGGGTCTGGAGCACAAGTCTGGTGAGGGGCAGCTGAGGGATCTGGGGTTGTTTAGCCTGAAGAAAAGGAGGCTCAGGGGAGACCTTATCACTCTCTACAACTGCCTGAAGGGAGGGTGGAGCCAGGTGGGGATTGGTTTCTTCTCTCAACAAGAAGTGATAGGACACGATGGCCTCAAGTCGCAGCAGAGAGGTTTAGATTGGGTATTCTGAAAAATTTCTGTATGGAAACGATGGTCATGCATTAGAACAGGCTGCCCAGGGAAGTGTTTAAGTCCCCATCCCTGGAGGTGTTTAAAAGATGTGTAGATGTGGCGCTGAGGGACACAGTTTAGTGGTGGCTTTGGCAGTGTCGCGTTAATGGTTGGACTCAATGATCTTGGAGGTCTTTTCCAGCATAAACGGTTCCATGATCCTATGAGGTTTGCATTGTGTCTCCCACACCGGGTGGCCGGAGAGGAACCCTAAAAGCTTTAGCAGGCCCCGGAAGGAACGCGGGTGACCAGGGGATCGCGCCACAGGCCGCGGGCGGGGCGGGCACCAGGCGGCCGTGGCGGGAAGTGCCCGGCAGGGGACGCCAGAGCCCGCCCGCAGCGCCCACAGCGCGGAGCCGCCTCCCGCGCAGCGCCCCGGTGCCAGCGTTACTGCCCAGCATTCCTGACCGGCATTCCTGCATTCCCGGCCCTCGCACCCGCGCGAGGGAAGCCTGCGGAACGCCCCGGGGCTGGCGATGCTCCCTCACGTCCCGCACGCCACCCCAGAGTGCGGGGCTGGAGAAAAAAAAGGGAGACTCATAATGCCCGTGCTTCTTAAAGGCCAACTACTGGCCTTTGTCCACTTCAGAAAAGAAGAGGAGGTGCAAATAGAGATTCGGTACTAATATTGTCCAACAGGGGAAGGTTAAATATACAAAAGCCCATAAATAAGTAGAGGAATAATGAGCCATTGTGCTGATATTACTGGCAGGTGGGAAAGAAATGAGTTCACCTGTTTGTCTTACCTCACCTCACCTGGCCCTGCTTGTTGGCATCGATGTCTGTTCTCAGCTAAACCTGCCATTCACATATAAAACTGGGATGTTTTTAGGAAATATTACTCCCTCCAAAGTTGAACTGTTTATCTAGCCAAAATGTGTGGGAAATTCTGTTTTGGTCACACAGATGTTTAACTACCTTGTGATGTCAGCCTTATCAATATTGAGTTGCAGGGGGGAAAAGTTCAAGCAGAATTCAGATGGACTGAAGAGGAACATCCATAGGTAAATAACAGATAAATACTTTTCTGAGTTGACAATGGTGTAATTAGGAAAAAACCCCCACCCAACTTGCAAAATAGGAATAGTATTTCCCCATCTTATGGAGAGTTATAAGGACAAACTCAACAAGCAGCATTCAGATCTTCCAAATCTGATGCTTTCATTAAGCTCAAGGCTTAAAAATAATGTACCTGGCCCCAGCAGGGAGAACCAGAATTCCTTATCTGGATTTTTAGTATCCCTTTTACTGTTAATGGAGGTACCTCTGAAGCAATACAACATCTAGAATGCTTATATGTGGAGAGGACTCAAAGGAAAGAAAGCGTTGCTGGTAGGAAACACTCATCTTCTTTCTGCAATGTAATAATCTAAGTTTTGGTGTCCCTTTGAGGAAGTTTTTCCATTAAAAAAAAAAAAAGTGTAATGAATAGAGTAATGCAGGTGGTGGCTGAGGGTGTTGTCTGACTTGTCAAAGTGTAAACATCCGTTTTAACAAGTTTCTTTCCTCTTTAAATGCAGAACCCAGAGTTTTCTGCTAATGTTCATGTTTATGCTGTTGTCCAGCTCAACAGAGTAACTCAAACAAGCTCAGGTCCCCCTACTGAAAAAAGGCAGAGAAAATTTGGGTTCAGATCAGTAGCAACTTAAGTAGTGCTTAGACACACCATCTCAGCCGCTTGCTTGGGTTGGATGGGACTGTGGCTAATATAGCCCACCGTAAGGTAGCCACGAGTTCCAGGAGAAATACAGTTCAAGCATCTGCCCCGGGGCAGTGTCATTTACCTTCCTCAGGGTAAGCCATGCCTTGAGTCAACATAGTTAAAATCGGTATAAAAACTATGTGGTGAAGGTTGTGCTGTAGATCCAGGATGTACATTTGCCTTGGCTCAGACAGACAGTGCCAAGGCCGTGGCTACAGTGACATTTCCAGGCCAATCAGAAAATGGCCTGTGGTTGATGTCTGTTGTCTTATTCATATGAACAGGTTAGCTGAGCTGAATAAAGTATTTCATAAGATCAGTTACATTGTGACTGGTAAAAAAGGTGCTTTATTTTATGTATTCTGTGGGAAATGAATCATTTTCAGATTCACGGAAAGTAGACAGGGATAAAGACCAGTAAGTTTATCTGTGTGCCTGTCTCACCTATGAAAAATTATTCCCTATGCTGTAGTTTGATTATTTAATCCAGTCTTTCTAGAATATAAGAAATGCAGGGTATTTCTCATGCAAGAGTGTGCAGAATCCAGCACTTCTTTCTGTGTTTATTTAATGTAAATTTTTCATTCTTTAGTTTCACTTCATTGCTTTGAGTTTACACCTTTTTTCATCACTGAGAAATCCAAAACCTGTAGGGTCTCCTTCAAACACGCTAGGAGTCTATTTCAAAATATGGGCTTGATTTACATGCCTAATTTTATTTATTGAACTTAATTCCAGGTAATTGGGAGTGTGGATGAGGTAACTTTGTCTTTGCAGTCTTTGCAGGAAAGGTATTGCTTTGCTTCCCATAAGATAAGGTTAGCATAAATATTTAAAGATGAAACAGTCCATGGTGCATTATTTCCTAAATTCAGTGCAATGGTGTGTCCATGTTTCACTGGGCATAAATTTCTACTGCTGCCTGACCAAGTAGTGTACAGCTCAGTATTAATAACCAAGGAGCTCCATATACAATGGAATATCAGGTCATGCTATAGGAATCTGATGGGAGAACAGGACTGTGCTACAGTCAAAGAGTTCCTCAGCCACAATTTTGCTTCCTGGCACGGTGTCTCTCTGTCCTGTCCATTGAGAAATGCACCAGCTTCTGGGGCTGGACTGCAGAGTGGATTATTGACGTAATTTAAGCTAAAGAATAATAGAAAAAAAAAGGTCTATTTTTAAACTGAGATAATCAAAGTGATCCTGTTTGCAGTAGTCCCCAAAGCAGCTGCCTTGGCACAACTGAGGGGAGTGTAAGCTGCAGCATGTGAGTGGGAAGGAAGGGGCTGAAATGGAGAGAGGAGCAGATTTCTAAGCAATTTCTCACTGGCAGAGAAGGCTTTCCAAATCAAGAGCCTCAGCTTCTAAGGTGCCAACTGTTTGCTCTGCACTGACACCTCTAAACTCTTCCCCACAACCTTGGTTATTGTGAATTTGAGGAGACTCGCTGAAGGGTGTGGCACTACTGGAACAAACCATGGCTTTCCTTTCTGGAAGAGGAGTATTTTGAAGCAGGGATGACAGAAAGGTGACCTGAGCTGCTGCATTCCTTTTATTCTCAGCTGTTGCANCTCCCTGCAGCTGCATAGAAGTCATCGGAAAGCTGAGATTGTAGTTTTTGCACTGGTGACACTGGAGGCAGTCCAAGGGAGGAGAAAAAGACCAAAGCCCTGTCTCTTCCTTGCCTCCTGTTCCCTGCTTGACACAATTGATTTTAAAAACTGGACAGGCCCAGGAAGCCTTTTGTTCACATTCCTTAACTTCAGGAAAAGCAACTCTGCTGTAATTGCACCACATGTTATCCTTCAGCCTGGCCTTCTCAGAGCTCAAGATGCTCTCACAGCATTGAAGGGAAATGCCTGAACAGGGAATTACAAATAAAGAGGATCAAGCTATGTGCTCTAAATCCTGAATGCTGACACTAAACACATTTTTCTTTAAATGGATCTCATCTGACTGCTGCCTGCAGGCACAGCTCTGAGGGTGAAATTATATTAGGCAAGGTCTAGGATGCCACAATAAACTTTTCATTCCTGTTAGTGGGAATCATGTGGTTAAGCTACCCTCCAAAGTCACCCATGGTAATTAAGAAACATACTTAGCCCATAATGGAGAGTTAATGGATTAAAGTGATGCCTTATTGCACAGTGGTTTGACTTTACATGGCCGCTTTCATCCTAAAACTCTTGAAAATCCCAGGGCTCAGACTTGTTGTTATTGCAATCAGTGCTGAAATTATGACTGACTGTCCATCAGCCTTGCAGAGACCTCACAATGCCCAGCAGTACCGAAGGGACCTCCCTTTAGGAGTCCTCATTCCCCCAGCCCCATCAAAGCTCATGCCCGAGTAAAGGGGGGTACTTTCATGCCAGTTCTTGTTCCGCAGGCAGCTTACCTGTTTTGCATTCATCAGCATAAAACAGCCCTTGAAGAAGAGATTAAACCAGTTTTCTTCCCTTCTGGGTGAATCCCTTAATCCTTGGACTACAGCTATGCTTGGTTACTGTCCCCTTCAATCTTTTAGTCCATGCTGCAAAGCAGGACAGCTTCATAGCAAAAAGCAGGCTCTTCCCACCAGGTGGGTGAAGAGATGTGAGTCTGAACCTTCTGGCTCTGCTCCTGAACATCAGAGTGGCTGAGAGCCATTGTTGTCTGGGCTGCAGGGGCTTTGGCATCCCCATCTTCTGTCTTCTCTGAGTGAATCCCCAAAGCACATAGTGGCACAGCAGTCCATTCCATCTGATAAAGAATGAAGCTGATTCTGCTTGAAGCTATAGTTTGAAAAAATCTGCATAAAAATTTGGTCTTTTTGTGAATTAAAAGACAACGCACAAAGCAACTGAATTTTTTTAGACTAATAAATCTAGATGTTCCAACCTTACCTGCAGCTGAGCAAGTCTGTAAGAGGAAGACCTAATGTGCCAGTGTATTAAAACAGGCAAGAACTTGTTCTGTATTTATTATTCAGTCTATCTGTAATATTCATCTGTATATTCATTTTATAAAGCTCTGGGTTAATAACAAGTTTGAAATTCTGCAGTACTCACTGAAGCCCTGAACACATTCTAAAAATGAGAGTAAATGAAACTTGATGGCCCATTTATCCTCCTCATTATCTGCCCATTTTGATTTAGGCTTAATGTGGAGACAATGGAACTATACATTAGACGGTTGCACAGGATGCTCCATGATCTTGCTTTGATAGGTCAGCAAGCCCTTGCACATTGATATGACCACAATAATAGCCAGAACTTATTAATAGTGGAGTTTGGTAAAGCTGAAATGGAACAGACAGGTCACATTCTGATTTTATTAGTCTTCCAATAAAGTTTTTAATCAGTTAATTTATGCCTTATCAGTTGAATCTTTTGAAGTCCACTAATCACAGGTGGCCATAGAGTATGTCCTCATCTACCAGTTTAATGAAGTGGCATTCCTAAATCCTAGTTTTAAAGTGTCTCTTACTTTCCTTGTAGAGGAAATAGGATTCTCAGAAGGGATTTGCAAGCAGCTCTACAGATCTTTGTAATATTTCTTTCACCTTGTCTTTCATAATGAATTCAAGAAATATCACACGTCCAGGGAACAGGGTAATTCTGAACTTTAACAGATTGCTGCTGCTGCCATTCATGAAAAAATTATACTCTGATGCATGGATAGTACCACTGCATTCAATGGAGCCAATGATTTTGAGCAACAAGATACTCCAGGGGAGTGTGGCAGACTTTACCCGGGGATTGTTGCTGCTTCAGGACAGAGACAATGTTCAACTAGACAACACATACAGTCTTCATCTCAACTGGCTACTCCAAGCACTGCTGGAATACATATTAATAGCAGTTTTGTTGAAAGGCCTTATTGTAATATTTGATTTGCTTTGGCCCAGCCACATGAAAGGACATCCAAGTAAGAACAAAGAGAATACACCATGGCCAGAGACAGAGTCAGCTAGTTAGGAGCAATCTGGGGCCAAGAGCTGAAGGCCCCAGTGAACCAGTCTGGCATCTGATCTGCATGGATCATTTGAAACAGACTGATAAAAACTACAGAGAGAAAACCAGAGAAATTTTAAAGAACTGAAAAACAAAAAATCTGAAATAAGGAAAACAGAAGACTTCTTTCTTTTTAGCATCTCAAAAAGAAAATTAAGACACCAGAGCATTGCACTGCTTAAGTACCTCGATTGAGAGAAAATGCAGAAGCCTCTAGGACGGCAAGGCTCAACAGAAACAAATGGCTGTAATTTGACTAATTTAAATCAACAAGTAAAGTTTAAAAATGAGGCAGGCATTTTTACATCAGGGTCTCTCACTGAAGCAACAAGACATGAAGGAAAGAGCTGGATGCCTCTTCAATGGCATCTTGAAGTGAAGTCTAAAGTGTGAATTGTTTGTATCTTATGACACCTAAAAGTTTTTCCATGATGGTAAACTTTTATTTGTGTACTAAATGACACCTTGATGTATCACACTGGATTAAATTCAGCAGCCTGACTTTTCTAACTTGCTTGATTTAAGTTTGAAGTTCATGCTGATTTTCCAGAGCACAGTTCTAGAACATCAGCTCAAGTTGTCTGCTTTCCTTCATGCAGAATTTGAATTGGGAAGAATATGTAGTATTTTGATAACCTTTCTGAGACACACACCAAAAAAATGCTTTTCTTCAGAGAGACAGTATGGAAGGAGGCTGTTAAGAGGCAGAAAGGTGATGAATTTTATTGGAAGAGGTATTGAGCAATGTCTACAAGAGCAATGTTGGTTTTGAAGGCTGCATAAGCTGTACTGCTGGGAGATGACTTAAATTGCAGTAACCCATCAGCTTGTTGTGGTCTCACAGATGGGCCATTTCCCGTAGGATCCAAATGATTAGCCCTGCTCCATGTCTTGTCTGCAGGGATAGTAAAGTATTCCCATCAGCTCCTGACCTCTACAATCATGCAGGAGCCAAGCTCCAACAATCACAGAGCAAGGAGGCCATAACTAAATGTCCAGCTAAAAGTGTACCAGGAACCATGGGGAGTAAGCAACTGAACTGAAATGTGATGCTGTGAATAAAAAGCCTGATATATGTACACAGTACATACACTTAAAGCAACATTATGTAGGAGCAGGGAGGTTGCTTTCTGTGAACTGATCCTGTTACGATCATTACCATGCGTTAAGATCCAAGAAAGTTTGGAGCAGGGCAGCTCCAGATGCACAGTCACAGGTCAGGGGATATGAAACAAGAACCAGTCCCGGCAACATGTCGTTCAGAAGAAATGGTCACGTAGTCTTAAATGTCATTTCTGCTGGGTGTTGATAACTTGTGTTTTCTGTGGGTGTTACCATGATGCCTCCTGCACATCTGTGGGGTTTCTTTGGGTAAAGGTGGTGCTGCAGCATGACCCTACTCTTTGCAGGCATCTTCCAAAACCAGGGTCCCGCCCTCACCTCTGTGGTGGACCAATCTAAGACCGCACAGCTAAAGGAAAGACCAAAGCATGTTGTCATGCAAGCCGTGCTGCAAACTATAACAACAGGCTGCAAATTATGAGGGCTATTAAAAAAAAAAAGAAAAGAAAAAGGAAATTGTAAATCATACCAGTTCTACTTGAATCAATCCAAATTATTTTAGCAAGTGGAGAAACATGATGAGGATGATGTAAGAAGTGTAATATATTTGCCCTCCCTGGCTGAGGGGAAGCAACACACATAAAACATGTGTAATAGGTGGCTTGACAAAAATAAATCTTAGACACAAATCATGTTTATTGAGTTCCTTAGTGCAGAGAAGCCTTTCTGGCAGACACATTGATAGAATTTATCTGTAATCATGAGGTTTCCCCCAGGCAACCCCTAAGTGCTCTGTACATTTTGTCACTGTGTTTTACAATAGTACCAGCTTCTGGATCTCCAGTCACTTCAGTGCATAAAATTCAGTACTTCTGTATTTAAAGTAATGTAATTGCTGTCTATTCAAATAGCTTTCATTGAAACTTCTCCAGCCCTTTCACTGGACTGAAATATAGAGCTGAGTACCATTGCTGATGGTAAAATTATTTCAGCCAGAGGTGTTTATAATTTACAAAAGCTGTTTATCTTTCAACTCGTGTGTGTTTTGTGCCAGGGCTATACATATCTCTGATTACACCAGCACTAATGCACAGTCACAAATAAGGAAGACAGTGGGTATTCTAGTTCATATCAATATCCACAACCAAGAAAAGGCTGTGAAAGGTGTCAGCAGCATCTGGATTGATTTAAGACTCTCACAGAAACTGAATTTTCTGTGCATTTTAATTCTTATTTTTGCTCAGGTATTTTACTCATAGCTTATAATACTAAAGCAGGCATGACAGCATTAGAAGGATTTACATCTCCTTTGATTTTCATAACATGCTGGTAATGTATAGATCATGTCATATGAGCAAAACTGAGGAAAAATTACAAGGAAGACCACATCCTGATACAACAGAATTACAACAAGAAATATCATTATTATAAATGAAATGAGATTAGATGAGGGGGCAGTGGGTATAGTATCAGTGAAATGTGGCTTTTTATTAGATTTGGACTCTGAGCATTTAACCTGCCCAAGTTAAAGGGCATTTATAAACATATGGACAGGCTTTAGCCATGAGGTGGAGGAATGCTTTTCTTGTACAGCATCACCATAAACATCAGGTTGACAGATCTATTTAACATCGTGCCCAAAGGGGAAATGAGTTTCTTCTGCTTTGACTCGTTTCAGATGGGCTGATTTCAGCCCTCCGTTTATGTAGTCATAACTCTGCTGAAGGAAACATGACTGCATAAATGTACCTTGAGGACAGACCACAGCTCATCATAAAAATGACCTGGTGAGATCACCTGGTCTGCAGAGCCATTCAGGGCAGCCTAAAGCACATACAGAGTCCTCTTTCTCATAGCCTTCAAGACAGGACTGCCACTCTAAGGAAACAGTTCCTGCAATAAGAAATTGCTTTCCATTCTTATTGCCACTTTCTTTTCCTTTCCTGTAGAACAGGTTTGTGGCTTCTTTCCTATGTTCTGATTATGTATAATCCAGGATTTTCTTGCTACTGCTGCTTTGTCTCTGAACACAACAGATCTAGGCCAAAGACAGGGCTGGCCCTGCCCCTTCATGGGGCTAATCCTGTGGTTCTGGGAAGGCAGCACACTGTTTGGACAGCAAGCTCTTGCATACAAGTCCATGTAACTGATGAACCAAAAATATCCCTTTTTGTGCAGGAATCCATGTGGCAGATAGCCAAGTCACATTGCAGCTCTGAGAACACTTGCCTCTGATTTGTCTGTCCCAGGCAGGTGCCCAGTTTTCTCACAGAATGGATCCAGTCCTCCTGCCTCTTTCAGTTGAATGACTTGTGATTTCAGAGGGTCTCACATCTCCACCCTTGGGGTTTGCCAAGCCCTCTCTCCAGAGAGCACACATCTGGCTGGAGGTGCACATCTGGGTGGAGCCCACACTGTGCTTGTAGCCATCAGAGGACATCCTGGCACCTCTGAGGGAGGCTGAGTGGCTGTGGACATCCCAGATGAGCGTCCATCTAGCAAGAGACCAAAACAAATTCCATTCATATGCTTCTCCTGTGCAGACAATATGCAGGGTAGGGCTTTAAGCCATGGTGTCAAGATACTTTTTTATAGCATGGCCTGGAGATGTCAAGATTGGGGTGTCAGCAGGGCTCCTGAAAATAATTATCCAGCAGTGGGAGATTGAGGGTGTGTATCAGGGGCTCTGTGATGCTAAAGAGGTCTCTGGAAGAACATTCCCAGCATGGAAAAGTAAGTGTTTCCTTCTGAATTTAGGTCAAGGCTTGGGTAAGGATTTTATAGGAGAACTGAGATGGGAAAACCCTCCAAAAAATCGAAGTGGGTATGCCCACAGTTCTATTGTTTGCAGAAGGAAAAACATGGCCTGGATAGGTAACCTCCTGGGAAAAAGGAGCAGAAGAATCGAGCAGACTCCTTCCTCCAGGAGGACTTCTGAATGAATTATCTAGACTTACCTCTGCTGGAGGCTACTTCATTTCCCCCAAACTCGCATTTTGTATCTCTGTCCATTTTTACTCAAATTTATGTTCATGTTAAAACAGTATTTATAAAACCAAGGGGTCCTATTTCTTTCCAGTCTTCATACAGAAGCAATTTTAAGCAATGTACAAATGTAAAAATATCAGGTTTAAATGCATTTCAAGGAATGGTAGAATCAGTCCAAGAATTATTAAGGAAAAAAACCTCTAAGGTCATTGAGTCCAACTGAAGCTTTAACTTACTTGAAAGAACATCTAAGATTACCTTCTGTACGTTTCCTTTTATTATCTAAAGATAATTTATCCTAGGCAGTTATTAGGAGAGAAATACTGAGCTGTATTAGGCACAGTACATGGTATTGCTCCAATATAAATAGAGTATAGGGCAGATAAAGTGGTTTTTACTAGAAGGAAGACTAAGAGCAAGAAGAGTTGATCACAAGAGGAATTATTAATGGATGAAATTATTGAATTATTTGTTTTGTAACAGAGATGTGTCTGCTGCTGCTGCTACAGCAGTATTAGGCATAGTTAAACATTCAGATCACTCTGTCTTGACTGTAACTTGAATAATATTGGTCCCAAGATTGACCAGGAGATGATACTATACATTTTGGTAGGATGAAAGTTTTCTGTGTTGTCCTCAAGTATGAGCTTCTTTTCCAGCGGAGAAAATGTTGGAGGTGTGGTTGAACACAGCTTATTTTTTTATCTATGCCTTCAACTCAAAATGTCAAATGGTAGTTCATTATTGCACAGACATGAAAGGGGAGTAACCCATCATGGTTTTTTATTGTTTTCAAGATGGTGCTTAACTACACAAAGAATATCAGAAAATTTTAAAAGTCAACTAAGTTCAAATGATTTGAACTTTCACAGTGTCATCAATAGCTTCTGATACTGCAAGATGCTGACTTTGGAAGATGCCTCTCTAGCAGAAAAAAGTAAGTATTTTCTTCTAGCTGATCAAACCTCTCATATACAGCAAAGCAATTTGATTTTAAAAGCAGTTTAGCAACACTTACAGTATTTTCTTAATTCCAAGAGTTTTATAATTGCAAGAGAGATCTCACTTTGCTAACTTTAGACACATGAAAATATCTAGGTATATCTTCAGATGATGGTTATCTCATAGAGTTGCATTAAAAGGAATTAAAAATATCTTTTCTAGCTCTTAAAAAAAAAAACAACCCAACAACCAAAATTCCTTCTTTATCTCTTTGGATGTTAGATAACGATTTTCCACTTGCACTTTAAAATTCTTAAATGATCACTTAGATGCAGTTGACAAAGGGATATTATCAAAAGTTTAACATTTCTTTCGCAGTGTGTCACAAGAGTTTTTTATACGATAACATTAAAATTGAATGACCTAATGATGCATGTGCTGAAATTAACTATATCATGCATTCATGAGAGGTAAGTCACAAGACAGAATTGGTTGTTCCTCAGTAATAAGCATAGTTTTTATCTAAAACACTTCTTAGTGAAGAAGAAAATAACATGGTTTTTGTCACATACCCAAATACTTGACTTCACAGTTTTAGTCTCGATCTGACTAAGATGATTTCTCTGAAAAAAACAGTGACTTTCAGGGCACTCTAAGTTCTCCTGAGTGACTTCAATCTGATAGAAAGCTGGATATGACATATTTTCATAAGACTTCTTATATAGTGATAGTCTCAGCACAGCAGCTTTAACATGTTTCAGGAGTCTTTTATTAAGAAATAGGCTAAATCCTCCTCCTTTCATGATCTTAAACCCCTTAAAACTCATGATGCCATTCCTACTTCAGAGGCAGAGAAAATGCTGAAGACTTTTCACAAGCGAACCTGTTAAAAACTGAATTACGTAAGGCTTCAAACTAAAGTAATTTCAGTCTTTCTGGGGAGAATTGCATTATCTGATTTCAGGACATGCAGGATACATGAAAATGTCTCAAAACATGTTTTTGTCAATAAGAGCAAAGTAAATGGTGCCCTGGAGCTTGGTAAATTGATTGGCTACTGGAGGTATTTTAAATGAATGCTTGAAAGACACATCCACAATTAAAAGGAAAATCTCATCCCCATAAAGTATCCCGTATCAGTCATGGCTCGCTCACAAGAGGTGACCACCTATGCTGTGAAAGACCTGCACTCATCCACCCTCCCAGTGAGCCCCGCCCCAAATGGACACCCAGGTGTCTTGCCCTACCTTGGCTACCTTCCCCTCTCCTGACTCCCGACCCCGAACTCTCCTAATTCCTGCTCTCTGCTTCCTTTCATGGTAGTTTCTCATCAAAAGCATTAAAGGAGGTTGCAACAGGAGTTGTTTGGACCTCTGTGGCAGGATGTGGGTGACCCAAAGCCACTGGATGCTGATGTGGGACCTCAAAGGGGCTGGCAGGAGTCCTAGCTCACCTCCTATGCCGTGCTGCTCCGTGCGTTGCAGGGATTAAACTCCCTTATCACTGCCAGAGCAGACCCTAAAATAAAAAGAGAAGTGAGGCTCTTTTAATGTGCTTAAGCAGTCTAGGGTGGCACTTGCTGTGCAGCCAGGTGCTGCATGCAGTCAGCTTCTGCCCTGGGTGAGCAGGTTTTTCTCACAGGGGAGAAAAAAAGTTGTCAGTAAAATGCTATTTCTAAACAAAGCTTGGCAGAGGATTCAGGATAAGGTACAGTGCTGCACTTAATCTTTTTTCCAAAAGAACAGATTTGAAGTTAATGACGCCTGAAGCACGTTTATTGGCTTTGTGGTAACAACCAAAACATCCTTCTTTTTTTTCTTTATTTGGGGACAAGAAGGAAGGTTTGCCACACCAATTACTTCTATTTTGCTACTTGAAAGATAATTCTGTGTTTCATAGGAGAATATTTGCAAGATGTTCCTGACTTAGGAAGTAACTACTGCAGATATTTTAGTAGAGTCTGTAGGTTGGCATTGCTGCAAGCACAGGTCTGTCTACAGGCAAGGGCTGTGCTGTTTTCAGTATGACTTTGTCTTGATGTTGACATGTGACCTGCCCAATGAAGCCAAAGCACGATAAGACTTGCAACGTGATTTAGCAGTGCAGGAAGAGGAAAAACAATGATTGTTTTTGAGAGTGTCAGGAAAAGAAATCCTGTTCCACTAAACTTTTTTTTTCTTTAAATTGTTTTCCAGAGTAACACAATCTTTAAAAAAAAAATAAGAGAGAGACCTTGTTCTCAGTGTGAATTTTTCCTGTGGGTAATTATCTGGACATACATAAAACTGGGTCAGTGGTTCCCACTCTTTGCAAGCCATGTTTGCCATTGCTGGATTTCTGCCAAACTTATCAACCTCCCTCATTGCCTTGAAGTGGAAGAATTGTGGCAGATCAGACCTCTATAGCCCTGTCACTCCCAGCAGCAGTCACGCTGCAAACACAACTGTCTTGGCAACTACTCAGATAGTTTTTACTGATCTACAGTTGCTGAGACATAGCTGAAAGCTTGGCCTCCAGTCTTTGCATCTGTCAGGGTGATTTAAAAATATACACAGTCAGAACCATAAAAGCTGAATTATAGGTACTTAGAGAACCCAGTGAGTGGTCAGAACAAAACTTTTATGTCTCTGTGTGCTGACAGATCTCGTCACTCAATGATCTTGGAGTGCACTGATGAAATATTTTGAAGCTTCTGCAGTAGTACCCTCCACTACAGTTCAGGCACATTCTGCTGATATATGACTGAACACAAAGTATAGTTTTTCTATTGGTCATACTTGTTGGCAGCTGAGCTCTTTGGGCTCATGACACCCCAGGAGAGATGGGTGACATTCACAAGAAAAAGCTTGACAAAGACTAAGACAGCTCAGCAGCAGTGTTACAGCACAAACAAGTCATAAGGGTGTGTGTCTAGATGTATGTATGTCTGCCATATGAGAGATATCTATAACTGCTAAAAGCATTGGAGGATAACAGCAGGCATTTTACAGCCTATACAGCTGAACTTTGTAAACATTTCCTCGGACAAAAACCAGTATCATTTTAGGGCAAAAGGAAAGCAGTTTGGAAGAAATGTATGTTCCACACTAGCAGTCGAATCAGTTCTATCAGTGATATGTGCCTTCTGTTCTGCTCATTCAATGAGGTTACCCAAATAAAACGGTGCACACATCTTATATCATCTGAAATGTGAAACAGCCTTGGAAAGACAAAGAAAAGTTGCGTTTATACAACCTCCCTCATGGCCTTTTCCCAGCTCCAGCAATCCACACAAACTCCCTTGCAGAGCTGTGTGTGTGTCATTGACTTCATATACAGGGGAAAGCTGGGTTCCCATTGCTCTCTGACACAAAACACTGTTCTTGTCCCAGTATTGGATTCATAGGTCTTCAAACAGACACAGAGCTTCCTATAAACCTTTGAAGTCATGATTTGAAACATAATGCTGGCAGCAAAAGCCACGATGTGGGAAGCAGAACTAAGGGACAGAGACACCCAGCTCTTCTGTTCAACAAATAGCTCACTTCCTATTAGCAGTATAGTTACCTCCTGCAGGAAAAGCCATAAATCATGCTGCCCAGCAGCCACCAAGTTGAGAAAGCCACCTCTGAATTTAGAAATTGAGTGTCAAGTTATACCACCTCTTGCTCTCTGACCTATTCATTATGCTTGAATCTGTGGAATTGGCGGTGTTTTAGCCCAGCTCATAAAAATAATGTCCTGGATGATCAAAGGTGTACTTTGATCTGCAGACCTCTTTCTTTGTCTTGAGGCACCAGCCTCAAACACCTCAAGGACATCTGCTAATGAGACTAAAATGAGTCTGCTGTGCTGAGCAGAGCTACCTGGATGAGAACAAACAACCCTCAAGCCAGTTTGTGCAGAAACAAGTTGGACAGTTTTTCACTTGTCCTAACCACAGTGAGGGCTCTCAGGTGTTGAAAGGCATCTTATCTCCTGGCCTATCTGAAAGAGAATATTTTGTCTCAGGATTTCAGAAGCTGTCTTCTGTTTAGTCCTGACTCAAAACTCCAGTTACTGTGATAGGAAATGACTCTCCAGCAAATCTTGGAAAACCATCTTCCTTGGGGACAGGCTCACCTCAGACTATTCTCGTTCCCAAGAAAGACCTTGGTAGCATTCAGGCACAGATTTCTGCTGATTTTCAGCTTGGTCTGATGGAGAAACCTTGAACTTTGGCAAACCTTTAACAGGGACCAAGGTGTACAGATGCTCTGGGAATTCTCTGTCTTAGCTGCTCCTATTGCTGTCCTGGCACCTGTCACAAGGTGATGGGAAAGATATGGTCTTTCTAGTAAGCATCCTGACATTTCCTGCCAGGGATAACTAGGATTTGTAGACACCTTGATACGAGCCCTCCTTTGCATGTGAGTGCTTGCTGCTAAGCCTGATGCACACAAAGAGTGTGCTTGGACTAGGTGTGAGGAAGCACACCAGGTTTTTCTGGCTTGGCCAGCTCAACTAGAGTTCAGGTTTGCCAAAAACATACTGGGCTTTGCTGCAACTTGTCACAATTCCAGTGTCTCCCTGTGATGGCCTGAAGAGTACCTGGTCCTCAGGAAGAGCTGAACTGGGGACCGACTAAACAGAGCGGGGCTGCTCTGTGGAAACGATTAGGTGAAGGAAAGAACCCAAACTATGTGAGATTCTCACAGTATTTAATGCTGCAATATTAATGAGACTTGTGGTGTAGTTATGCAGGGCAAGAGCAGAGAGGTGGAGAGTTACATGACTGGTAATTTCCCAGAGCTGCAGCATTAATGAGTTTGAGAACTTGAATTAGGAAATAAGACCAAAGCTCAGAAGAAAACAGGAAGTAGAATTCATTGTCTGCAATTTGGTTTGGGGTTTTTTTAGGTTGGTTTTGGTGGGGGGTTTGTGCACAAGCTAAAAAGAAAGTGCCATCTGGGATCTTAGAGATTGAAATATCCTGAACACTCACAGGGAATGAATGCATGGTGTTATGGAAGGGTGCCCGTGCCCAAGCATGTGGTGATCAGTGTGGCAGCAAATGAGGAGGGCATATATTCACATAAAGAGGTGAATATCAGGGATATTCCATAATATCTGGAGATCCTAAACAGATCACAGTCAAGACAGTAAATGGAAAAGATTGAGGTCAAAGTCTAGGTAAAAGGTCAAGATCAAACAGCACATCTTTTTGATGCAGAGGCAGTTACAGACACTGAAGTGCACAGTACAGATTAGTACTAACCGAGTTAATACTCAGTCACTAAATCTAATGGGTTTCTAGTTATTTGTTCCCTCTGTCTAAGATTTGCTGAGTACCAGTGAGTGGTGTTTTAGACACAAGGATGTGTAGCATTTAGGCACAAATATCTGTAGCATATTATCAGGTCTCTTTCACTAAGGTTTATATCACTTTCTGACTTTGCCCCCCAAATGTTAGGGGTGCCACAGAGGGGAGAGTTTTGCTGTGAAGGAAAACTTGGAGTTAAGCCCAGGCTAAACACATGACTTGGATATGCACAGTATTACTGTTAGGGTTACAAGCAATTTATTTGACTCTTTTATGGATTAAATAAGATTGTTTTGACCAGCCAGTGTGGCAATCCATTAATTTAATCCTATTCATTTTGGTATGAGCATAACTGTATGCATGCATTTACACTCCACTGAGCAGTGACTTGGTTGTGGTTTAACTCCAGCCAGCAGCCAAGTCCCACATGGCTGCTCGCTCACTCCCTCACCAGTGGAATCAGGGAGAGAATCGGAAGGGTAAAAGCTGGAAAACTCATGGGTTGAGGTAAAGACCATTTAATAGAAAAAGCAAAAGCTGCACATAAAACAAAGCAAGGAATTAATTCAGTGCTTCCCCTGGGCAGGCAGGTGTTCAGCCATCTCTAGGAGAGCAGAAACCCATCATGTGTAATGGGTACTTGGGAAGACAAACACCATCACTTCAAATGTCTTCCCCTCCACCTTTTTCCCCCCACTTTACATACTGAGCATGATGTCACACGGTCTGGAATATCCCTTTGCTCAGTTTGGGTCACCTGTCCTGGCTGTGTCTCCTCCCAACCTCCCATGCACCCTGAGCCTCCTCACCAGTGTGGCAGCACAAAAAAGTAGAAAAGGCCTTGGCTTTGCATAAGCCCTGCTCAGCAATAACAAAAACATCTCTGTATTATCAACCCTGTGTTCAGTACAAATCCAAAACACAGCTCCATACCAGCCACTGTGAAGAAAGTTATCTCTACCCCAGCCAAAATCAGCACAGACTTGAACTCCTGCTGGACCCTAGTTACTTGAGTCACATTGGTCCATGTACAGATGTCAAGTCCAAGATGACTGCTGGAGTGCAACAATTTAAGTTAGATGGTATTGGGAAAGAGGAAAAAGCCATGATGGATATAGGCAGGTTTTCTCTAATGACATATTCAATGCTTGGAGGGGAAATTATCATAAAATTGGAGATACCTGAATCTGATGAATAAAACAACATAGGAGCAGTTTATACATATACACATACACACATATATAGACACATATACATAGAGGTCCTATGTTGTTGGGGGTTTGTATATAAGTACACATGTATATATCTGTATGTTTGCATGTGTATGTACGTATGGCAGAGGGTCTGTGTATTTGCTCTGCTGATGCTCTTAGGTAGGGACTAGTGAGCAAGCACAGCTACTGCATTGCTCCACCCTTGCTGGATTGGGAAGGGCTGGTGGAGTGCCCTGCAAAGGGAGTTGGACCTCTCTGGCCTGCTACTCCAAAGGCACAATTTCGAACCTATGTTTGAGTGAAATTACTCATTCTCTAAAAACATGCAATTCTTGACACTGAATAAATGGGAAATAAGGTTGCCTAGCTCAAGCAGTGAGTACTTATGTTTACTTTGGATTTGTCTGCATTTAATCAGATGCCAGAGAAGTTTGTGGTGTTCCCTAAACCACCACTGCCTTTCTGCAGAGATGTGTCTTGAGAGAACGGCTGGAGCAGAGCATTATTGTTTGGGGGTGTGCAACAGATAAAACCAGCCTGACCATTTCATCTCTGCATACACAGAATTACATAATTTTAGCCAGAAATGAAGTATTTTATGTTTGATTTTATTCTTCTTTCATATACATAATCCACTGGTAGACAGGCTCTTCTAATCCTCTTGTCAGTGAGGGCTTTGTAGGGTTTATGTTCTCTAAGATGATATATCCTAGCAACATCAGAATTAAACTAGCTGCAGTGAAAGAGGGAAGCTGCAGGAATGTCCAAGTTATTGGGTATTCACCATTGTTTGATTAATACTGCTGCTCGCAGTGATGTTTCCAACAGCTCAGTGGCCTAGAGAAGCATCCTGATGGTGGCACAGAGTATAGGCTATTTCTTACAGTCACGTTCTCGGAGCCCGCAAATCCTCTTTCATGTTATGCTTATTGGTAGAGACTCTGTAACATGGTTACACAGGTAGCTCTCAAAGCTGTAGGGAGGGAATGCGAGTACCTAACACGGAGAAATGGCACTGCTTCTATTTCTCTAAAGGTAAGGGGATGTTTCACTCTCCCATGCTGATTGCTGGATGTCTCTTGGCATATAAGCTCAAAGAAGAAGTTTTTATTTTAATAACAGCACTTTCCTCCATTTTTTTGTTTTTCTTGATCTTGTTTTTTTATTGATGGAAAATTGTCTGTGAAGGGAAAACCAGAGTCCTGCTACAAGAGCCATATCTGATATGGTGCAGCAGCTGGGGCGCCACTTTGATCTACAATATCCCTGGATTAGATTCTGCATATGTTCCTGTGTGATATTGGAAGACATCAGTGAAGAACAAAGTGCATAAAAATCTCCCTCTTTTTAAACAAACAAACAAGCAAACAACAAGAAGAAAACCCACCAGAGAAAGTTTTTTCTCACTGATGTTGAAGACTCCCTGTTGGGCTGCAATTTGGATGGACAGTTCCTTTCCCAGTGTGTCTTAGCACTAGGCAGTATTTTGCCTTTATGTCCTGAATTTCTGTGAGGAAAAGCTTTCATCTTACCAAAAATGATTTAAATCTTCTTTCCCCCTCCAGCCCAAGCTTATTCATCTCACTCAATTTGCAAACAGACTGTGTAACTCAGCCGCCTCCTTTAATGCCAGCGCAGTTTTAGAGTGTAACACTTTCTGGTGTGACATTTGGTCCTGTTCACTGCTAACCCCCAGGCACCACTCTAAAAATTTGTGTCATACTCCCAGTCTCCTGTGCGTCCTTTCTTTTGGGAGTTGCCAGCCCTCCCTCACCCCCAGGGCAGTGTAGGGGGGAGCTTCCCCTCCCTTACCCAAAGGATTTCAATGTGCTCCAGTTTGCCCTCCAGTTCTGGCCATCCTCCCACTAGTGCTGGTGGCTCCACTGGGCTTTCCTCCACTCTCTTTCCTTCCCTGCTCCCTGGCATTATTTTTAATTCACTTGCAGTCTGTAAAAATGTTGCTGACATCAACTGGGGCTGTGGCCAGAGCTGAGATAAGTCAGAAGCATCTGTCTGCTGGGAGGCAATAACTCCACTAACCATGAGCTGCTTTGAAGTTAGTAATTAGGGTCAGTGGATATCATGTCACATGACATTAGTCCCCTACTCCTTCCTAGCTCTCTGATTCCCCCTAAATCAATGGGCTGTGCCCATGGTTGCTTTTAAGACCCCACAAAATTCTGGAATTGGCTGACTTCTTCAGCATCCTCAAAAGGCTGCATTGGGGCAGACACTTGTCCTCTAGTTGAGCAAAAAGGTTTGCTTTGCTTTGTGGGGAAAAAGGAGTTTCAGCTGAAAAAAAATAATAATAATAAAATTCAAACCATTGAAGAATGGTTACTTGCTTATCAAAAGATATTTCCCAGAGGTCTGTAAGACATGCAGGCTGAGTTTGCACAACATTCCATATACAAATGCTCCAATCCTTGCCTGGTACCTTCTTATGGTGATTCTCAAGGAGAGAATAAATTAATGTAAAAATAAATAGAAATAATAATAAAGTAATTTAAAGGAAAAGGCTGTATGACAAGTTCACCACATCAGTGTAACTCTACTTCAGCATATGATTAACTCCCAAGTTTGAGAATACTAGGGATCTGTGCATACAGTAATATAGTCAGACCACACTTAGGGCACATAAAGAGAACATGCAATGGCATTCTGGTCAACAGCATATAAAAAATGATTGCTGTAATCACTCTGTTAATTACTTGCTCTTTATCAGAAAATTATTATTAAATTTAGCTTGCCAATTTATCACTACCGTGACAATAATTGGCATTTTGCCATTACTTGGAATTTGATTCTGGGAAAATCTGAGCTTTTATTAAAAAAGATAATTTAAAAGGCTTGAACCATTGCATAAGATGACATGAATATGCAAATTAAATAGGCCCTAAAGTCTCAGAAACCAGCAGGCAAATTGAAAGAACCTACCATTTATTGAAATAAAATAAAATTTAAAACCAAACAAAAACCTTTCATGATTTTCAAGGCAGTTTCCTACTGCTCAAGGATCTGATACATGTGGTTTAAAACTCTGTTCCTGATGATTTTGCTAAACTCAAAAAACTTCTCACAAGTAGAAACCTGCTGATGTACTCTTTAATTCATCTGGGCGATATGTTTTGTCCAAAAGTGTCCCAACTCCTTGTGACTTCATTATGCTTTTCTCCATTCTTCTCCTCTTGCTCCCTTCTCTTTTCTGGCAGAGTGAGATGCTGAGCGCTTGCACTGCTCCTAAGTCCTTCCCATTTGCTTTGCACTTGCTCTTTCGTTTCTACTGTTGTTTGCTTGGACTTCTCCCTAGGCTGTAGCTGCAAAGAAACAGCCAGTTGCAGAATTATGCTAAAGCAACCTGAAAGGGGAAGGCATGTCACCAGCCCAGAGACCCAGGGGAGCTGCTGTGGCATTGTGGCAATCCCTGGTGCCTTCACCAGCTTCTCCTTCCCTGCCACAGCGGATAACTCATCCTCTTCTTCAGCTCTTTGCACTATTACCTGCCCCACTGGAATAGGTGGGCAGCTCCCTCCTGGCCCCATCAGGCTGCTGGAGGGGTTGGAGTGTCAGGGAGAAGGGCTAGGGCATTGAAGACCCCTTGGAGGCAGCACTGGGGCAGCTGTCCTTCTCATTTTGCCATTTCTGCATCCACACTTGTTACAGTTTACATCACATCTCTTCCAGCACAGTCCTGGTTGCTTTCCCACGCCCAGCCCCTTGCCCCACCAGCAGGAAGAGCCGTATCCCTGGCTCCCGAGCTTTCATGTCCAATCCATGTTCCATGACAGTACTAAAGGCAAAGGCTTAGATGGACAGAAGGATAAATGTAGGCAACTAATGCAACACACTTGTAAATATTTGTCTTAACTTTCCAAAGGAGTGACTTTGGCCATATGAAGTTGCCTTTCTATATATAGTCAAACTGCACTAGCAAAAAAATGTTCAGAGAGGTGGGAGGAGGTGCTGGCTCTGTGTGACAAGCTCTCTCACCCTCAGTGCTTCTGGAATTATGATTTGATAGATGCTGTGAATCTAATTGCTATGACACTGGCTTCTTAAAGTCTTTGTTGCAAGTTTTATAGCAGTGTTCCTTCCAGCATATGCTTATCACCAAAATGTTGCTTTCCTCTGATTTTCTGCCTCTCAATGGAGGGTAAGAATGTCCTGCTGTGAGTGGGAGCAGGCATGAAAAGCCCCAGATTACTTCCTGAAATGAGGTTTGAGGACAAAACCAGATCTGACTACTCATTACGGTGGAGATTTCCACAACTAAGTACACAAAGGGTGCTTTGTAAGGCCAAGATGAAGGTAGTCTTAAGGCAATACTGTTTAAAAGCATATCCCCACTGCTCCAGAGAAAGTCTCCCGTTCAAATAAATTGCAATCAACAATAAGCGCATTTGGATGTGCATGTTCATCTTCTAGTCACGTAGAAGTCCAGTGCTATTTCAATTTCAGCACCTGAAAAACATCTGAATTACTCCCTGATATATCCAGTGCAGGACACTGGAGATCTAAAAAAAAAAAGATATTTGATAAATGCTTCCATGCTTATTACCCATAAAGGCAAAAAAAGTTTGATCATCTCTACAAACATCTGCCTGAGATGGACTGTTGTACTCTGCTCCTGTGCCCTCACCTCAGGCCCGCCCTTTCTCTCTGCTGAGGCTGCCAGCCCCAAGCAACCCTGCCTGCCTGTTTAACCCAGGCATGGAAGACCTTCTATATTTCTATGCTAGTTCACCTATAATGTGCTAATTTTCCTTTCCCATGTCTTTTCCTTAAAGTCAGGCTTAGGCAACAATCCCCACACCAGGAGGAACCTCCTTTCAGTGGTGGGAAGTTTTCTGCCTGGCTATTGAGAAGTGTACTTTGAAATCTCTGGGAGTTTAAGGCACCAACCAACTACAGTGTTATTTTCTAACTCAAATGCATGAAAGGAACTAAAATATCATCTCTCTCTGCACTGCAGATCTATTTAATATTCCTCCCTTAACTGCAAGCAGAAGTTCTACTGACATTAATTGGAGCTTTATAATCAAAATGCAGTAAATAGCAAAGTCCTCAATGCAAACAGAATAGAGAAACAAAGAGGTATCAAACACAAGAGGAAAAGCTTGGATTCTGGGCACCCAGCATCAGGGGTCACCACTGAAAAATTTGGATGTGATCTTTCTATGCATTGTTTCCTTCCTGTGACTAGGGTTTGCAGTGCCATATGGATGAATTCATTTAAGTTAATTTGAATGTCTTGTTCATCCAGACATAATAGAGCATCACATAATGGCTTGTGAACACACACACGAGCTTATCCTAATAGAAGGTCCCCATAGATGAGGTTTTGAATGCATGCCTGACACTCAAAAGACCAGCCTGTGTGATTTTGCCTGCATTGACCCGAGGTCTAGTCAAATATGCACATATATGGGGAAGGATGTCAGGTCATGTTAGTGTGCATCATGCACCCCAGCACACAACCAGGATGACTGTTTTGTGTAAAAATAGCAGGAAAACATGAATCTGCTTGTGAGCAAGTGAATCAGAAGCTGTGAGGGGGGCAGGGAAGAAGCCATGCCAGCGTGTCATGTAGGGACTGCTTCAGAGACCCCTGAGCTCCTCTGGAGGAGGGTCTTTGATGGATTCCTGGAGGCTGTGGAGCACTTCTGATATGTTGAAACAAACTCCTCTGCACAAAATGCAGATGGGCTCTGTGTGAGTCTTAGCAAAATATGGTAAGAGGTGTTCTGGTAGATTCATCAGCAGGAGCACAAAACCCCTTCCCTTAAATGGCAATCCTGGCCTCCTCTCTCACCCCAAGCTGGAAGGAGCAGGCCTGTTACATGTGCTGGGTAGGGTGAGGAGGAATTCTGTTTACTCTGGTAACAGATTGCCACAGAATCATTTGCTCTCTCTGCTCACCACCAGCTCTCAGACTTCACCCTTGAAATCCAGCAGCCATTCCTGTCAGGCTACATCATGGAGAACCACCACCTCATTGTACAGATGCAACCTGCACATACTGGAGCTACTTTTGAGATGTCATGTCCTTGCCTGGGATGGAGAAATCGTGGTGATGCATCTCCAGCCATTTTCAATGCATGTTTCACTCTGATTAAGTAGGTATTTTTTACCTTCATCCTTTTGGTGAAGGACCTACGCTGTGATTCCTGTGGGATGACACCTGCAGAGCTGATCTTTTCTGACAAATGAGCAGTGCTGTAGTCACGCTGGGTTTTTCTCCAAGAAAATTGCCTGGAAACCTTGCAGTATCTCCTAATCCTGCCTTCTATCCCAGCAGCCAGCACAGCCCTAATCTGATCAGGGAAGCCGGTTTTGCAAGTATGGGGCAATGATGACATGCTTGGGGTGCTTGTGTTCTTGTCCAGGAAACCCCATGATTGCTAACAAGTCCATCCTTCTTTACTTGAAAAAAAAAAAAGAGAGAGAAGAGGGAGAGAAAGACAACCTTTCTTTTTCTCTGGTAGTTTCATAAGATTGCTCCCATGCCCCTAGGGGTGAAGGAAGAACATTTTTTCTGGGATAAGAAGGCATGCAGGAATGTTCTTTAGAGGGACATGAACAGTCAGAGTTTCCCTAACCTGACCAGTCTGGTTCAGCTTGGCTAGATAAATGTTTGCTTTGAAATGGGTGGAAAGTTATGGAAAAATCCCACTTTCTACAGGGAAAACTCCCATCACCTTCAGATGGAGTTTTGCTTAAATGTAGCCACCAGGATATGGCCCAAAGATGAAAGCTGTATGCAAAGGAATTGCATAGAGACCCAGAGTGGCTTTCTCTGCCCTGCAACAGACAGATGCAGCCTCTGCCCAGCAGGATGCGAGGACCCACAGTTTGCCGACCCATGTGACAGATTGTGCTACAGCACCTGCTGCAGTTATTGTGCTTCTGATGGGAATGTAAAAAAACTGGAAGAGCCAGATCAAAATCTGCCAGCACAGGGAGCTATGAGCCTCTGGGAGCATGCAGCACAGGAGAAGCAGATCAGGAGGGAGTGTACAGTCGATGGAGGATAAGGGCAGGGGGAGCAGGGAAGAGCAGTGACTGCCCTAAGGGCAACCATGGCCTCTGTGATGCTCAAAGTGTCAGCTCTGAGCTGCACAAACTCAGGGCAACTGCATGGAGGTGTTCGCTGTGGCAAAGTACTGATGGAGTGCTCTAGACCCTGGCATCAGCCCACTAAGTCAGTACCCTGCCCCTGTGGGATGAAGCACGTCTGGAGGGCTGGCTCTAAAAAGTTCCCGGGGAGGACCACATTCCCCACCTCTTGCCACGGGAAAGCTGTGCTCCCTGAGTACATACAAGCCACACACCATTGCCTCAGCTCTTCCCATCATTTCACAGTTATTTCTATAAAAGGCACCTTTTCTGCCTGATCCAAGACCACACAGTGCCAGTGCTCACTGGAGGAGAAGCGAAAATGTTCAAATAGCTCTGAGGATCACTTAATATTGAACACCTGTTTCTGCTTCTCAGGAAAGGCTCTTTCCACAGCTTTCCACCACCCTGCTCTCCTCCTTGGCTGGCTCTGGTGGCGGGGGCAGGGGGGGAGGTGCTGTCCCCCAAGCTTTGCCTTGAGGAGGGAGAACAGAAACCCACTGGAGGCCCAAAGCAGTCTTCCTCCCTGTCCTGTCAATGTCGGTCCTCACTACTCCCCTTTCCCTTCATCACTTCATTTGGGAAGAAGGAGAGGAGCTGAAAACACCTGTTAGATGCTTTCCTCATCTTGGAAGGGGGACCAGTTGGCTGTGAAGCCGTGGTTGCCTTCTTCTCCCTTCACCACCTCTGGGGCAGAAAGTGCAGAGCCCCAAGAGCCATGGGTATGAGCTGGGTGGTGCAGGCTTGACAGGATGTAGGGTTCCTGTTGGGGTAAAAATATTGCAGAGTTGCTGGGTGTGTGGGTGCCCCCACTGGGGATGGGGTTTGGGGAGGGTTTGTGGAGCAGAGCAGATATTGAGACAAGTGTATCAGGTGACAGGAAAATCAGGCTCTTTTTGGGCTTTGTGAGCTCCCTAATGGGCTCTTAAAATTAATTAGCAGGTGGAAGGGTGAACCAAAATAGGAACAGCAATATACCAAGCTCTTAATACATGTGCACACAAGCATTTTTCCAGGCCATTTTAGGAACAGCCTGTCAGTGCCTTGGTCTTCATAGAGCACCAAACCCATATTATCTCTTTTCTCATTTACAAGTGACCCTGAATAGATACGTTGAGCCTAAGAGGCAAAGACAAGACATTTACTTGCAATTTCATCAATACACTGCTCAAGATAGGCAATATAAAGGTAAGGTGTGGGGGGTGATAATCTGGAAAGGGGGTGGTAACAGACACCCTTAAAAGTTGAAAACCAGGTTGTGAGTGACTGTTGAAAACACAGCTGGTTCTCTCTAGACATCAGTAGGTGCTGAAGAGGCAGAATCCAGCAAGATAAAAAACTGCAGAGGGTGAAGGGATGGAGGACTACAAGAATGATGAGGTGGGATAGGTCGAAGCTACCAATAAATACTTGGACCTTTCTGACAGGTAGCAGGTAAAAGGAAGCTGTTTCAGGATATATTTCATGTTCTTTCCCTAGTCAATATTGTGCCCTATATGCAAGCAGGCAAAATGTGAAGCCCTGGCTGCCCTGCTAGGCAGAGCTAAAAGGATGGTGAGAGACAGAGAGAGAGAGAGAATTGGGACGAAGCAGATGGTAGCATATAAAATTATATCATCTGTGTCTTAAAAATGTCTTATTTTCTCCTTTGCTTATAGAGATGCCATTTCAGATATAGACATTTCTCCATAAAGATGTCAGGTTAGATGACATTGATTTGTCCCCAGTCTCTCGCACACCCCCAGGGGAAGGGGTATATGTGGCCCTAGTTTTGCAACAAAGACCCATCAAAAGCTTCTGCCTTGCTTTTGGTGTAAACAGAGACTTCTGTGTGCTTCTGTGTCCCTGCCATGTCCCTGCCATCTCTCGACAGACGGTTTGTTTGCTTGTACATTCACTCCCAATCAGTCCTCTTTCAGATGAAGTGTGTCAGGCTTTAATAACAAAGGCCTATTTATGATATTTTTTAAGCTAGTGAAACTAGTTGTCTGAATTATGTTAGAGAACAATCTTATGGGAAGTTTATCTGTCTGGCATATGCACCAGGCTGAGAAAGCGGAGAGCAAGTGCAATGAGGAGAATGGTCACTCAGGGTCCAGTTCGATAAAGGACCTGAAGTACTCTGCCAGGTTTTAAAGAAATCAGCATCTCATTACATTTAATATGGAAGGCTGCCCTGCAAGCTCATGCCAGCAACAGCGAAAGGAGGACTTCCCAACCCAGCTGCTCACAGGACTCGGAAGAAGTCCCTACTCCAGGATGGTGGGTGTTCTCCAGCACCTGTTCAGCACAGCCAAAATTGCTGCTGCTGATCACGTAGAGATGCAGCACTTCAGTCAACCAAGGAAATTCTGACATTGCAGACAGCCTCTTTATAGGCTGGGATCCTCCGAGGATGAGTTGGAATTGACCAGTTGTGTCCAGCATTGCTGCTCTGGGTTTGGGCAACAAAGGCCAGTTTTAGACATCTGCGACTCCTCTGGATCTGTCACTTGGATACGTAATGATGCAATATGAGATGGCCCAACCTTTGTATACACCATCTAGTCTCTATCAGTGGCCCAATTTCCACTTTCTGTAGGCTTGCTAAGAACACAAGAATATGGTTCCGCAGTAGCTTGCAAAATTTAGGGGGTTTCAACAAGCAGATCTTAATTTGGTAAGATTAGATATTAGATCTGTGTTGTTTTGCCACTAATGAATGTAAATAAAGACCCAAATCTTTGAGCTATAGCCCATATGCAGCTAACAGTAGGGGAAAAAGAGAGCTCTTGAGGAGCAAACTTCAGGGAAACTTTATTACAAAAGAAGCCAGTGTCTAAGCACCATGATTTAAAAGGAGTTGGACTTTATATTTTTTGATCTGGCATTACTTTATATCATTTTTCACTGTATCTCATAGACTGGAGTATGTTCTCAGTGGCCTCTCAGCTTGCCCATTTCAATGGTGGAGTTTTAGAGGGTGAAGCAGTAATGACGAGCAATGCAGGCTGTCAGAAAGGCATCTCAGTGGTGGAGCTGGGACATGACCTGTTGTAGCCAATGGACCCCCTCTGCCTGCCATGATTATAGATCTAGTTTAGTTTATATCGATGGTAATGTAAATTCATGGAGATCAGTGGAGTTCACTTAGTGGAAGCGAAGGGAGCCCTTTACGTATCCTACATCTGGGTAGTCCATTTCATAGAGGCATAATAATACCATGGCACATTCTCACTTAGTATGCGTTTGTTGAGCAGATAATGATATGTTCCCACAGCAGCCTGCAAAATTTAGGTGTGAACCCTTGATGCACCTTTAGCTGTGGCTGAAATTTTTTCAACATGGGCTTATAATGATTTAATAAGCAGATCAGTACATCCCATCTTGTTGAATTAACTTGTGGTTGGCTTAAAGAGGCAGGGCAAAGGGCAAGGAAAAGGCAAAATTATCTGTCGTACCACAGCATTCTTCACTGAACCATGACTTTGAACCAATATATAGATATTGGTTTTCAGTCCTGTTTCCATTTCTTGTTCAAAAAAGACTTAATAAAAAAAAGATAATAAATCAAGTTCAAGATGCAGCTTGAGAAAAATTGAGGGGTTTTTTTAATCATAGAATTGTTTAGACTGAAAAAAGACCTCTTAGACCATTGAGTCCAACTATTTTGATCAAGTTACAGCTCAAGTTTCTCAGTTCTGAGTCTTTATTGCTATGGAATATATCAATTATATATAAACATAATATAACATCTATATATGTATGCAAAACATACAGTGCAAGAAGTATCCTCTTTTTGTCAGCGCCAAGGAACTGCCAAAGGAACCACCTTTGATTTCCCAGCTAATCATTGCCTACAAGGGACAACTTGCTACTGGAAGTGATCTTGGTGCTTGGAGCTGGGAACATGCTGGAGCCTGGCAACAAATCTTCTGGAGGGAGACCCCTGAGGCTGAAGTGTAGCCATGACACCATGCATCACTACTCACCCCCTCCAGCCCCACTGTGGGCTGTGGGAGCTCGTGCAGGGCTGCTCCTGCAGGGCTGCTCCTGCCACAGGCACAAGGCCCTGGGGGAAAGCTAGAGCTTCTGGCTGGCAGTAGCTCTCATGTGTACTTGTAAACCTACTAGAGTTCCGAAATGTTGCAATAAAACAGAGCAACTGGTGCTCTTTTGTTATGTACTGCATTTTTTTAAAAAAACAAACAACTAAGGGTGAACAAATTTCAGAAAGCCTTTTATGGTCTATGTTAGGCATCCTTGCTGCAAGGGAGGTTATGCTTGCTCCTGAGTGCTAGCAAATGTTTGCAGGGTAGTGTTCAGGCAGAGGTAGTCTTTAGCCAAAGTTCAGCCAGCTGAAGCTATTCTAAGCAGGGTCATTTCTATTTTTGAAATAAAAACTGGAAATTGCTTGGGAAATGGATGCCAAAGAGAAAACTAAGGATTAGATACACTTGAGGTGATGGTCAGGAATACAAATAGGTTAAAAAGGGTTAAGATGAAATACATAAGTAATTTCCTTATGGCACAAGTGTACACAGCAAACCAAGAAAATTCAGAGTAAAGAATAAACTTACCAGAAAACAACCTAAACAAAACATGGTACCATACGGGAACTTACTGCAAAGGCACCTAATTAATCTTACCCCTGTCCTCATAGTGGGACTTGGCACTCCCTGTGCTAATGAATTATAAATGCAGCAACGTTTGCTACAGATCAATGCCTTTGGTCCAAGAAATATCAAATTAGTTATTAATCAAAACAGACTGTTCCTCTCCTTCTTTGTGTCCTGTATATATAATGCTAAGATAAAGCAGTTTAACCACTCATTTGGAGATTTTAATGTGCTATAAAAATCCAGATTAAAATAAATTCCAAACTCTGCAGATAAAACGAATCTGTTAGAGGAGCTGCTAGGTATTCCAGCCAGCAATTCTGATCTCTCATGTGGCATTCACACATGTGGAAGTGTTAAGCCAGCAGCTGTCCTCTCACTCAGCCTGCTAGCTCTTTGTTCTTTCCTAAACAATTTTTCCCATCTTCTCTTCCAGTCCAAACACCCAGTCTGACTTCCTCACCTCAAAAACAAAAGGTAAAAACCCCCCAAACTATAAACTCCAATCCATTTCTCTGAGTGGCTCACTGCATGGCTGCATTGATAGCTCTGGGGGGAAGGCAGAATAAATAGGACTGAGTAAGCTGCCACTGACACTGTAAGGAGCTGCTCTTTCAAGTCACTCTGTCATTGTAATGGCTCTTTTCAGCACTGCAGCTAAAAGCAAACATTACAGGCTTTTAAGGCTGGAAAGTTACCAGAATTCCCCTGTCCCTTGGTGATGTTTGCTGTGACTTGTATTAAATATAGAGGCAGATCATATCGTGCTATGTCTACTTAAGGTTGGTTTGGTTCTCTTCCTCCTCATGAGCTATCAAATGAGCCTTGAGAAGCTGTGGATGAGGAATACCTGGGGCAATGATTTTGGAAAACATCATTAAGCTTCAGTCACCCCCAGTGTTGATAGAGCCCTACAATAGTTGCTGTAAAGCTGAAGGTGGACAGGCCCCTTCCTCCCAAGAACATCTTATTTGCTTCTCAGTCCTGTAGCTCCTGCCTTGAGAACTATCCTGAGCGCCCTCATCCCCAGGGGACAAGATGTGCACCATGGATCACGCTCAGCTCTGCAGAGGGCAGAGTGTCCTGCTTTCCTTACAGCTGACCTGCATTACAGCACTCCAAAGGTAATAAAACACCAATCTGTTGCCACACATTGGAGACATGCAAAGTTGGTACAGGTATTGGTGTAAGAAAGATGAGGATTTAGAGAGTTGTATGCAACCGTGAGGTATAGGAAGGCAGAAGGACTTGAAGCTGCTCTGCTCCTTTCTGGCAATACTTGATTCATGTGGTGTGTGGCAAATTCTCCATAGACACATTGTATTGTAGTGGAATCTCATCAAAATTTCTACTTCTTACCTAAGCCCTTTGGTTCTTTTTAAATTTATAACTTCCTTCCTTAAAGCTTGCATCTGATCCTGGTGCAGAGGTATTTTATGTACCATGAATGTTTGCTACACTTAAGATTTCAATGATCCATGAACTACAGAGACCATTTCTTCCGGAATGCCTTTAGATTATATTTTAAGCTAATATTCTTATGCAATATGGAGATCATCACAAAAAGCAAGTTTATGGCTGTCTTGGACCTTGAAAAATTTGCTATAATGAAAAGAACCCTTTTATGGCCTTTCCCCATACTACGGCTGCTGTGCAAAAAAAGTAAAGGAATTACGTTCTTTATTAGTGAGGGTTATTGAACCACAGTTGTCTTTTGTATAGAGAGGAATATGGACATGATGTTCTAGGCCTCAGAGCTGGAAGCAATACTGTTAATTCTGGCCAATAGCAGCATGAACACTATTTCTTCTGTCATTTCTTGCTTGTGCTAACCACAGTTCCACTGGAGGCAAACAAAAACTGGGTATTTTTCTCAAAGCATCTGACACCTATTATTTTAAGGAAATTTTTATCAGTAGCAATGTGTAAAGAAGAGCCCAATCAGTCACATCTCATAATTTTGCAGTAACAGCACTAATTAAAAAAAAATTAAAGCATTCAAAGGATGATAGAAGATAACTGCTTTTAAATTGACAAATTTGTACCATAATTTTCAAATTCTAATGCATTCAGCTATATTGAAGCACGAAAATAACCCAGCTTCTGCAAGGTACTGAATGTTGGAACACCTATTTTTATTAAATCTTTTAAGGTGCCTTGTTGGAAACAAACGGTCTCTGAGTCATTTGCATTGAGGAATTAAATGCTGTGTTCCCATGTCGGTTAAAAAGTAACAAGAGATTATCAGTACTCAGGCTCACATTTCTATTGTTCTGAAATTGTCTTATTCATAACCTACATTACTGATAAAAGGCCCAGACAGTGGAATTATATATTATGGAAATAGAAGTATTAAACATTGTTTCTATGTGTTTTGGCAGTAATGACTCAGAGCTAAAGTGGTGTCCCTAAATGTCTCCCTGCTTGTTATAAACTGTGCCCTGCAGTTCTGTTGTGTTAAAGGCCCACCTCTCTGGCCTCTCTTTTCTGCAGAAGGTGTTCAGCTTACAGACATCCACGCTGCTGGCATAGGTGGGATGTCACCTGTCTTGGGAGTTCTGAAGGTGGAAATCTAGTGAAAAAGGAGTTGTCATTGCGGGGAGGGATGTTGTGGGCTCTCACATCTTTATGTCACTGGGCTAGCCAGGTAGTGGATGAGCAGCACCTGATACTAGGGCGTGTCTTGCAATCCACGTAAGCAGAAGCTCTGCAGGGGTCTGATCTGTAGAGACACGTTCAGCAAAACCAAGTATCACCACAGACTTGTCCCCAGTTAGTACTATTTTTTTCCAAACTAGACACTTGACCTTTGCTAATAGCTGCAGATTGAATGGTTTCCTAAAGTTTTACTAAAAATAATTGCACTGGGACTAGGTAAAGCACAAATCTCTTCGAACTAGTACTGCACAGTCTACTTAAAGGTTCTTGTTTTAAGAGTCAAAGTGCACTGAGAGTCTTAGTGCAACAGATTAGATCCTGAGCATAATTGCTGTATGATTTAGCTTTCATCATCTTGAAAGCTATGACCCACTTTTGGAGCACATGCCTATGCTGCATTCAGAGCCGTAAGTGCAGTGCAGATGCACTGAACTGACCTTGAATAGAAGTGCTGAAATGCCAAGAACAGCTGAGGTACCTGCAATCACCCAGCTACAGCAGCAGCCATCCCAGGCCAAATAACTTTGATCCTTGGGTGGGTCTGAACTGCAATTTTTCTTGCCATGCTCCTTTTTTTTTCTTTTCCAAGGAAAAGATTTTTGTTTTGACAAATCAACACTCTCATGAGAGGTTTCCTCCCAAATATTCCTGAAGCTGAACACTCTCAAACACTGTCATTCAATGTGGAAATGCAGTGTCAGGATGCCATTAACTGCCTATGCTTTAAGGGAAGATGGTCACTACAACCTTAGGGTAGGACATTCTAGACTTGGATTCTGCCACTTATTCTGTGTCTTTGGGCAAGTAATTTCAGGTCAGAGGGAACAAAATACAGAAATGATTGCCTAATTCCTGCTTAAGGCTTCCTACTGCAATATCTTGGACTTGCTCTTCCAGATTCCTGTCTATAAAATGAGACTTTCCAACCTCACTGTGTTGCTACCAAGAACTCACGTATCAGGGCGTGAGGCAAATGGCAAAAGGTAGCTGAATTTCTAAGACAGATAAATATAGTAACCAAAACCAAGACAAGAGTAACCCGTTAAGTCTGCATAACATGAGGTGAAGGCTGCACTTGGCCATGCCTGGTACAATTCTCAGTTGGCTGAAGGATCCCAGCTCTGATGCACTTGAGCACACAAGAGAACTGTATCAGTGCACATCTGCAGTCTTATGCTCTTATTATTTAGTTATTACTGGACCACAGAAAGGGGACTTTCCATCCCTTCTCTTCTCACTGCTGTCTGTCCACCTGTGTAATTAATATAAATCTTAGGGTACAATGCACTGTCCAAAGTTGATAATTTCTACAAGTTTCTCTTATCTCTTATTCCCTATTTATCTTTTTGTTCATAACCTTATAGTATTCTCATTGTTATTTCTTTTCTTATATGCATTCAAAATAGATTCTTGGTTACTATAGTGGGGAGGGACACATAAACTCAACTAATAGATATTGAGGCTTTACTTCCCTTAGCTTTCTGGCACATTTTTTCTCTTCCCCCCTCCCCCCTCTTCCCCCCCTAATATTTTTTAACCAGTAGGTCCCATTTCATAACATCCTATTTCTTAATATAAAGCTGCCTCCAAAATCTCCTCAACTTGTATCCATCTCAGCAGTTGGTTTGCACTTTATTGGTGCTATTAGCTCGCATTGATTCCCCAGAGGTTTCAGTCAAATGCTCATGTAATTGCGGTGGAGAATAGTATACCAAATTCTTTGCATACTTAATGAAGATTTTATAGGAAATCTAAAAATAAAAATATTTGTATTAATAGTGGCACCATCTATTGTTTGTCCAATTGTTTCCATGATGAGCTCCTGTTCTCTACGCTTATAACTTTTCCAAATGGTAACAATAGGGAATAAAAGTTTCCCTGCTGGGCATCTGCTCATTTAGCTGAAATTTAAGTGCATAAATAAAACAGTTCAGTTCTTTCCAAGAATGTGGCTAGAAAATACATATTATTTTATGATGCTAATTTCTGTCTTTCATTTGGAAGCTGCAGTTGGTCCCTATGCTTACAGTAGGGACATGAAACCAGCTGTAGATGAGTCTTGTATACTTTGTGTCTTCAGAAAAATGAACCCAAATAGGGCCAAGTTGTAGACCTTTTAGGGGAAAAAAATGCAGCTAGCAAGTTTTGTAAATCTCTGCTGCAGCTGTGTGCTAAATACCTTGAAAAGTCTGTCTGAGCTGGACACTGTTCCTTCTGGACTGTGTGTAATTGCAGCTCTGGGCTGTCATGGCCTTGGGTTCTGTTTTTCCTGGCCTCTTAATGTCCCTCTTTTTCTGGCAGGTGGTAGTAAGGAGAGATAAGTTTGGTTTAAAAATCAGAGCTACAGCTTGGACACGTGTGAGCAATTATGGACAAGGACAGAGCAAGAGCAGAATGGGATAATGAGCGGACATTTGGGCTGGGTGAGAAAACGTAGCGGGCTGGGAACTGGGAATGAGAAACCAGGAATGGGAAAAGATCGGTCTGGAAGGGCTGGGAGCAAAAGAGGTCAAATTTGAGAAGGGCTGGGAGGAAAACATGTGGCTGCTTATACACAATCCCTGCAAAGACAAGGGGAAATCCATGAGGGGGCCATAGAATTTGATTAATCCACAGATAGATTTGACTCTTGCATGTCCTCTCAGGGACAGGGCCACTGAGAACACAATCACCTGCAAAACACTCTGCCATGTCCTACAGTCCTCTGGCACTTGCTGAGCCAGTCAGCTCCAGCCCTGGTGCTGACCATTCCCAAAATCAGGGGGTAGGGAATCAGTATTTTCAGGTGTTTTAAAAAAAGGAAGAATAGGCAAAAAATTTCTCTGCATTCCTACCTTCTCCCCATAGCATTATTTTAAAAGAACATGCAGGTTTGTTGTAAAAAATAGATATTCAAAAGGTAGGAACTACTGGAATTCATAGAATCTCTAACTTTAATTTAGCTGTTGGCTCAGGATTTACATTACAGTCTCTGTTCATAAAAAAGAATTAATGGCTACAATGGAAAGCTTTGGATGCCTCAGGGTCACTGACCATGATCTGACTATGCTCAATATGGGCAAGCGCTGCACACAGGCCACCAGTAATGTATGTTATCCTGAAAATTAAATTCCTGAAGCAGGGCAAATTAAGAAAACAGTGTATGGGAAATGAAATAGAAGTAGAAAAATGAAAATAAACATGGAAATTTATTTCAGAGATGTTTATTCCGATGGAAAAGTGTCACATTTTCCCCTTTGTCAATGAGGGACTAAACATCAGTCATGATTCAGTTGCAGAAGGAAATCGGTTGTTGAAAAGACATAACTTCTATAAGGAAAAAAATGAACAATCCATAAAATTAAAAATCTGCAAATGACAGCCAAGAATAATATGAAATCATTCAATTACTAGGAACAATGATGATGGCTTAGGCCCATCACTAGAAAAAGCAGACAAAATCAATATCAGTGATGCAGAACAGGCAGAAATATTTCAGAAAAATATTCTTTTCTTCAGAATAGAGTAGGGTGTGCTTGTATTATGGCAGAATCATACACAACTCTCAACGCATCAGCAGTTAATCAGGTTCAGAAAACACCTTGGAATCAGAAAATTCCAGAAGACTGGGAAAATACCGAGTCTGTGCCAGAATTCAGAGGGTGTGACGAGCCACTAATTAAAGGCTTGTTAGCTTACATCAGTTGTAGGCAAAATTACAGAAAAATGACATGGGGCTTCAAAGGAACTGACATATACAAATATAATTATTGCCATCAATATAGTTTAGTGAAAATGAGTTATTGTAAAGCAAGCCTGATTTCACGCTTGAGGAATTTATATAGTTAGCTGATAATACTGTAATATATTTAGATTTATTAAGGCTTTTGACTTAATACTGGGTGGTGTTCTGTTAAAAACATGAGCGCTGGCCAATTTTCGGAGATGTTATTGCAGATATGTTGCAAATATGAGGCGCACCTGGTAATTAGGCTTTAAACATATGCTTGTCTTGAAATCAGTCTTCTTCCCTTCTCTGCTTAAATACCCATGACCTGATGAAAGTCAGGTAATTTGGAGATGCTGTCTGCGAATGAAAGATGCAGTGTTGCTGTGAATAAGTGCCTAGGATATGTACCTCCCACAGAGCTCAGGAAAGACATTTTATAAGTTTCATGTGACTGTGAGTATCCTGAATCCTAGTTTTAACAAACTGCAGTGTCCAAAATTAGGCACACTTGGCATAATCATCCACACAAAGGCAGTTTGAGGAGGTCCTACAGGAATTTAGAAGTTTGCTCTGAACAAGCCAAACTCACTCAAGGACTGGACCAAAAGATCCCCATGCTCCAGTGCTGGTGGGCAGTGCTTTCTGAGAGAGATGTGGAGCTCTGTGACTTGTCCTGTAAGAGATGCCGCTGCAGAAGGACTCGCTGGCCTGAAGGACAAAGAATTGGCCATAGATGAAAGGTGTGAGGAGCTTGCTGCTGGTTTGTGTGAACTTGAGCTGTGTTGTATGTACAAAAAGAAAGGCAGTTTGTAAGTTCAGAATTAAACTTCTGAAGTGGTTTATGAAACATGCCTCATTTTTGTGGACTGTAATTACAGAGAGTGGTATCTCATCAGAGCACAAGATATTATAGTAGCCTAGTAGAAGCTTCTACAATACAGAAGCATTATAGTAGCAATCATCCTAATAATTTCACAGCTTAATACCTTGGAAAAATCAATTATTTCTTTGAAAGGATGGAGAATTCAGAATGTTTTTTGTGAAAAAAAACCCAACAAACAACCAAGAAACAAACCAAACAGTAAAGCACTGGTCTCAACATCTAGTTCCTATTTCCATTTTTTTCTGTAAAAATAATCTCTATCCCCTGCCCCTTCCTGGCATGGAAAGCTTTCCCTGAACAGCACTTTCCTTCTTACTTTTATTTTTCTTTGGAGTACTAAGAACATTTGTTTCACTTTCTTAGCTATTTTCATTCTTTCTAAACAGCTCTCTAGGCTCCCATGAATCAGATTAGGGCTATACCCTTGCCCAAATATATGCCCAAATGAGTTCAGAGAAAGGCAGCTAGATTCCTGAAAGGTTTTTTTCAGGGAATTCTGCTATTTCTCTTTTATTTATTAGAATCACTGAGGACGAGTAATCTGCATTACTGCTTGGGTGTTGTAGTAATAGCAGAGTTTTCAGTGTCATAGGCAACACATGGAAAAAACATTCCTACTCTAACTGCTACATGTAATGTAGGCTGTACAGGCTGCTCTGTGTTTTACATATTAACAGAGATGTACAGATCACAGATGGGGGGATGGGTGAAGAATTGCTTTTCCTTCCCCTTCTCACTACATACACTTCACTGAGCTCTGCTGTCTCAATGTTCAGCTCCTATTGTTAAAAATAGAGCGTGAGACATTAATTCTAAGAAAGCACTTGAAGGCACTTGAAGGTAAGGGAGATGGCTCAAACAAAACTGGGAGAGAACAGAAAAGGACGTTCATGTAGTTGTCCTTAAATGGGTGCACATTGAGAATGTAAGGATGTCCCTTACAGACCGATTCTGCATCAAAGTGAGCACCCTTCACTGCCATCAGCTCCTGCAGCACGGAAGGATCTTCTGGCATCTCCCAGCAGCCAAACCATTGGGGGAAATCAACCAGAACACCACCCATACCTGGGCACTTTCCTGGCCTTCACTACATGCAGGATATAAAAATCTGCAGCTAACAGGATTGCCTTTATTTTTTCCATGTCTGAGAGCAGGCTGTTACTCCACCTGCCAGTGAGAAGGAAAGGTATTCTGCTGGCTGTGCATTGCCCAGTCTGACAGTGTGTACCTGGAAAAACAGGAGGAGGTAAAGCGAGGGGTATTTTCTGCCCAGCACTGCAAGAACCTGAACTTACCCCATGTGAACCATTTTTGAGGTCTTTTGCTGTCAGTCTTACTAGGAACACTGCACACTATTTCTTCCCAAGAGGAATCTATTATTTCCATCATGATCCTTGATATTATGCCTCTTACTTCACGGTACGCACTCAGTTACCAAACATGCAGGCCTGTATGTATGAAATATAATTTGATACTTTCAATGCAAGAGATTCTGGTCAGCAATGGTATTTTTGCACACTTTGTAATAAAAATAAGAGGAACTTGTCCTGAACAACAATCACCTAGTGTTGTCTCTGGCAAAGACTGAGATGCTCTCATACAATGGTGTGATTTGAAAAGTGACAGGGACAAGGGACAAGTTACATGATGGAATTTGAAGGGAGGCTGCAGTGAAGAGTGATACCTCTCTAGCAGGGTTCATCTCAGCATTGGTCCTGTCTGTGGCTCCCACAGAGCTCCTGCTGTGTCTGGTCACTCACTCATACCTAGCACATGAGATTTTGGAGTGGTGGAAAGCTCACATTCCTGTACTGTGATTGCAAGACCCAGACTTCACTGGAAGGCACCAAGGGTCTGCTGTGTGAGGATTCTGCTCACCTCACAGACGCTACAGGCTTGTGATGCAGTGCTGGGAAGTGCTCCCTGCTGCAGTTGTAGCAGCAAAGTAACACCTAGAAGAGCCGTCTCACCTCCTCAGGTCCCCCCCCCCCACATTTCCACTGCACCCCAGCTCAACCCATGCTGGGCTCCAGTGATCCAGCTCACAAGCTGGGTGCTAATGTCAAGTAACATTAGGATGGAGGATGGAGGCTTTGTTAAGTGCTGGAAGAAGATACGACTGCTCTAAACTAAGTGATGTATTCTGTAACTTACTGTGAGTAAAATGCCTCTAAAATATTGCTTACAAACTTACTTGGTATAGAGTTATTATAGTTATTTTAGATGTGTTAGTGAGTTATGATGAAACAGGATAACTTGCTGTTTTTCTTTCAAAGAAACCAGGGCATGATATATTTCTTGCTAGTTATGTCAAAATTATTGGTTTTGGGAAGTTTAATATGAATTGTTGAATGCCTTGATCTTTATGGAAGGGACGAGGACATAAATCGCAATTAAATGGTAAACTTTGATCTTGATTCTTTGCTGCTGATTTTCAAGACCTGTGCCACAGTACTTGCAGCATAGCAAATGTGTATTTAAGTTATTTTTGATCACCTGCAAGTCATGTATAAGCTGCTCTAGCATCATATATGAAAGAGAAAAGAATCAAGGTTGCTCCAAGATGTGCATTTTCTCTGTAGTCATACAGCCACAGTTCTTGAAATACAAAGTATACTGAGTATGCCCTCCTAGGCCAGCACTTCTCATGGCCATGTAGCAAGGCAACATTCCCGTACGGGCCAAAATCTGTCTGTATAACACACACAGCTTCCCTTCCATGGAAAGTGATTTAAACTAAATGATTAAACCTAAGAGTCCACATGACTTACTCTTCATAAAATATTGCATCTTGTCATCCTACTGATGTTTGGGGGCTACTAGGACAACCAAAGAGGATGTTACTCTTTGCTAGTAAAAGTCTTATTCTGATGGTGCTGTTATTATTGTAAATAACTCTTGTTTCAGTGGCCCTGGACACATATTTGGAAAACAAAGATACCCCTTAGGGGTGGAACACTTTTTGGGTAGAGAGGTGCTGGTGGTTGCAATGGATTCATATTTGTGCACATTATCAAAGCATATCTGGCTACTAACATGTTTTTGGATACAATTCCCCACTTAAGAACTGCGTGCATGGTGTGGTTTTTTTTACCAGTGGCAGGTGCCCTCTTTGCAATTTCACCTTCAAGTTTATTGCTGCCAGTTGACTGGTATCAGCAACATGGTTGGACTAGGTGAGGACGAGCCCTAAACACAGTGCTGGTCGACTAAAATTACTTACCTGACTTAAGTCAGCTGAGTGGTTTGCAACCACCAGGTTTGTGTTGGTTCACAGCTCTTACTGAGTTCCCAGCTGTCTCAGGAACTTGTTTGTACCAGAGAGATGGTCTGTGTGGTTTGCAGGGAATATATTTGGGTTTGCATTTAGGTAGAGCTGTTCTTTTATTTCCACTGCTGCTTTTGACCTTTAGGCCTTCACTTTCCCCTTCTGTATCACAATGGTTTACCAGGCAGTAGTTCTCTTTGGTCACAGTGTTTCTGCTGTTCTTTAAAGGGGTATGAAGCATTCTAACTGCTTTCTTTCCCATAATCATTAACATGGGTCTTACAAAGTCTTTGCCTTGTGTGCTCTACCTAGAAACCTGAAGTCAGCTGGTTGGCTGATGTCTTCTATCTCCTTGCATTTTCTGAATTTTGCAATAGACTGAGGACTCTCTATTTCTGTTTTTGTTTCATGTGTCTGTGCTAACAGCCTACTGTGGGTAGGAAATCAGGTTTGTGTAGTTTTTTTTGCAACAGACATATAAACTGTATTATTTCAACAGCATACAGTGGAGGCATTGTGAGGCTGCCAGCAATGTCTCTCCATAGACGTTGTCTCATTGCTATTGACAATAACCAATTGCCTTCTCTATTTTTGTTAGAAGACAGGTTATGTCTTACTCCGATGACTTCTTCCCCTACCAGATGCTGTTTCAAATTTTCACAAAGGAAAACTTCTGGAAGACAATCCTTTCCCAGCTGAGTTATGTCTTTGTTTTACTCTCAGTAGTTCAAACACCTATCAGTGTGCAAGGCTCCCATCACAGTTACAATCCCCTGAACCACTGCTGAAGTTGATACAACATAAGAATGGCTATACTTATCACTCTATCACATTGCATATTTCAAGGTTGTCTGAAAAACACAGAAGAAACTCTGCCAGTTTACAACTAATAATGTGAACTTAATCAGTATTTCAAGTATGGGCATGTAAATGCATTGCCTTTAACTCTTTAGTGACTTCCAGTGTTTCAGTGATACTAAGTTTCATTTTGGATTTAGTTTACGTTTAGGTCTATTTTCATGACCTGTTAGCGGAGAGCTGAGCTTGTGGTCATGATCTCTTGCAGCTTCTGTCCTGTTGCATCAGTGTCTGTACAGAGCATCACTACCATCACAGTGGCAATGAACCTTGCCAACATGCCCACTGTATGTGGTGGTGTTTGAGATCGATCTTGTGGCAATTGAGTCCCACCAACCATCACCCAGTGTGTGTTTAGAGCCTGCCCACCTGCTAGGTCTCAAGACACAGCAAGGGAGATGCTTTCTTGAACCCCCAATGCTTTTCACAGTCAGTGGTGGGCACAAAGAAGTGCCTCTTTATCTGTAGCAATTAAATAATTCTGTTCCCTTAAATAGTGAGCTTGCTTGAGTCTATGTAAGGATGAACCTTGCTTGTTTTCTGAGCAGTGACTATGCTGCTTACCTGCTTTCTGAGCTCCAGCTTTATATAAGCTTCCCCTGATCTCTTGTTTCCTATCAATTAATTACTCTCTTCTTCCCCTCATCCTTTTTTTTTCTTTCCTGAGAGGTAGGTGTTTGTAGATGGACTTTTCTGAGCTATTTCCTGATACAGCTTTCTTTGCCTTTCAAACTCCTTTCACCAGCTTTGCTGCAAGGAAGCTGCAGTGCATTGTCTGCTCTGCATAGGCTACTCATTCTCCTGGTGTGTCTACTCTGTGTAGGCTACTCATCCTTCTGGTGTGTCTGCTATGAATTGCTTGTCCCAGGAATGCAGTGAGCAGGGTCAGGAGTCTGTGCTCTAATTGGAAGGAGCATCTTTCACTCTATGCCACCTGACGCTTCAGTCTACACACTTTTGCTCTTGAGATTCCTGTAATAATTTTCTTTATCCTAGTGCTGTTATGGTCATGCTACCAAGGATGTATAATGTGACCTGAGTTGTAGCTGCTGTTTTTTGTGGCACCAGACAGAGGTAGCCTTGCTGGTTGAGTGACACACACTTTCTGTTTGACATTTTACTTAATGCGTGTGTTGTTTCTGTCTCCAGACCAGACAGCTTATCCACTGCGATATTCACGTGAAGAAAGCCTTGGTGTACCCTGACTGTGTCTGAGCTACTTCATGCAATTCCTTCTTCAGCACTATCTTAGAGCACATGGAGCCTGAGGTGAATGTCTTTATGCTGAAGTAAAGTGAGGCTCTCATGCTCCATGCTGTGAAAGTTCCCTGTCTAGGACAGGACAGGTACTCATATTGAGGTCTCGTGCTACTTTGTGAGGGGCCAACTCCCCGCACATAAGTCCTCACCCAACTCTGATCTTCACAAGTCATGTGAGCCTTGCCATTTGCCTTTTTTCTGCCCATCTAGAGTCATAGAAATTCCCTCTGAAACTCTAAGGCTCATGTCTCCCTTAGCTGTGGTACTTTCTGTGTATCTCTGATACGAGTTTTCTTGTCACAACCCTTATGTGTGACACAATTGGCAGAACAGTCACCTCTCTTCTGATACCATCCATAAGACTTCCTTCTGTATTTTTCTCTCCTCTGCTACACTTGTACCTGCTTGCTGAAGAGTATCCACTGTTTTCCTCTGAGAGTTAACTTTTAAGCTGTTGTAGGTCTTACTGAAGAGTCAAACAAATGCCAATACTGTTACATAGGAAATGGTGGGGGCAAGGAATGGAAGGGCTGCTTGCAGTGACAGCCTGCCACTAGCTTAGTTTAGCTGCTGTGCCAGGATGTGCCCACTTAGTGGTCTGACCAAAGTCAATATATGGAGCGTGACCTTCTGTATGAATTTGCATAGATAGGAAACTGGTGCTGGTGTGACTGATCATTTTGTTTCCTGTAGTGCTTCCAGTTTCTAATCCTTTGTATCTATAGGAACAGAGTTGGATCTGGCGCAGTGCTCAGGCAGAGATGAGAGAACGAGAAGGCAATGTACAGCCTCAGTGCTATGCAGGTTTTTTTTTCTTTCCACAATCTTGGTAACATGGACAGTTCTCATAGTGTTACTTCCAGAAGTTTCAACTCAGTATCTGATAAGCACAGGTCATGCCTGCATCAGCTGCTCAGATCAAAAAGCAGTTTAAATCAGACTTGATCCACTTGATCCATGATCAAGTGTGTGCCCTTGCACTGCTATAAAGTAAAACCTACATCTTTGACCCCTGCTAGACCAAGTGCCTGCATAGCCTCACTCTTTCTGTAATCCTAGATGTCTTAAGAGGAAAGACTGTGCTGACTTGTCTGCCTTTGCCAGCCACAAGCCCTTCATGTGAGCCCAACAGGGCAGACAAGGTGGGCACACGGTGTCTGCCTGCAAGCAGGGTAACCTGGTGGCTCCTCTGGGCTTTTGGTACCTCCTGCAAAGGAGGACAAGTTGTCCTTCAAATAAGGCTGAGAAGGGTATTGCTGCTAATCTTCCTTCAGCAAGATGCTGTGAATCAATTCCCAGGATTAGTGTTATGGTGTGAGGTCAGTGAAGAGAAAAATAAAACCTTTTTTTTTTTTTTTAAATCAAAATCAGCATTAGAAATAATTTTGTCTTACCAGAAGTGGGAGAGGAAGGGACATGGTGTTTCACTGGTGAGGAAACTTCCCAAACCTCACCAGAAGACAGGCCTGCTTCCTTACTGTAAAGCCCTGATGCTGAAGAGGAATTTTTCATCTATGCTGATTGAATGTTTAGTTTTATATTTAAAATTTTCAAATAAAATTCCACAATGTTGGATAATTTAATACCCAGGAAATCTCCCATGCAAAGTCATTTACTGAGTTATAAAACCTACAGTATTTCAGATTTCTCTAAGTGTATAAGAACATAGTACTTAGTTCATTAAACTTGCATTTAAGAAATTGCATTTAAATTTATAGGGGGAGCCTAACAGTTAGTTCTTCTTATTCACAGTTTATTCAACTTGAATTGAATAATGTTTTTATTACTTACTGTTTATCAACACTTTTCTTTAGATTGCTGAGAAGATGTAGCTATTTATCTGTTTCTTTATGCTTTCCAACAGCAATGCAAAAATTGCACGCAAGCTGGAATTAAGCATTTTAACAAAACCAAAACATGCTGTGACTAGTGGAAATTTGTGGGTAATAGGATCTTAATAACCCACTAACAAGCTTTGTCAAAAGCAATGTGATATCTGGGCACAAATGCTGTGGTAACTGTTGGTTAACTTTGGCTAGGGGCTGTTCCAAGGAATGCTGTCAAGAATTACTCTCTGGTACATCCTAAATTTCCTTGAACTGGTAGGACTGAATTTGTCATGCCAAAAACTAAGATCTCCGCATGAAACATGAACTGGCAGTAGCAGGTATGAGGGGAATTTGCACTGGAGATTAAGCTCAGGGCTCGTATTTTAGGTGTAGTATAAATGTACTTATAGTAAGATAACCCCCTTCCATCCGCCCATCTACCTTACAGCTCTTTCCTTAATGTAAGGCATCTCTTTAAAAACACTGCTATGCTGCTTGCTGACACTTTTGCAGTGATACAATGCATATAAAACTTAAATGAAAGGTGGTGATACTGAGAATGTATCTTAATTATAAAGAACTAGTTTTTAATGGATGCTATGATATTTTTATGTGAAAAGGTCCACCTCTAACACCCTTCCTCCCATTTTCTTAACACCTTTTTCCCCCAGTGCTGTTTCTGGTTGTGACAGCTAAACTCGCTGCAATGTCTCCTGCTCTTCAGAAACTTGGGGTTATTTCCTTGTGGCAGCTAGGTCTTCCTTGTCCTGTAGCACTCAGGGGTTGAACTTCCTGGAGCTGGGAAGGCTTTGGTTTAGTGTCAACCATTGATCACAGCTCATGGTAACTGAAACGTAATGGTCTGTAAAGCACAGGTCAGGGGTGATGACGTACAAGTCCTGTTTTAGCTTTGAACTCTGTAAACCCTGTGGGAACGCTCGGTCTCCCTCCTCTCCATCTTCTGGGCTCAGCTTTGCCAAGCTGCAGAGCGGAGGGGGGAAATAAACCAAACCCAGCACCCTCACCCGCTGGGAAAGGTTATCCCACCGGAAACTGAACGGATGGTGGTTCCTGTGCTTGGTTTGTCACTACAAATCACACCTTCGAGGGTCTCTCGTGGGCAGGCTGTGCCCAGGAGACACAGAGCCGGCCCCTGCGGGACGAGCACGGCACATCTCCCCCTTCTGCGGGGCAGATGCTCCCCAGGGCCTCGCTCGGTGGCAACAGCCGCTGCAGCTTTTAACTTCCCAATGAGGAAAGCCGAGCCCGCACACGCCGCTGCCGGCACACCTGCAGGCCCGCACCGCCCCGCCGCCTATCGCCACCCATCCAGCCCCTGAGCGCTGCTGGGGGACAGCTCCGCCGGGTGCCCGCAGAAGGGGCCCAAGCAGGCGGCAGGCAGGCCTCCCGGGCTGGCTTTACAAGGGAATGCTGTGGCAAGGAAACAATGGAGAGCCGCCCTCCCTCTGCCTTCCCACTGGCACTTCCAGCGCCGGCAGCACCGCGCCGCCGCTAGGAGACGCCGTGGCGGGGAGCGGTGCCGGGAGGGGCGGAGCATGCGCAGTGGGCGCGCCTCGCCCGGGCCGCGCGCCTCCGCCCCCTGCCCGCGCTGCCGCCGTGAGCGGGAGGAGGAGGAGGAAGGAGGGAGAAAAGAAGGGAGGGAGGTAGGCAGGTCCGGCGGCCCTCTCGGGTACCCCCAGCGGCGAGGGAAAGATGGCGACGCTGGGAGGCGAGTCGCAGCCCTTCCCCTCCCCTGCTCTGGCGGCGGCGGCCGGGGTGGGCGGCGGCGGCGGCAGCGGGGCGCTGGGTCTGCAGGCGCCGCTGAACCGCGGTCTGGAGCGGGCGCTGGAGGAGGCGGCACACTCCGGGGGGCTCAACCTGAGCGGCAGGNGGCGCGTCCTCACACGGAAGCCAAGCCCACCCCCGTCTGTCGTGGACCCTGTGCTTTCTTTATTCCCCCCGCCTTGGTGCATGAGGTAGGTGTTTGCTTCCATATGGCTGGATCTGTGCACGCTCCCCTCCATCCCCCCCGCTCGGCGTTTGGTGAGAAAGAGCTGCGTCTCCCGTGGCACACTGGGGGAATGTGTGGGGAATTCTTGCTCACACCTGTCCTCTTCTCCCTCTGGGGAATTTGCGTCTCTGTGCCACCCTTCCCTGACTGCTGAGGTTTGCCGTGGCAGCCAGCCCACCTTTGATTCAGCCGCGGGAGGAATGCACATACAGTGCCAGGGTGGATACCTGCTGCTTCTGTCCTGCTGCTCGTGGGTGAACACACCTGGCACGGGGGGGATGCAAGTCCGTATGTAACCACATTGAGATACTTGTATGCCTCTGAACTTGTCACCTATTTGCACGTTTGCTGTGCAGCTGCCCCAGGGAGCATGCTACCTCTCACAAATGCCACTTGTTCAGCACTGGGCTTGACATCCCCCCTAGTGTCCTTACAGTCATGTAGCCACAAGTGCCAGCTCTGTGCAATGCTATCTTCCAGGGCAAATGTGGAGAGAAATCGCTATCTTCACAGGCACTGTATGTACTCTGTGGTGGGGGACACCATCATTACATAAATCTGCAGAGGGGACAGGCCTGACAACCCTGCAGGCAGGAGTGGTGAGGGGAGATGTATTCAGTCTGTTAACTTGCCCTCACACTTTTCTTCCAACATGAAAAAAGCACACTTATTTCTCACCTGGGGAGGCAGACCCACCTCAAAGGGTCATATCAGTTTTCCTATCCCTATTTATCTCAGGTGGTGGAACCTCATCCCTCCTTTACATGGTGTCACTCGGTAGAACAGTGCAAACCCGCATTATAAGAATGTGTTAGTGTATTGCTGAGGTCTTCACTGTACGGCCTCCGCATGCCTTTGTGTCCCCATTTGCCTGCTGGAGATAGTTGTGTTGTAGCAGCAGAGTAGGAGACGTGTAGTCACTTGTTCTTGTCCCACAAAACAGCAGGTGCTATACCTGCGTGCAGACATGTGATAGCATGAATTTAAATCCTCAGCTACTGCTGCACATGAGGGCATTTATGCCTTTCTGTATGTGGAGACACATATGCTGACTGCTTATTGTCTCTATCCCAGAGTTAATGCCTCAGATGTGTGGTAGGTGTAATGTGTTATTGTTGTTTAGCTTTGTTACTTGATGGTGTTGCTGAGTGGATTTCACGTTGGTCTGTGAGAGCACCTATATGATCATATCAATAAAAAAAATATGAAGGAAGCTTGATGAATGAAACTACCATGAATGGATAGCATGAATTACCATACTAACCATTAGCTGACTCAGTAGCAGATGTGAAAGGGATAGGCATGGTAGGGGAACTGTATGTGGTTAGAAGAATGACTTTCAGCTTGTCATCCCAAGCAAGGCATTTTTTATCTCATTTCTTTTTTAAAGTTGAAGTCTAGCAGACATGCTGCAATACAAGATAAATAGTTTGGAAATACAGAAATTTAGCTTGTTTAGTTTGACCTAATATTGAACCAAACTGTTGGAAAACCAAATTATATACTGAGGAGATTATATACTGGGAAGAAAATGGTTTGATTGGTAGTGATTGCATGTTAGTATTTGTGCATTGTGTAAGTATGTGCTGTACAGGCATGGGCTGTGTGTAGTATGTATAGGTAGCACCTGCCTCTTACGTGCTTGCTTGTTCTACTGATTTTTCTAGGAAAAAAGTAGTCTTTCTCTTCAAGCATTGTGGTGCTTTTGTCAGAGTTTACATGGAAAACATTCAATATGAAATGGAATGTAGAATTGTGTTTTCATTCTCTTTTTGTTTGATATAAACATCAGTGTAGATCAGCCCATGTCTTAATCTTGTGACAACAGCAGCCCTTTTATCATTGTCCCTTTTTAGAAGAACGCTGTTTTGATCTATGGTTGCTTTATGGTTTTGTTTGTAACAGCTTGTTGTAACTGTTTAATGGGAGCTGCCTTGAGAGTTAAGTCGTGTGTTGATATATTTCCAAAAAGTCCATGTTTCTTTTCACTTGTTACATTACATAACTAAAATATATAAACAGAAGAGATGCTTGGATTAAGGCCAGATTTCTGAAGCTCTTGGGGCAGACGCTTGATGGGAATTTTCTCTCCTGCTTCCTCTCCATAAATGTGCATAGTATAAAACTTTCTTGTACTACTTGGAATAAATCCTTGAAATGAGTGACTTGCAGTTTTGGATCTGATGTGCTGACATGCACATGATGTCTCTGAAGCCCTGAAACTTTGGAGTTTGGGGTAGGGGTAGTCTTTCTCTGTTTTTTGTGGGGGAGGTGGGGAGGAGATTGCCAGTCTCACTGAAATATGAAGATACTCCTTGATGTAGAGGAGACTAGTGTGGAGGGTTGAGTTTAGAGGTCTGAGGAGCAGGGAATTTCCAGAAAACTGAAACCTTGTTTGCATCTTGACAATGTTCTAGTATTAGAGACTGAAAACATTTTTTGATTCAGAGAGTGATGGTATATAACTACTTTCAAATAAAATATTACCAAGCTTGTTTTCTGTAAAGGTTATGAGTGCTTTTTATAGGTGTGGGGAAGAAAAAAGTGTTCAAGTTCTCTGTTCATGCATTTATTTTTTTCCGGAAGGTAGAAGTCAGATTTTATGTAGCAATTGATGCACTTACGAAAGGGATGTGGCTTGTTTGCCTTTAGCAGCTGGGATGGGATAGTTTGATTTTTCTAGTTCTCACTGCAGTTAGATTCTGCAATAACTACAGAGGCTGAACTGTACTTTGTCACTTTCTGTTCCTGCGGATTCTTCTTACACTTTTTCTTCTGTGACTATTCTTTGCATTAAATACATCTTGGTTATAGAAACGTGATAGAACATTTCTTCCTCCCTCTTTTAGAGTTCTGCTCAAGTGCTGAGTGACCTCGTCAGATGGAACTTTCAGGCACTGTCTCTGCACACAGCATGGAGTTTTCATGGTGTTCAGTACTGTTAGAAGAAAATAAAACCTCTACGTAAAGTGTCTTGAATTTAGTCAGACGTTTTAAACCACATCAGTGTGGATGCAATGCAAAAACCATTTTAAAAATAATAAATGCTATTCTTATCACTTTCATTACAGGCTGGGTTATGCAGAAGGCAGTGGCACAGTAATCACATAGTTCTTAAGTAATAGCATGCAATTATATTCCTCCAAACCACTGGGAATGCTGGAAACATGTTACTTTATAAAAGAGGAAGAAAAGGCCCCAAAGATGTAACCATGGCTGCCTACTATGGTATGACTTCAACCTGTTTGTGTAGGCTTTGATTGTATTTCTGAAGACAGATCCTCCCAACCTTTTCTGGTGAATATCTGCTTCATCCATTTCTATTGGGTGAGTTAGGCATGTGAGGAGGGATTACTTGCTGCTGCTGGTAGTGACCCGGTAGAGAAGAAAATAAATTCTTTAAATTACATACTAGATTATTAGAAAATAATTACAAATTGAAGTATTTGATTGTCAGTTTGGACAGTATGAAATTTTGGAAGGAATATGTATTTATTTTTTGTGGAGCAGAATTCTCTCTTGACAAAAGAGCTCCCACCTGCAGTTTTTACAAGTCCTTTGAAGTGGACTGTGCTTGCCAGACAATGCTGTGTTGAAGACACCTTTGCCTGGCAGCGTCTTTGAAATAGTTGTTTCGACTGTATAACTAGGGATTTGTTTTCAGGATGGTTGAAAAGTCACAGTATCACTGTGAGCGTTGATTCTGGTTCAGGTGAAATATATTCCTTTCATTCCTCTTTGCTAATAACAACAACAACAGTAATAGTTCTTATTTCTCCCCCTTTTTTTTTAGTTAGATATGATGTGCATGGGGCTCAGACCAAACTTATCTAGTCAAAGATGTTGGTGCTCCTTGCAGAGGAGTTGAACCAGATGGCATTTAAAGGTTCCATCCAACCTAGACCATTCTATGATTCTATGTACATTAGATTGCCATAATTTATTCTCACTTATTTTCTCCACCTGCTTTATTAATGTAATTCTNGGCGGCCGGGGAGCGGGGAACGTGGGTTTGTTGAATCGCCCGGGACCCCCTCCCCGCCCCCTCAGGCACATTGGTGCCCCCCAACCTCCACACCCACTCCCCACCCTTCCGTTTGTCTTCCCCCGGGNCAACCTAGACCATTCTATGATTCTATGTACATTAGATTGCCATAATTTATTCTCACTTATTTTCTCCACCTGCTTTATTAATGTAATTCTTCCTTCACTTCTGAGAATTCTCCTAATTACAGCAGTAGATGTGCAGTTGGTTCCACCTGTTCTAAGTGCAGGTTGTACTGGGCACAATGTCATGCTTACAGACTGGTTGGTTTGTGCTCCTGCACACTTGCATATATCAAATATGACCACCAAATGGACTCTTGTTTAGAATGTGATTGTTATTTGGCCACTAGAGAGAAAGATATTTGGTATGCCCCTCTCCTTTTAAGAATTCTGTCTGATAATTGCTTTGAATAATTCATCATTTTGAATTAATATTTTGATTAAATTGTGGGTTTTTTAGATGAGGCTGAGAGCCTTTCATTTTGCTCATTTAATCTAAACTCATGTCAGTAAATAATTCTTTATGAGGCTGAAAAAAAGAATAGAACTCTGTTTCTTTTTTATGTTCAAAAGTCAGTCCCTTCCTCCAACCTTCCTGTGTTTATTTGAAGATTTCTAACCTTACTTACTGTTTTTTTTCCACAAATAATATCTTAAATATATTAGGACAGGGAGAGATAATAAATATGTTTGCTTATTATCACAAATGAATTGAATATTACCCTGCAGCCAAAACTTAGAAGATGTAATTCTTAAGGCTAAAAAATGAAGATAAATCAATTTTGTATTCTTTATTATGTATCCAGCAATATATGTAACATTATTTTTCATTTAACAGTTTCTGACACCAGCTGATCATGTGGTCTGTCTGTACATCTCTGTGCCAACATATTCTAGCTTCTGATTTTTTACTCATAAAGCAGCAATGCTTTCGGAAAGAGCTTTATCAAACTAAAGGAGTTCTTTTAGAAACATTGATGTGCATAGCACCTTATTACTGCAGAATACCATTTAAACCCTCTTGGCCCTTTTTTTCTTCCTGAAGCCTGTCTGTGTCCTTGCTTGTGGATCTTATAAACATCAACGCTATTGACTTCTATTGAAAAGAGTCTATTAGTTCTCTTGCTGTAGAGTCTAGTCAGTGGTGCTTTTGAAAGTTACCTCTTTTGTCTGGAGATTTATGCCCCGATAGCTGAAATGTAGCCAGTGACTTTGCAGGTGCTGTTAGACTCTCCTCAGCACAAAATCAAGTGAATTAGCTCAGAGTGTCTTTGTTGCATGGAACAAGTTATGGGCTCACAATTGCCTGGTTACTGTTTCAGAATGTGGCTTGAGCAGATTAATGGCTTTCTACCGCTGACTGTGTGTGTGTGTCTTTCCCTTCTATTTGTTTGTTTGTTTTTTCTTTTTGACTTGCTTGCTTTGTAGAGAGGCTTCAAAACTAGTGCAAGGGCTGAGAGGCAGGAGAGATGACAGCCTACAAACCATTGGATGGGGGGAAGGGTGAAACCCCTCAGTTTCAGCAGGAGTCGGCTCTTCTGTAGGTTGAATCTTTACCCCCAAAGCGAACTTCCCGTTTAGGGTGGCAGTTTTTTAAGTGGTTCTGCCTAGAATTGCCATGTTTGGACATGCTGTGCATGTAAATGAATAAAAGCTGAATGCTTTTGTAGAAATATTGTCGCTTTGTGCATCCTTGGCCAATCTGCTTGGAAAAGACTGACTCGGAGCTCCAGAAGTGCTGTTATGGTAGTCAAGGTGCTACAGGTTCCCTTTCAAATGCTTCTAGATGAGCAGTTTTGAAGATCCACTCACCTGTGATCACCAGCCTGGTGGGAGGTAGAAGCCGAATATCCCTATGTTATTTTTGAGCCTCCTTTTAGTCCTTCCCTTTTTTGTCTTCAGCAAAAAAGACATCTTGGTTTAGACGTCTTAAACAGGAGAGACTGTATGAATCTTAACACAGTAACTATACACAGAATTTTGAAAACAGTAAATACTTTTGTTGGGGAAGAGGCTGGGGCAGAATCAGCTATGACAAAGTAGAATGAATATTTGCTCAGTAGAGCTGTGGCTGGGAAGAGGAAGGGGGCAAATGCTGATGCAATATAGGTTTGAACAGGAAAATAGATAAAAAGAAGATACTATTAAAGGCAGAAGTGTCATAAAGAGGGAAAATTTATGAACTATTGAATGAAAATATATTAAGTCAAAGAAGGGAAATAAGTGTAATGGTTTGGGATAATTCTCTGTAATCTGTAAAACTGAAGAAAAATGCCAGTTAGGTTAATAATGATTAGAATTGTGTGAACAGAGAATTAGATAAACATGGAGAAAATTGTTTGGCTCCAAGACACATGACATTTATAGACTTTATGCTACAAATAATAGTTTCAAATTCAAACTATAAATATTAACTGTTGAATTTTAGTTTGGGAAGCTTGGCATCCATTTGCCTGCAGAAGGAAAACCCAGTAATTTTGCTGCTTGCAGAGTTACAAGATCAGCCAAGATGGAGAGACTGGTGTTTTGTGTATCAGAATGACCATTCTAGGAAGGATCAGTGACTTCTCCACGCCATAGGCTGATTGCTCATCATTCTGCCTGCTATGTTCTTGCAGGCTGTTATTAAGCATTTACCAGGTTTGTGAACATTCCCAAGCTGGTTAGATTGCTAATTCACAGTTAAAATCAATATGATTTAAATAATTGAAATGTCACTTCTTAAACCAGAGATATCTTAAACTTGTTCTGTTGAGACCAGAATTATGGAAAGTGTACCCATTTATTGTTCTCCAATGTGTAAAACTGAAAGAGCCAGAAATGTTATCCCTGTGTTCAGCGAGCGGATCACTGTCAAAACCGGAAATGGGTGTTACGTCTCCTGACTTCTGACTGTTCTCTGCTGACCATGCTGTGCAAGGTGTTTTACACACATCCAAGCAGTTCTTTGGAACGTTATTGAGGAGTTAAGCTTCTGGAGGAATAATTCCTTTCTGCTAAATTTGTGCGTAGATGTGTCTTTGTGGGAGGAGTTCATTTATGAAATTCTGATGCTTTCTCTCCAGTGTCTTTCTCTAAGGGTGTCTTGCTGGCCAGCTTTTTATTCTTTTTTTCCTTGTATGGTGCAGAACACCCTAATGCCTGTAAACCTCCTAACTGTTTAAAAATAGAAATAACAATAACAGTCTTTTGTCCTCCTATCCCGGTCTGTAGGAGAAATATTCTTAAAGGAAAAAGCAAAAAGTCACAACTTGTGAGATGATGATCTTGGCAGAGCTGAGTGGGGGTTAGTTTTGCACTTAATTTGGAGCCCGGGGTTTGCACTTGCTTTTGAAGCTGTGTGAAGTGTTTCATGTTCAGCTGAGCTTGTGTGAATTTAGTTAAAGGCTAACTGATAATTTCATGATGATTATGTGAGGTAGTTCTTCTAGGAACGGTTAGAGAAATTCCTGGAAGGAGCTGGCGGTGTTGAATATCAGAATAGAGTTCTTGGTCTTTATGAGAAGCAGAACAAGGGCAAAACAGCTGAGCACCATGTTTGCAGTGACCTGTGTGCTGAATGGATTCGGTTTTTATGTTGATTTTCTGTAGCTGGGTGATTTTATTCCTTGGTGCAAAGTGCAGTAATTGGAATATTTTTATTTCCTTTCAGGACCGTGGTGCTTTAAAATATTAGATTAGTAATAGATATAATTTCTAGGTTTTGGTTTTAACTGTATAAACGATGTGTTTTCTACTATTGTAGCCTGATAAATACTCCTTTCTGGTAGGAGGTGACATTGCTGGAGCATCTGGCATTAATATGTGTGTGGAGGATTTCAGGCAAATATTTTTTTGAATTAAATAAAATTCAGCAAAGTACATCTTGGAAGTATATTTAAACATAGCGTGTGACTTGATTTCTTCATACTGTAAAGAATATTAGAATGCTACAATAATACTAGTTTATATTCTAAAGTAGTATGTCTCAAAAGTAGCAAAATGACTGCAAATGACACTTCCACTTCAATTTATTGTGTGTATACAGACGTGAGATTTTTTAGCATCGAAAGTCTGCATCTTTGTGCTATTTTCAGTGCCATGTCTCCTTTGTAACATTACATTAGACAGGCAAAAAGTAAAAATGAAAAATAAATAAGATGGGGGAAAAAACCATCCGCATTTAACTGTGAAGAGAAAAGCATGAGTAAGAAGCTGGATCTGTCGTTTGGTGAACAGAAAGAAACAGGTTCATAAAATGTGTGTGCAAAGATAAATCGCTGAAACTGATGGAGAAGTTTTGTAAAATGGGCAAGAAATGGGGTAGGAAAAGAAAATTGATTCAAAGGTTAAGCCAAGGAAAGAAGTGGAGCAGAATACACCCTTGGATAACCTTTACAGGGGTAAGGCAAGATACCAAAAATGCAAGTGCAATAGTTTATGTACAGTAAGAACCTTATGTCAGATTTTAAAGATAGTAAAAGCATTATCATGGTAAGCGAAGCTTTTTTTATTAAAATGACTGTTTGAACTTCTAACTATTTAAAAATTTAATGACAGGAGAAATACGGATTATTGAATTATGGACGGTTTGTACCATTACTGCTGTTATATTACTGTATTTTGAGAATAGTGAGAGTTAGCTGAATTCATTCAATTCAGTCTTTTTAAGGCAGGGCAAGTGTACTAACAGCAAAGCTGTCTGTCTATTCAGTGAGGAAGGAAGAAGAACATAGTGTTATTCATATGTTATATAATAAAAAATGCAAGCAGTTATGAAGATTTCTGGAATGGGTGTCTGGTCAAAGCTGAAAGGAGCTTTCTCAGCAGTTGGGGCAGGACAAGGATGCCCTGGTTGCCAAATACAGCTGTGATTGATCAAGGGGAACAACTTAACCCAGGGTTTCCCATGCTCATTTTATGCTGTGTTGCTAGGGCTTCTTGTTTGTTTGTTTTGTTGTTGTTTTTTGAGTTCATCCCAGTTCAAGAAAACTATCCTTTTGCCTTCCACTTTGTACAATGTCATTTCCCTGCTCGGTAAGTTTTGCCTGTGATCCACTTTCCAAGGTCTGAATTCCAGTCTGGCTGAATGCCTACTCCTTGCTTGTGTTCCACTTAGCAGCCTTTCAGATTGCCTTGTGTTACTGACTTGATTTTTTCCTCACTCACTCACGTCCTGTCACTTACGAGGTTTGCTAGACATGGTATTTTATTTCCCCTGCTTACTTGAGTGTTTGAAGGAAGATGTATGACCAAGAATATCCTTGTGCTGTCCATTTGAAATGTTTCCATACTTTGTCTTATTTGGAGACCCACCAGTACCAGTTCCTACTAGTTTCTGTACAGCATCATGATGATGTAGTTTCTTAGTCTCAATGTGCAGAAATTAAGACTGATTTACTGAATTGTAGCTGTGTTATAATGGATGTTTCCATTCACTATCTGAACTTCCAAATTGGATAGAATACTATTATGTTAATTTGGTAATGTGTAGTTTTGTATGTTATTTTTCTGAGATTTTATTGGGGGCGGGGGGGCACAAAAGAGGCTGCAGAGTCTAAAATTGTTTTTCATTAAAAAAAAATTGGCAAGTTTCTTCTCCATCTTTAGAACGGCTCTCTCTTTTTTATTTTTTCCGTGTGCTGTCTCAAATTCACCATAAAAATTTAGATAATTTGGCAGACTCTCCACAAAAAGTCTTTCATGCAAATGGTGTGGATCTTATGGTTTGAAAGAAAATATGAACTAATTTAAAATAACCAGTAACTTCAATTTGCTAACATTCATGTAAGGGAATTTAGAGATCAGACAGACACTATCATGGTGTAGACCGTGAGACACTTTTGTATCGTGGTATTGCGGCTATTACTGCGCCGCTGAAGTGTGCTGTGTGTGACTTTGACATTCAGCCAACCAGTCAGGAACTTCTAAGGGTAGAGAAAGTAATCTTTTGAATTTCTTGTAATTTGAAAGCCTTTTATGTAATTATATTGATTGTTAATGTAATGACTTTAAGAGCTTAAGTCTTTAAGTCATTAATATAATGACTTTAAGATTTCTGCTTTAGTTGTTCCTAGCATAGATCTTGTTCTGTGTTTCCATCAAAAAATTACTCTGCAAACTTTGCTCAGTGAGTTATTTCATTGTTCTATAATGATGCAGGTTATCCCTGGTTGTATAGATTGGAAAAACTGAGCAGCAGGAATTTTGAATGGCTTAATCCAGATCTCAGAACAGATCAAAGACAAAACTGAAAGGAAATCAATCCAACTCTGGTTCTTTGGTATTTTTTTTGTTGTTGTTGTTTTTTGTTTTTGTTTTTTTAATGTCAGTGTATGATATCTTGAAGAATGGATGTTGAGGCATTTGAATTAGTTTTGTTCTGGAAGACGTTGGGATAGACTTAAAGCGTCCATTAAGGTCTTAAGTCCTGGGAGTCATTTTAAATGTATTAACACAATGCAGAAACTCACTTTATAGTAGCATCTGGCACAGACACACAGGTACAACTCAGAAATAGTCTCTAAAAGCATATCACTATAGATTTGCAATCAGTTAAAAATCAGGTAATATGAAAGAGTGGTAACTTTACACAATAAAAAAAAAAATCAGTATTTTGGCAAGAAGTGCTATACTTCTTCTGCCAGTTTTCATATCTTTGTACATTTGGCTTCCTAGAGAACTGAAAAGGTTATTTTTGGCCTAGTGCCCTGGGCTAAAAATGGCTTCTGGAATCTCATAGCTCCGTTTAGTGTTGAGTAGTTCTGTGCGGTAGTAACATAACTGCAGTAATTGGTAGTCTCACTGAAGCATTTTAGTTATGCACTTAAATGTTAAGCTGTGGGAGATGTGGCTCTGTGATCCCTCCAGCATCCCGTTTATCAGAAAAATTTAAGCCATGTTTATCTATGAAGCAGTGGTAGCCTGAAGAAAAAGAGGCTTTTCTACAAGTACTTGTTAAAGGGAAGTAAGAGACAGTGTAAGGTTTAGCCTCTACAGGGGAAGGCTCTAAAATGAAGAAATAAATCATGGTATTGCTGTGGGAACGGTGAAACACAAGCATTGCCGTTGAGACTGTACATGTAGGCAATAGAATGAGCCTGTGAAGTTTCCTTGTGTTTCTATTCAGTGTTGCAGGGTTTACCTTTAAAAGGGAAAAAAGCCATCCCAACCCTAACACTGCCCTCCCACAAGAAACAAATGTACCAGTTACTAGATGTGAATGTGTGCTTATTATAAATGTAAGTTTCTGAATAGTTTGGATGGCGTTTCAAACCAGGAGTTTGAAATAGTCAGGAGCATAGTGAACAGGTTAGTTAAATCTGAAAAATCTTACACCAATAAAAGGTCTGAAAACTTGCAAAAAAGGCAGAGATTGCTTCCCTCTATGTGCCTCACAAATCTGTTAGCTTTTTCCCCGATTTTTTGTATTGGACTAAATAGGAATAATGCGTGGTGCTGCAAGAAAGTAAAGTGTTCAGGAATAGAAATCATTTAAATAAACCACTTTTTTTTTTTTTGTGATGTCATCATGGACAAATTCTGCATGAGAATCAGAGTTGTTCTAGACGTAGCTCGTAAACATCCATAGAACCCTCATTTTAAAATTGTCCAAGAAATCAGTATTGGGTTTTTTGTGTTCTAACTTTGCAGTGTAAGGCTTTGTTAACACAGTAATCTGGAATTATGGCCAAAATAAAATGAGTTCTGATCAAATTTGTGATCACACAAATTTGAGATGACCAGTCTAGTGAATGGCTTTTCAAAGACAATTATCAGGCTTCCTTATTGGTGCTAAGGCTCTTAAATGAAGAAATAAATCATGGTTTGGTATGGGGGGTATAGTGGAGCACGAGCATCTCAGAAAGCTATCTACCTTCAGAATTAGAGTTTGTAAAATACAAATCCTCTTGTTCTGAACAATTTATGGAAAAGAATAATTCCAGATCAACTTCTGTAGAATACCTGTGCTCAATCTGCAGAAAGCTTGAATTTTGCTTTCTGGACTAAGCAGAAACCTTGCCAGTTTTCCTAAATACAGGTGTCCCTATAAAACAGAATCTTTCGTTTTGTGTTTTGATGGCTATTTAGTATGTGCTGGTTGCATTTCTTGCTTGTAGCCTCCAGCCAAATAGTTTTATAGAACGTTTGCTATTTTTAAAAATTATTTTTGATAAGGTACTTACTGAAGATAGATCACATTCTTGGTTAGCAGTATTTGAAGGAATTAGTGTGTGTCTAAAAATTTTTCTTCCTTATCTCTAACAAAACCATCTTGTTTTTCAACGTTCTCATTATAGAAATAAAAATATTTACAGTCAGGAGGTATTCTTCTGCTTGTAATTGATTCAGCTTGGAAAAAAGCAGGTATTGCTTGTGCATGGTTTTAGTGCATTTACATTATGTCATTAAATATATTGAGTGTATTATATAGAAAAAAAAAATTTCACCTGCTCCACTTCATGCGCGGTACAGTTCTACTTTTTCATATGTTTCTAAACCCTTCCTTGGTGTGTGAAATAGTGATAGCCTGAGGATAATGCAATTGATATGTGTGAACAAACATGATGTAGGGAGAAATATATTACTTTATTGGTAATTTTTACGGTTAAGTTATTAATGAAGGTTGTGTGAGCATAACAACTTTGTTTTTCCCATGGAACAGTGTAAATAAATCATTGGGAAGCAGTCTTGCAAAAAAGAAAATGGTAGAGGGTAGTAAGCTGCCAGGGTTTTTTCCTTTATTGACAGAAACTGCTTGCTTTTAGAGGATTTTCTCTAATACTCAAAGAATATTTAGTCAGTCCTGTTTACCAGATGTCTCACCTTGTTTTGTGCTGCTGTTTACAGTCTGACGCTAGTGAACTATACTTGTTGAAACAATTGATTTGTCTTAATAAAAGAGACTTTTATGTTGATACAGTTTGTCTCTCTGCCTGATGCTGGCCATCAATTTCCCTGGTTGAGTCTGTGTATCTAGATCAGAAATCTATGGCTCATATGTACTGTCTCAATTTTAAAGGATGTTAGTGATAGTAGTATGAATGATTATATATTTCTTTTGGAAACAAATAAAAGAGATTACACAGCTCTTTTGTATTTTAGCTTCAACTTCTGGTCATTTCTTCGCTAGATCAGCTAATCCACTGTAGCAGACATTTACCCTTCTGCAGTTGTTTATACATTATTTTTTACCTTTGTATTTAATAAACTAAAATATTTGATTGATGAGGGCTAATTCCAATTACAGTAATTTAGGATGCCACTGCAGTTGTCCATCTAGCTTCCTGCTGAAAGCTACTGCCCATGTAAGTAGGGTGACAAACCTAAATGATGATGATGGTGGATTAAACTATTAGGATGGGCTTGGAATTGTGGTGTTGAGGAGCTGGCACGTGATTTCGCCTGCTGTGCCTGTTCTTGGGGAGAAAACCACCATCAGAGGAGAGGGGGACGGAGTTGAGGCTGCTCCTGTGTTACATTGCTGTGCTGAATGTTGCAAGGGCTTGTGAGACAGTCCTAAACAGATCAACCTTTGGTGTTCTGCTTTGAAAGATGATTTCAGATCCCAAATCTTGCAATTTCATGAAACCTCACAGGTTTTTGGGTGCTTTAAAAGTTTTATGGTCTTTTACTTCATTATTGACAATTGAATATAGCAATTTGTGTGTTGCTTTGTAAATACCTTCCCTGGGGTAATGTGTGTTCAGCTTATTTATCAATAGTCACTGTTAATGCACCTGACTTTCATTTTAGTAATTTGTACCTTAGACTTGGTGAGAGCTCATGATTGTTATTGTTCCAAGCTTATGCTGTCACTTCCCAAGACTGCGATTGTATAATTGCATTCTTCCATGTTGTATTTTTAAGTTTTCGTGTGCCAGAGTTAAAAATATGACCTTGATTGTATCTATCTACCATGTGCTCTAGGTCTCCATGTATCTATAACTTGGCCTTGCTGTTACTTACAGCACCATTACCGTCAATCACTTAAAGATTCTATCAGCAATGGCTTTGTATTCTAGAGAGGAAAGTCTTGAAAATCCTGACTGATGTTGGGTTGTGAAGAAATAAAACTAATTTCATCTATGAGACACTTAATGACTTCCTTGAGGGTATTATTCAGTTTCTCTGAGTAGATGTTGGATTAACACTCTACAACCACATCAAAATGACTGATGGTCTGGTGTGAGCAAATAAAAAAGCTCTTCCAGTAGATGATGTATTCATATGAGGTTGTAGAATATGATTTTTTTCGATAGTGTACAAATCCTAGCTTATGACCATGTCTTTTTAAAAATATCAAAGTGAACTTTTCTCCTTGTGATAATTTTTCACTTGCGTCTCCTTTCTCCTTCGCTGTGTGAATTAGGAACATAAAAATGAAGGTTATGCATAATGTTGAGGAAGGTTTTAAATAAAATACAGGTAAAATTGCTTTGTAATGAGGAATTCCTCCCTGAGTATCTGTTGTAGAATGGATTGCTTGACAATTCCATTTATAGAAACAGGATGTTTTGGTTTTATGAATGTGGACTTCTTGGGAACTCATTTTGAGAAAGTGTTTATCTGCCTCCACCCATGGTGGAATGCAGATGACATCAGAATTTTTTATGTACTGGTGCTATGGATACAGAAAGACCAGCTTTAGAAGTGTCAGTGGCATAAAAGAAATTGCATTCTAAGGAATCTTACTAATTCAGGTGAATTGGTGGTACAGATGTCCAGGTGATCAAATCTAAGGCAGTAAAGATAGAGTAGGTGGTTTGGTTTTTTACCTATACCATTTTAAATGCTGTAAATAATTGCAGTGTAGGTTCCAGGTAATTCTGTGATCTAAAACATAACCCTTCAACTGCCTTTCTTGTACGGCAAAGCCGTGTTGTTCACTTGGTTTGGATCTCTTATATGTGTTTTTCTCTCACTTGTGATAATTTGGTTCCACTGGCATTTGAGTTGTCCCTTTAAAAACTTTTGCTTAGGATCTAATTACAACTTCACAAAAACAGCTTCTTTAAGAGAATATTTGTTTGTAAACAAAACAGTAGGTATCAGTTAAAATATGCAGTTAATTTAATAAAAACTTTATTCTAACTTTGTATCTAATAGGATCACAGGATAACTATAAAGGGACCTAAGATGCTAATGAAGCGACCCCTGTAGGTCATCTAGTCCAGCCACCAGTGCAAAGCTGGGTCAAGTCTAAACCTATTCAATCTGTTCTTGTCAGCTGAAGCATATTTCATTCAGCTGAGGCATTCCCAAGTATCTTGAAGTCCCAGGTATTCCTTCTGTTATGAATTCCCAGGATTTTTGTGGTGAAAGAATACCCAAGGTGATTAGATTTGATTTACAGCCTTGCTTTGCAGCTATGCAAAATGCACTATTCAGACACCTTTTGTTTGCTGGCATATTTATCTGTAGACCTACTTGTAGAGTTTTGCTCCGGTTGTGTATTGACATAAATTCTGACATGTTTTGCATCTATATTACTAAATGCAGACTCTCATTGTTAGTCTGTTAAGGGAATACTTAAGAGAGGACCTAGGTTAATGCATTTTGAAAGTGCTTTTACAGTACTTTAAATGAGAATGTGATGTGATCTTAGTTTTTTAAATCCTATTCTGTGTACATTGGGGTTTCTCCATTAGAAAGATGTTCATGAGGAGCTTGTAGCACTCAAGATGGGAGTTCTCAGTCAAAATACTCAGAGACACAGACCTGCTTATGTTGAGGTAGTGTGTGGTGTTTTCTTTCTTTTAAGTTCTGATGGCAGCTGTGGAATGCCTGTGTTTAAAATTACTAAGCCGTTTAAAGTTGTATAGCAGTAAATTTTAGTTATTTGTACTGGGTTAAGCCCAGTAGGCAGCCAAGCCTTATACAGCTGCTCACTCACTCCCCTGCAGTGGAGTGGAGAAATGAATCAGAAGGGTTAAAAGTGTGGGTTGAGATCGTGAATTTAATAGGTAAAAAAAAAGCTGCACATGCAAGCAAAGCAAAATAAGTTGTGGGTGGGTTTGTTTTGAAAATTTGGTATGCAAATGCAGGTAGCACGAAACGTAGGCATGAGTGAAGTTATTGGCAAAATCCCTTCTGACTGATGTATGTGGGACTTTCCCTGTTCTCATGTTCTAAAACAAATGATACTTAGGACTAGGTTATAGCAGCATAAGGAAGCTTACCAGTCTTCTTTTATCGGCATAATCTCAGCACAGGCTTATTCAACCTACTTTCTGGGCAAGGTCTCCTGTTGTGCTGCTGTACTTAGCCTGCTCTCAGCATCTGAGTTTAGTTAGTTCAGAAGGAGTTTGAGTATATCTATGTCACTGTGACTGTAATAGTCTGTAAATAATGTGACTATAATGCAGTTATAGCTGTTGGAAGATGGTTATTCTTGCTCACTAGATAGTGTGTATGGTCTTGCATGTTATGCCTTGGTTTTCATTCTTTCTGACTGTCTTGGGGAATCTGCATCAGCAGGAATATAAACAATAACATGTTAGGAGAATTTGTTCTTAAATTCCAGTGTCTGAATGTTAGAAAATTAGTTCTGATATTTCTGTTAACTGCCAATATATTTTCATTGTACGCAGTGTGTCTGCTATATAACTTCATTAAATGCAGTTTTAAGATGTGAAAGGTCTCCTCCCACCCAGATGGAGGAACAGAATTTATGATACATGACAAATACCTTTTTTTCTTAGGTCTCTTCTCTTTGGTTTCTTCTCTTTAGTTTCTTTAATAAATCACCAGAAACTGTAGCTGTTAAAAGGAGCCTGTTTTCTGTATTTAATCAGATGAAAATCTGCAGAAGAACTCATCTGTGGCAAGATGATACCAGATGACTTTCATGATTCAGTCATGTATTAGGTGTAATGAAATACACTGAGGACTGTGCTGTTCAGTGTCACTATTGTTATGTTGGGTTTTCCTGTTTGGTTTTTTTAGGGGTTTTTTGTAGATATTTTCCTGAAGAAGAGTAACATTTAATCAAATGATGTCTTAAAATTTTATTCTCACAAAACTCTCTTCCATTAAGTAAACTTTCTGTTTTGTGATGCGGTTACCAATGTTTCTTCCTCATAAAACATTAACGCAGCATTTAACAGTATTTATGAGGTTTTTTATTTATTCACATAACAACCATCAAGGGCATTAAACCTTCAGAATAGTAGGTTTTAACTAGTGAGAATTTTCTTGTTATTATAACTGGAGAAGTTGGTGAGGAATGGAGCAGGCAGCAGGTATATTGGGAAATGACCAATTTCTAAATAAGGTTTAAATAATATTAGCCCTCTGAATGCCTTCTTTTTTCTTTGGTTGGTTGTTGTTTGGGTTTTTGTGCTTTCTGTTAGTCATTATAGCTGAAGGTAAAGAAACAAGGAGTAACTATTAGGCAAAATAGTAGCAAATAGAGTAATGGCTTTACTGTCTTAGGTGCATTGAATGGTTTTGAACTTGAGTATGATTAAATCTGTAACTGTCTCTTGTATTGTTCTCATAAATGTAGTAAGCTGTAAATTTTAAAGAAAAAGTAAGTACAGTGAGTATAATAATTGATCTTATATCCCACTATGCTATATTTATACAGTTCAGTAGCATGTATGTATTTTCTTTGGGGGATTTTGTGTTCCTCAATTTTCATTTAAAATGTTTGTCAGTCAGTGTACCTGGCAGTAAATTAATTGGAGGAAGTCAGTGTTTAAATATAATATTGTTTGACTGTTTCATCTAAAATTTTTTTAGGGACTTTCCACTGGATTTCTACTGTGGTCAAAGGTAATTTTTTAGACTGCAGCTTTTTTTGTTGCTATTAAAGAAGCTTTGACTTTTGGTCTCATAAAACTACTAGGTAAACACTGAGCGACCTTTACACCTTTACCATTTTAGTGCAGTTTGCTAGTTTGGAGCAAAATATTTAAGTTATATAGCATGAATCTATTGTTTTGCACAGTGTTTTAGTAGCTAACTTGGAATGGCAGAATGAGTAGAACTATACTGTATATGAGAGTAGGATGGCAATACTGAATCTTAGGAGACCTGGAAATTTTTTTCTTCCCTCTTTTGCTTTAACCTCATTTTACAGTGATGAAATCAGTTTGTTCAAAGAAGAGTTGAGTCTTGGTGCGAATGCTGTTTGACCTCCCTCTGACATCAAGGAAAAATGAGGGGAACAGAAGACTGAGCCCACCTTCTATTTTTGCAGAAAAACAAAATCTGAAGTGTAACAGCTTGAAAAGGGCATCCTCTAAGAACATTGCTTTCCTTTTTAGTAGTGCAGGAAAGTGGAACTGTAATTCAGAATGTTTTTTTAGTAAAGTTTATGAAAATGAATGTGTGATTAATTTCCTTATTTTCATCAGTTTTATTTTCAATGGCCTATGTTACTTGCAAGGGAAACTTGAAAAAAAACAGTTTTAAATATCGGCTTCTGACAGAAGGACATTGCATTGCACACTTAATGTTTCTTAACTTTGATTGAATCTTTTAATTTATGACTGTATGGGAAAATATTTTGCTGTTTTTATGTACCTTGTGTGGACGATGATCTGTAATTTCCTACCTAGCATCTTGCTTCAAGTGTATAAGATAAATATGAACTAATTCAAGTTAACAAGGTAAATATAGTCTTATGTGGGAAACCATGGTCCCAGTATCTCTCTATCCAATAACTTACAATATTACATACTTTTAGCATATGGCAAGAGTCATTGTGTAACCATATTTACCTGAATGTTATTTTAAATTTCAGAATAAATAAATTGGTTTGTGCTTGATGTTTTATTATAGTGAAACCTTACTTTGCAATGGCTAGTTGAGTCAAAATTTATGAAGTTTACCAGATGCCCCGTTTGGTGAGACCACTGTATGTACTTCGTATCTGCTTGTAAGACTTTGAGGAAAATGTAATTTATAGACCACTGGTACTTTCTATAATTCTTTGATTTCTGTGACTGTGAATATATGCTTAATCAGGTATAGGCCTCTCTAAGCCTTGGTAGGGTAGGTAAGATACCTTGGCTGGTATCTTTTTTGCCAGATAAAACCAGAGTTAAGCCTGGAGAATGTATTTCCTTAAAGACTGTTCCCTAGGGTAACTATTCACATAAATACACATCTGTTTAGAGTTTCATAAGTACATGCAGGCAAAATATTTCAAATCATGCTGGCTATTGAAATGAGTGCTAACCAGAGTTTTGTATAATGCAGTTTGTCAAGCAAGAATGTATTTGAATAAAGAACTGTCGCAGTCTTTGTGCATTGTATTCTCTCATTTGCAGGTGTGTGCAGGAACATGTTCATAGACATGTGAGACATGATGTAAACATATGTACACACTTCAGGCGTATGGACTGAAAATTTCTGCTTTCATTTTCTTGTAGCTGGGAGAAAAAAAGGGACATTGTTATATCCGTAATTTAAAAATTAGAGGTTATTAGTGTAATCATTGGAGCTTTTCAGGATCAGTTTTAAGTTTTTGTGATATATGCAAAATTTATTCAAAGAAATTGTATATATTTCATTCTGGTTTTGGTTGCTATTCAGAATACACACTATGTTATTTTTACAGTAATTTCTTCATATCTAAACACTTTAATGTGTTTAGGTAATAATGTAGCAGTAGCTATTTTGTTATGTAACTATATGATGTTGTATAGTAATTTTATGTAAAGGATGCAGCTCATTACTGGTTTAAAATCCCTATTCTGTTTTTACAGGTAGAGTAGGTAGTAGAAGAGTGTTAGCACCTCATAATTCTAGCTTACTCTTTTAAATTTTGTTGTTTTTCTAAGTATGTCTGGCTATAGTTTAGCAAGAAAAAAAATATTTTACCCTTCTCTTCACTCATGATTTTATGATATGTGTGGGTGTGTCCGTATAAGTTTTACTCATTATTTCCAAGGTTGGTAAGGGTCTGAGAAGGGTAATACAATGCTGATACAGCCATGTCCTTAACTATGGTGGCAATAAATGTCTTAAAGTCTCTTTAGACAGTCCTGATGCTTTGGAGCTGCAGAAATGGGGACCACTGTAACAGCCAGGGTATCCCTGTGGCTTTGTCAAATTGAGATGTGTGATGTATGTAGACTTGAAAGGATAGATTAAGGTAGGAAAAGCATTTAACATTCGTAGAAGATATGTAACATTCAAGTGTGTGTAAAAATTCACTCAGATGTTACTTATAATTTCTTGCTGAAACAAAGGTATGGAAAACCTTTCCCTTTGAACTTGTGTTGCTGAAAATTCCATATTAGAGAGACTTTCTGTAAATGTTTTTGATCTGTTGGAATTGGAGATGAAAGAGATCTTGTTCTGATTTTTCGTTGCAGAGGACATCTCGTACTGATTTTCCACTTTGGACAGTTTCTCTAGAGCAGTGATTTCCAAATTGAAAAACATTGATTACATAAAAGCTTGAAAGTGGTATCCCATTAAAACTATTTGCAGATCCTTGACATGAAACCTGAGGATTTTCTGAGGAATGTCCTCTTTCCCTTATGACTACTAAAAATACAAGCAACAACCAGAAACAAAACAAAATTCCCTATGTTAAGCAGTTTTCTGAAGGAGAGCTAAACAACCTAGTCCAGAGATTCTAGAAGGAAAATTTTTTTCATGTAACAACTTCATCTCTCGGTAATTTTTTTGCTCTGTTATATGAATTTTTCTATTTCTCTTAAAAGAGATCTTTTATTTAAATATCTGGTTTATATTCAAGTTCAGAACTACTCTGTGGTAATTTAAAAGTACAGTATATTTTTAAAATATATTTAGAAATAGTCCAGATTAATTTTTTATTTGAGAACTAGAAATAAGTTTAAAAACCTCTTCTGGCTTCTATTTTTTTATGGTGCCTTGTTAGAGTAGTTCTGTGCCTTTATAGTTGAGGTGCTTAATTTGCAAGCCTTTGAACATAAGAAGGGTAGGAAAGAAGGTAGGTTGTTAAGGGTTATGCTGAGGTCCCTGACACTGGCAGTGCTTGTAGGTTCCTTGCAGAATTGTGTGAAATGAATGTGAATGAAGATGGGACTATTGGGCAAAGGGGGAAAAGCAAATAAAGGCATACAATTAAAAAAAAAAAAAAGAAAACCTATAAATAACTTAGCAAATTAGTAGCCTGTGGTTGGCCATAATTAAATAGACTAATCACAGTACAGGCACAGTTTCTGGATGATGTTGATAGCAAATGCTAACATAAACCCATTTTTTGACATGCAATTACTGTGTGATATCTAAATTCTCAGTAGAACTGAGCGTAGTTGATATGTAAGAGCACACCAGAAAAGCAGAGAAAGCATTTGGGTATCTAAATGAATTCCTAGCCTTTGATTCTATATAAAGCACTGCAAACCACTTTTTAATTCTGAAAGAATTTGTGCCTTATTTAAAAATGGTGTGAAAATTCTCTGTTGGAACCAATCTTAAAATCATAGGATTTTATTCTATCCTTTTATAGGATCATAGTCAAGAAGACCTCTAAGGCCATATATCATTAGACATGGCAAAAGTTTCTTCTGTACTGGTGCTGGCTTATGGTCTGCACTCTTACGGTCGTTACTGCACCGGCACCAGCGCAAACCAGGAATCTGAACTTTGCCAGGGTAGGCTTATTTCCTGAATCTTAACATTTACATTTAGTAAATGCTGGGCAATGGAACTCTTCAGTCTTCAGCGAAAACAAAAATAAACTGAAAGTATCTGGGATTCTTCAGGAAAAAGCTGGCTTCCTCTCCTGGTTTTTAGAACTGTGTGTGGTAAAGATGGAGAGTCCCTCTTTTTCACTCCTTCCTTGCTGCTTTCACCAGTATTACTGTGCAGTTCTGAATCCTTTTACAGCCTCTGTGCCTGATAATTTTCGCTTAGGAAAATAAGATGTCACCTTAGAACATACATCTAGTGTAAGACACACAAATCTGGCTTTTCTCTATTAGTCTGGCTTTGCTGGCTTATGTTACTTATAAATATGGATAATACAACTCTCACTGCACCTGAAGCAAGTGATGTGTAGTGCCTTTGAAAAGCTAATTTCAAAGAAGTCACCGTGTCTCCAATTCCTTGTAAAATAGACATAGCAGCAATTTTTATGTACTAGAAGTATGAGAGCAAGTGTAATAAAGAGGGATACACCAATATCTCAGGACTCATTAAAATGTGTCAGCAAGATACAAGAACAAGTGCTGGAATGAATAGGGAAAGATGGACAAAAGTTTGGAACTAGGAGTGGGGGAAAGATGGGTTGTACTATAGTAGGAAAGAGTAGCCTTGCCCCTTACCTACAGCTATTTTAACAGTCTGGTATAATTTGCAGCTGCATTAAACTGTCATGAAGTTTTTCTTCTGGCCTCTTCTTTTTCAATGACTACAGTATACTGAAAATATATGTGTTTAATCGTGCTTATTTGTTACATCAAGTTTAAATGCTTTTAAATAAAAATAGAGCATTATAATAAAAATGCTAAAATGTTGATGAAATAATAACTAAGTTGTCTCAAAAGCTTGTTGGTTTTTGAAATATGTGGAAGGATATCTGATTACTGGCTATTCAGATAGCCAGATAATGACCAGAGGAATGTGATAAGGTGGAAAACCGGGCCACATAATCTGTTAAGCTGCTCCTAAAACCAGCAAGGGTGACCAGTGAAGCCATTATTCCTGCTGCAAAACCTGCTGAGGTGATTCACTGGAAGAAACTCTTTGGAATGCCAGGCAAACTGGGGAGGGGTAGCCGTTGAAAAAGGTGTATAAGATGTATTAGAGTGGCATTGGGGACTGAGTAAAATAATTTTGAGATTGTACAGGTCTGATATGGCATATTTAAGGCAAGGATCAGAAGTGGAAAAGGATCAAAGTGAAGTGGGGAGGAAGGAGTGTGGGAAAAGGAGAGAAAGAAGGGATAAAAGGGGGGACAGTTACATTTTAAAGCAGGCCAGTGCATTTGCCTGGTGAAGCCCTGTTGCCCAATTAACACGGCTTAACATATGAAACTCTTTTTAAAATTTTTTCTCTTCCCGTCCCCCTGCCTTGTGATTGTCCTTGTGGGATGTGTGCATGATCTTCTACCACGCTTCAGGCTGGAGTTGCCAGCAAGTAGAATGAGTGAGAGAGTGGAGGGACAAAAGCTAATACAGACAATAGTGGAGGGTTTTTTATCTCTTAGTATTGATCCTTAGGAACATGATGGATCTGTCTGTGGTGTCTGTGTTTGTGTAGGCGTTCAGTGCAGTACTGCTCCCTTCTATTCATTTGTGTGTTTGTGGTGAGATGTGTTATCTACAATGTGTCTCTGTCCTTTGGAATTACTGCTCCACCTTCCAATACATGGAAAGGTGCTAGGTAGCAATAGCTCTTATTCACCAGGCCAGGAGAGGAGGGTGTCTGTGAGTCCCTCAGTACGCCTTATTTGCCTACCCCTAACAAATAAGCTTTTTGCTTCAGTTGTCAGTTTTCTGTTAGGGTTTATTTTTTTTTTGGAGGGTTTGATGCTGCCCTCCAGGCAAGTTTTCTATGTCAGGATTGCACCCAACAGCACAGAACAAAATTTTCGGTGTTGGAGGCCTGGTATGCAAAAAATGGTTAACACCCTGAACTCTGCTAGAATTTGATACGTCCTTTGGGTGATTATCACCTCTGAAAGTTAGGGTACTTTCACTTTTGGATTTTAATGCCTGCAGAGTCCTAACAACTTTCTTTCCATAGCAGTGAATAAACACTGTTACTGATTTATGTGTACAGTGTATTTTTTAGCACAGCTGCTAAGCATTCTGGTTTGGTTTTTTAAGTAGTCCTCTGTTACTGCTCTAAAATTATTTAATAGAAACAAGTAGAAAGTAATAGTGAGGGGGAGAGAGACTGAGTGACTTTTATGCAAAAGCGTATGAGAAACTATGCAAAACTGTTTTAACACAAACACTGGTAAAGGTGTAAACAGGAGCAGTTAAGCGTGTTTTATGATTACTCCCATTTCTATCCCTTATTTTCCAATGTTTCCTGAATTGCTGTTAGTATAAAACTTGGTTTCCAGTGTAAACTTAAAGAAATAAATTTTCTGTTGGGTATGCCTGTCTTTCTTGCAATCCCAGTTCAGTTGTCCTTTTTAACACGAGGAAGCCAATTAACGGTGATTAACTCAGCCATCCAAAGGACTGGCCTGCTCTACAGCTGATTTATGAAGCACATTTATGTCAAGGGAAAGAAAATCTGCAAGATGTATTTGGAGGTGAATTTTCTTAATGGTTTTCATGGTTTTATAGGTGGATTTTTAAGGGGCAACTCTAAATATTGCTTTGAAGAGGAACAAGCAGCAATCATGTAATTTCCTTTCTTTATTTTGTTGCAAACCTAACTGAAAATAGGGGACACTGCCCGTGTGAGAAAAACTTGCTGCCACACTACAGGATGTGATTAGAAGTAGTGTAGCGGGAACTTCAGAAAGCTTTGCTGCTTATAATGTTCTGGTTTTATTTTAACAAAAGCTACCTGGTAGATTTGTGGTCGGTTGTGTTAATAAACACAGTGGCTGAAGTAGAGAGCTTCTATAACGTGATTTTAATCTCAGAAGCCTGAACAGTTTGTTTTATGCCAGCTTTGTGCCAACCAGTGTTCTTAGAAAGCCGGTTCTGAATTCTTAGAATACTTAGTTCTTAGTCATCTGCTCCTTCTCTAGCTTGAAATGTAAGGCTGTCCTGCTCCATTTTACTGTTTACTTTCCTATAGTTGACTGAGTATTCTCGTGCAGTGGTGAAGAGAGTTTAACTCATTTGTCATCTCCAGATTTATTTGGTGACTACTGTGACAGGATCATATGTGTGGCATCAGGTTGCTCCCTCTAGTTTTAGATTCTCTATAATAAACAAAGTGTTATAACTTTGCCAAGTACTATTGCAAGACTCATGAGTTTTACCAGCTCTAGTTAAGACGTAAAACATTGTTTGTTATGGATTTGACAGAGAGTAACTGTGGTGTAGAAACATTGTAGAAGTATCTGACTGCCAAGATACATAATGTCTTCCTTGTATCCTACTAATTTAAGGCAACTCCTTTTAGCAGGGTTGGCATATTTTACAGTAATTTGCCACTTGCAGTTTAAAGCAAAGAAATTGAAATTATTAGTGTTCCTGCCATTCTGTATGGGGTGTAATTTCATTGTTTGGGTACATTTTACCAACAAGAAGCATGATCATTTACCTAGGTTTGTATTGCATGCTGTCCTGATTCCTGGGTGAAAAGGATATACTCCCCAATGCTAGTAATGACTTTGAAAGACACTGTATGTGACTGCAGGTAAAAGAAAAAACAACAAAAAACTGGGGGGATTGTGTCACCTATCACTTCTGTAGTTGTTGAAATATTTCTGTTGTGTGACAGCTGTTTGAAGTCGTTAGGTTGAGAAGTTCAACCACTTTCTTCTGCTTTATAAAGAGTGTGAAAATTTACTAGTAGTAAATGGTACAGAATTCTTAGGACTTGAAAAGACCAATGTATAAGCCATAGGCTCAATAATAAAGCAGTAGATGCAGTGATTGTCGTAGGCAGCCAAAATATAATCCTTAGGAAATGGCCGGTGGAAGACAAGCTGTGGTATTGCCCTGGAAGTGACTGCTATCCATCCAGCTGGCTGAAAAAAAGAAGGCCCAAAAAGACAGTGAGGAAATGAAAATTTAGATCAAGCTGGCGCTGTTGCCATATTTAAAAAAACCCCCACCTTTATAGAAAAGTGAACTTGACTTTTGACCAGATTTTTGCACAGCTGTGTTAGTTATGGCACTGACAGCCATGGACAATTTGAGCTGTTCCTTTTCATTTCCTAAAGGATGCACTCACCAGAGCATGCTTTCACCTGAGATTGCAGTTTAGCCTTCCTGTCGTTCTTGCAGTCACACTGTGCCTCATGAACTCTGCTTCATGAGCATGCAGCTCATGAGTTACAGCCTTGCCTTAGGTTTTTCCCTCTGGAATTTCTCATCTTCTAGCAAGTATATAAGCCCAAAGTCTGATCTCATTTCTGACTAGTATGAGTCACCCTTTCTTTTCAGAACAGTAGTATTTACCACTAAGGTGTTATAACAAGTTATCCTTTTTCAGATATTAGGTAATCTTGATTTTCACTTGCGTGTTGGAATTGCAGCCAACAAAATTGAAATAATATAGGCACATCAGAAGCATGATATGTGGTGTTGCTTTAAAGGAGGACACTGTTTTTATTTATTATGTGGTGCCACTTTTCCAGCTGAGAAAGACTGGAAGTTTCTCAAAACTAAGTTTACTCCAGTAATGCTCTCTCCTATTATGTGCTATCAGTTTTTATTTACTTTTTTTATGAAGTCCAGAGCATTGCAATACTAACCTTGCCTTAAAGCCCTGTCAAGATCTTCTGAAGTTTTTAATAAATGTAGAAAAAGAAGTCCTTAAATTATAAAGTGTGATATTTTATCAGATGAAAGAAGATAGAAAGTGAACATAGGGCAGAATTTGTGTATTCTCTGAGTTAAGTATGTTGTTATATTATGAGGTTATTGAATAGCTTAATACAAATAAATCTGGATGTAATGAACATGAACTAGTGGAGAGAGGCGACCCCATTGGCGTAATGAAGGGAGTGTGATTGATGGTCTTACTTATCAAGTCTGTCTTACTGCCTTAATGTTATGTTTGCAGAGATAGTTGCAAAATTCCAAGAATTAGGCAATTTATTTCCCGTCAGCATTTCCTGTGGGTATGTTGCATATATTGCATTTTATTGTGCACATTATACATTCAGTCTCTTCAACATGTTTTCTTTATTGAATACTTAGTGAAGACAATCAATAATAGAACAAACAACCATATTGACCTCTTAGAAATAAATTATGTGGGTGTGTTGTAGCTTGTTCAGTTGTACTCTGAAAACACTTCAAATTCTGATGAATGGGTGACCCTAGTTTTCCTGTCACAGTGATCTATTATATAACATTCCCCATGTTTTTGGAATAGTCATATTGTTATCATGTTATCTTTTTTACCTAGCAAAAGAGAAGTCTGTTGGCTCAGATGGAATTTCAGAATCAGAATTTACTGGCACAAAAATCTAGGTTTTATTTTGCCAGAGTATAGTGGGTTTTACTTTTGTATGCCCAGGAATTTTAAAAGCATAATTGAATTTGAGCGAAAGTCACATTTTCATTAGAAGGGAAAAAAAAAAAAATCATCCGCAGCCTATAAGGCACTCTATAAACTACTTTTTTGGTATGTAAATACTACATTTCAGTGGCATACCACAGATTCTTTGACTTGTCTCTCTAATAGGGCGATAAAACAGGGAATTTTTAAGGAATTGCAAAAAATTATTTTTCAGAACAGCTGCCGATTGTTTCAGATGTTTAAGAAATTAATTTTAAAGAACTTTATTCATAACAGTAAAAGAAATCTCTGTTTTGCCATGTGTAATGATTGTTAGGAATTCCTTTACGGTAAATCTTTGGTTTTATTGCTGCTTTTCAGTGTGGTTTTTTTTTCCCCCATGGAAAACTCCTGTTATCATCTGCAACTGGCAGGAGCAGTTTTTCTCTAAGTTTCAGGGCTGAAAATGCAAATCGCTAATGAATTTGATTCTTGTTTAATATTTAGCATCCTTCTATTTCTGTTGTAGTTTTTGAAATGCTGGTGAATCTTTATGGTACTATATCTACTTTTTAAAAATTGTTTATTCAGTTTTGTTTGTAGTTCTCTTAACTGAAGTTGTTCTGCTGTGGTACAAGAATTCCACAACTTAATTACATTCCTCAGGAAATGAGAGTCTTATACTTGGAATAGTGTCAAATACAAAAGAACTAAATCATGACTTTCATCAAATTCTTTTACCTCACACAAATCCTAGAATTTCAAAGCCTTAAGTGTTTTGTATTTTTGTTGTACAACTATATTTGACTGTGAAGGAATGGGTTTTGTTTGGCTGGGGTATTTTAGCTAGCATTGGCACTGAGACTGTTTGGTTAAAGTTCATAAAAGGTTTGCTGGGAGCCAGTTGCACTAGATGGAGAGGGCTGAAGGAAAAAGATTTGTAGGTGTGCAATTCACACCCCAACTGTAAATCATAAAATATTGCATATATGTCTTAATGGCTTATACACTTAGATTTTATGTGCTTCTTACGGATTTGCAAAGTGGTTGTATATTATATATCATTAAATACTGTACTTTTTGTGCAGTATAAATTACTTTGTGGGATTTCTTCAACTAATTCTTTACTCCAGTCATTATTTCAAAATACAAATGTGTAAATTGTTAATAGCATATAGTAGCTGCTCACTTTCTTTTTGTTTTAGTTTAACCAGTCTGATATAAAACTTGGAAATACCTCCTTATATCTGCCTTGAATGATTTTGTCCCCCTGCCCTTCGGTCTTCATGTTAGAAATTCAGGTGTAGCCTTTTCAGGAAGGATTTTGAAACAGCTGAGTTTGTGTGATTGTAATTTTAGAAGTTCAAAGAGGGAATTCAGAAGGGAGTTGGGTTGTTTTTCAAGACTCAGCCATTTAAAATTTTTGCATCAGAGAAATTATTAGACAGCTTTTTGTTTAAAGCTGTATATTTCGAAGAAACTACCTGATGGAATATTAGGTGGGGTTGAGCACTGTGCTTGTACCAGAAGATACAAAACCGATTGTAAATTTGGGCTTATTTATTCTTCTGCTGCTTTAATTATGTTCGTAAGATGGACCACACAGTACAAACTACCAAAAATATTGATGACCTCTGTAACTACATGGTCACCTACTACTCTTTCTTTAGATGAGGATTTGTTCCTGTGAGTGTTTTTTTGGTTTTTTTGGTTTTTTTTTTTTTTGCATATAGTTTTAAACACACTCTGTTCCTGCCAGGCACTTCTGAAGTAGACGACTGTGAGAAACAAAGCCTTGTGTGATCTGGGAGGTGTGGGTTGTGCAGCAGTCTGGCTTGCTTACATTGCCTAGTTTCAATTTGTGAAGGTGATAATTGGGTAAAGGTGTTGTTAAGTATCCTATGTCCTTCTTCTACAAGCAGAAGTTTTTTCATGTTTAATTCTCCTCTGATATTATGTGTATAATGAAGTCGTTCTTCAGGGGAGAGACATTTTGATTCAGGAGACCTGAAGCCATCTGGCCAGACTGAGGCTTTGCTTTCACAGTTAAAAGAGAAAAATAGTAGTGGGAGTGGCATGGGCTCCAATTTTTTTAACCATGGTAACTGTGCGTGGGCAGTGCTGGCAAAACAGTGAGGACAAGTATTTCTGTTTTGCTGGGGTAAACTTGCTGAGGCAAGACCTGTACTTCTGAGACTGACCTTGTGTTTAGTTCCCTAGAGGTAAAAATTTTTCTACCTTACTCAGCAGTGTTACAAACCTGAAAACTTGAGGCTGTAAAACCAGCTTGGAATTAAGTTGTTAAAATGCAAGTGGTTTGAACTGTGCCTGTCTGTTTGTTTGTATATGAGCTGTTACTCTGCAGTGTGAAGTTTATGGTTGATGTCTAGTAATTTTCAACATATTTTTCCTTTTCTTTTAGAATTCTTTTTAACTAACATGCGTTTGTATGAGTTTTCTGATTATGCTGGATGTAATGTCATGCTGTGAAAACAGGCTAGCATAAGATTTCAAAAGACTCAACTGATGGAGAAGTCCACCTTGAATTTCATCAGAGGTGAAGGAATTTGGAGAGTTCAGAAAGGTACTGAATGCCTCTTTTGGGTTCTATTCCTTGGTCTAAGTCTAGTTGAAAGATGTATCTTGTTAAGTTAAATGGATGCAGCTGAATAATGAATCATCTCCAAGGAAATGTTTGGGTTGTTCTTTTTTCCTACAAAAAAGCATATTTGGTCTGTATTGTCTGTGCACAGCTGCTAAGAAACAATAGAAATTAATGTAAAGACTGATGCATTCAAAGACTCATTGCTGACTGTTGCAGGAAAAAATGCTCAGATCATGTAGTTTAAACTACAAAATGTAGTTCACTGATTTTTTAATACACTGTAAACAACAATCAGGAAACTGTATACTTGGGATTGATATCAGGAATAGAACAGATAAACCAGGATGTCAGACCATTAGAAAAATTAATAAACATCTACAAATATCCAAACTCTTTTCATAACTTATCATGAAAAGTTCTATTCCCCTTCTTCTCCCACACAGTTATTGGCACACAGGCTCCATGAGCAGTGTGGGTTACAAGCAGCACTTGTTCTTCCAGGAATGTGAGTTCACCTAATTGCACAGACCTCTTCCTGGCAATATGGATGTTCCAGCTTTATACCTGGGCCACACAATCCACTAAGGTGCAGGCTGGCAGTAAAGTGTGCTCCCCGTCCCAAGTCACACAGCCCACCTGAGCCATGGACTCCCCCGCTTCCTGCCCTCTGAACTGCCACTGTGCTGATTGGAGTGTGGCTGCCCATGCCACTCAGTGGGGAGGCTGCGCCCCAAGCCATTGAGGAGGGTGTGATGCATTGGGGAGGATGTGGGGTATTTCTCCATCCTCTGGTCAGGCTTTGGGGATTCTCTCGTGCCACTATGAGGTTCTTCCTCTCCTGCATTATAAACAAAGCTCAAATGTTTCTCCTTCTTTTCAAGATGACCCTTTGTTTTAACCTCATCTTGTGGTTAATTTATATCCAAGATTTCCGATAGTGTAAAATCTTGGGCACGGTTCTGGCTCTGTTAAAATGATTTAGTCTACTTTGCTCTTCTAGAAATGCTCTTACAGCAAACTGATTTGAGAATGTCTTAATCAAGCACACTGCTTTTGTGTCCTTCTTTCAATGTTGCAGTTTGGTAATGAATTACTGAAGTAATCTAGTGGGGTTTCTCTTCCCCTGTGCCTTAATATGCAAAGTGTTCCGACATGCTGAGTTAAATTGAGATTGCTCTTTTGGACTGTTATTTATATGGTAATTGCTTATATATGTAAGTGGACTTTTTCAAAGCACCAGCTTTCTTAGCGATTTTAGACTTTGAAATCACTGAAGCTGGAATTTGGTCTCCTAAAGTATCTAGGCACATATCTTTAAATGTTTTGACATTTACCAAAATCAGTCTTTATATGTGACATAGCTTCTTCCTGTATCTCTTAGGCAACATCATATGTTTTTTGAGAAAAAGTCACTTGACATCTAGTTTGGACTTATTTTTTTCCAGGCTGATCAAGTTCCATTCCAGGTGGACTTAGTTTTGCTCTGTTAGGGGTTTTCTTCTATCAGCCTGCATTAAAGTAATTCTGTATAAAAATTAATATCAATCTAGGCAACATTTTACATAAAAATAAATTTTATAACAGTTGAATTAAATTATTTCAGGTCTTGTTGGTAGGTGACCTTGCTGAAAGGTGTTCCTGATTTTAATATTTGAAATTTTCACCAACCCTGTTTTCTGGAAAAGCTTTACAAAAATTCATCACCCTTCATAGGTCCATTGTGAGGTTTGAATTTTCATCGCCTGCTGCTGAAAAAAAAATTGTTGCAGGGGATTGATTGATTTTGCCCAAAATTACCAAGCAAGTAGTTTTCTGTCAAACTAACTTATTCTATTTAGGTCATGATTGCCTTAGACAGAAGAGCATTGTGTGACTAAATTTTCATAATGTTCAAGCTAAAGGAAGAAGCAAATGAGAATAGGTACACTTGAACTCTCTCATATTTGCAGAATGGTGAATATATTATTAATGTGGTTGCTATGAAATACTGTAATTGAGAGTCAAATATTGGGCATAATAAAATCAATGTACCTTTGCTTTTTCATAGGAACTCAATTTCCTGTGTTAAGCTCACTGTCACCATTGTGCTTGTAAACCAGTGCCCCCTTAAGTGTTAGATGCAGGTTCAGGTTCATCACCTTCTTAGGTGTAATTGCTGGATTAATTGAATAAAGCATGTTTTGCTTTATCACATATAATTTATGGAGAGTTTTGGAGACAGCGTCTCAACTGATCAGCCAGAGATTCAAGCAATGTGGTTTTTTTTCCTCAACTTCACTCCTATTCTGAGATCTCACAAAGCTGGGAATTTCAGCATATAACTTCATGAGTCTTATGAGCAGTGTCTGAGGGAGCTGGGGGTGTTCAACCTGGAGAAAAGGAGGCTCGGGTGGGACCTCATCGCTTTCTACAACTGCCTGAAAGGAAGGTGTGGCCAGGTCAGCCTCTTCTCCCAGGCAACCAGCGACATGACAAGTAGACACAGTCTTAAGCTGTGCTGAGAGGTTTAGGTTGGACAGAAAGAATTTCTTCACAGAAAGGGTGATTACATATTGCAGTGGATGCTCAGGGAGGTGATGGAGACACCATCCATGGAGCTATGTAAGGAAAGACTGGATGTGGTCCTTAGTGCCGTGGTCCTCAGTGCCATGGTCTAGTTGACAGAGTGGTGTTCAGTCATAGGTTGGACTTGATGATGTCAGAGTTCTTTTCCAACCTAATTGATGCTGTGATTCGTTTATTATCAGATGTGAGGTCCTATCAGAAAGGTGTCTTACTTAGCACTTTTTGTTGCCTGCCCTTTCTCTGTTGGTAAAAATAATTCTAACAGGGATCTGCCAGTTTTTATGAAGGAAGGCAGGTGGGTTACGTTTTCTTTTTTTGTTACGGTTCTAGTTGTCTGCCTGTAAATCCAATATTGTGTAATTTAGTGGCATTCTGAATGAAATGCTGTATGATGGGGATGATTATTATTGGAAAGCATAGTTCATGTAGAGCTTAGGTCTACTGACAACTTTGCCTCTAATCTTTTGTGTGTAGTTGTCTATGTCTAGATTTAATAACTTTTCAGAAAGAAGATAATTTTGTTTTTTGAGTAACACATGTTCATTATTAGTATAAAATTAACAATTCTTCTATAGAGGTTGTAGGGGGTTTTTTTATAGTGATGTGCCCCTAAAACAATACTGTTTATTATCTTATTAGATGAGTATTTTGCTGGGATGTGAAATAGCTCTTTACCACTCTGTTTTTAGGAGAGTGCATATATATTCCATTCAAACTCACAAGCCATCCTTCCAGTGACAGAGGGGCTGCAACTATTTTCCCTTAAAAGTCTTATTTTCATTTGTCTGTCATCTTAAAATATCAAGCTGTTGTGCATACAGAACTTAGGGTTGAAAGTCTTGAAGTATATTGAGTTATATTAAATGTCTACTTTAACAAAATAACTGACATTGAAATAAAAGTGCTGTATATCAGGTTTGCAGTGCAGATGGCACAGTGAAATTACAAAAGTCTGATTTGGGCAATGAAACAGACTAATGGCTTTGCTGTCCATGCTTTGTTGTGCAGCAAAGGGACTACAGTAAATCAGTGAACTTGGGTCATTAATCATAATGTACTGTCAACTGGCACTTTTAACAAAGCCACTTCTCTGAATTTTTGCAGGCTTTAACTTCATCTGAGCTTTTTATATGCTGATGAAAAAGAAGAACTTGGAGCTGTAGGTATTGGTTAGCCCAGTAGCCCGTCTCAGTGGCCCACTGTGTGTGCCTGGAGAAGGGAACTGATTAGCCAGGCGTGTTCTTATGGGCCAGAACATATGGCCTGTTTTCAAAAATTTGCAACTGAGGGACTTCATGAAGCAGAAGTGTCACTTTTAAGTCCTTGGTGGCTATTTCTTTCAGAAAGTTTGTGTTGTTCCTTTTTGAATCCCCGTAGACTCTTGTAAGGAGTTCCATGCCTTGTTTCGTTTTGGTTTTTTTCTTGTATTACAGAGACAGAGAGACAGTTGAATTACCATTCCCTACTGACTATGTTGGTTCCATTCCTGACTTTGACTCTCATATCTCTTCCACCAGGTTATTTCCATCCCAAACAACCTTAAACAACTCAATCTTCCTTTCCATGGAAATTGTTCCAACTCTTTCATTGTTATTTTTTTCTCTTCTTTGACCGTTTTAGGTCTGGCCATATTCTTTTGATACAGGGTTTGCTAGAACCATATATAGTCTTCAAAATAGATCCATTGCTCTGTGGATTTATTTGATGATTTAGTTGTTTGCATTTAGTCTGTTTATGCATTGTTCCTTGCTTGCTTTTCCAAATGTTTTAATTACTTTCACGATTCAAAATGAGCACTTCTGAGTGCTGCTCTTTGATAAACCTATTTAGCTGAAAACCTCTATCCTCTGAAGTAACATACAGTGAAGAAAAAGGGGGCAAAAGCTTCATTCAGCTTTGCTTACTGAATGCCTCTTTCTGGGATTTGGAAAAGTATTAAACATACCTCAAACGCTGCAAATGTTCTATCAGTACATTCCATTTTTTTGGGGAACTTTGTACTTCAGTCCAATGTGCTGTATTGGATGAAGATTTTATTTTCCCATGCCTTAAATCCCATTATTTGATATGTTAAATCAGTTTTCCACCCACCATATACATTATTTTTTTGCTTTGTTCATCTTCCCACGTAGCACTGATTGCTCAGTGTTCGAGTTGTTTGACAACACTTCATTTGACTGTTGTCTTTACAGGCATGAGAAGTGTAGTGTTATCACCTGTGTAGTTGTAATGGTTAACTAGGTCATGATCTAGCAGGCCACTGTTTGACTAAAGGAATGCAAGCAGCATTATTGACTTACTAAGAATATACAGAAATACATGTATGTACACTTGAACAGCTGCTTAGTCAGGGTAGAATTACTTTACAGCTTGCAAAATAAATGTTAAAAGCAGAGCTCATTTAGAAAGATAAAAGCTTACAAAACTGCTTTGATCTGACCCTGATAACTTTGTCATACCTTCTTCACATTCATTCTTCTAAATGTCCTTTTTTCATCTTGTAGTTCTAGAGGAATAAAGCCAAAGGCCTTGTGGTCTGCTCTTTTACTGGTTCACATGCATGAACACAAAAGCCTCTTACCAATTTGAATGATTTCAAATAAGGGGAATATTGGGGCAGTCCTAACTCTTAAAAGTTCTGGAACTAAATTCATGGAGGATAAACAACCTCTTTACTATAGTAGTAAAAGACGTGTCTGAAAATCATGTAGGTGAAAACTTTTCAATTGTGAAATCAGACTAAGATGGTATGATAAGAAAAAGCAATACATGCAGTTTCTTCTCATAATATTTTTAAAGTTTGTTTTATTTCTTAATTTAGATTCGTCAACTTCTGCAAAGAAATTTGTATCAGATTTCTGTGATGTTAATTTTAATTTAAGTTCTGTTTCACTTTGTTTTACATAGGCACTACAGTAACTCAGACATTCTTTTTGGGACTCCCAGTTAAAGCAGTTTAGATGGTCGGGCATGTTTGATGTCAATGTAATTTGAATTCATTCAGCTGGGTTTACCTGTAGTGAGTATTATTTCTAAACAATTTCACACCTCCTGCCAGCAAGGGTAGGGACACTGAAGTTTGTTTTCTATAGGGAATAATAGTACATTAGAGTTTTTATTAAAGTAGTTCTTTGTTCAATGTAGAGTAAAATGCAGTATATTTTGGATGTGCACAGTACACTGTACAAAATCAATTGTAGTACTGTGAAAACAAAAGTATAAAAATAAAGCTAAACTTCAGTTATGTCTTATGAAGTTCCAGATCTGGTTTTTCTTTTTTTTTTTTTTCACTTGGCTTCTACTGATTTTAAGCAGTGTCAGGAGCTTCTGTCTTCTTTACTTGTTTTGAGTTGTTGATTTGCCATAAGTGTTTGCTATAGTTTGGATGCTTAAGCATTCAAAACAACATCTGAGACAGTTCAATTGTCTGGGAATAAATGTATTCGCAGTATTACTAATAATAGCACGGTCAACACTTTTCCCTCATAAACTCACCACTTTGAATAGATTTGGACAATAACTTCAGAAGTTTGAGTTGAAAACTATATATCATAATGGTCTTGTTTTCATTCCTGTCTACTGGTAGTCACAAGCTACTGATTGTGATCTACAGTGAAGACATTTAAACTCCTTCTGAATTTTGTACATTGTGTTCATATGGACAGCCACTTTGATCTGCCTGTGATTTAGCTGTTCCTGGAGCAATGAAATATTTTTCCTGGTAAAAGGTGGAAGAAAATATGCTCGTTATTTTTTCTTTTAATTTTTTATTTTAGGCAAATTTTCTGGTCTTCAGACTTAAATTAGTTTGCAGTGTTCTAGGAAGATATTCATGGACTATGTTGCTCTGTTGAAGATACCTGAGTAATCGTTGGTGAGTTAGAAAACTGTCTTGAAGAGGAACCAGAACAGTGCTGTTATGAAATAGAAAATGAAGTGTTGTAATTTGCTGTCCCATGTATATGAAAATGCAGATTTTGTGTAGAGCCAGAGCACGATGAAGTTTTATGACCTCTTGCCCTGGTATGTGTCCCCCCGAATGCTAGAGGGATACCAGAGTTCCAGACCAAATTACAAAGTAATTATGAAAAATAAGTCCTGTGAGCCCTACACATTGAGTTTGAAGAGGATACATTCATCTTTACAGTTCTTTGGCCTTTCCAAACTACTTCAGTCATTTGGTGGTTTTTTTTTTAGATAGTGCACATGTCTAAAACTCCTGGTAAGAAAATAAAAAATAAATAATTATTCAAATAATTTAATAAAGAAAAATGTTAAAATACTATTTTCCTTGCTGATAGGATGGGTAATTCTCTCTCTGTAGAAAATAGGCCAAAAGTTGTGTGAGAAATTAAAATGGAATTAATTCATTGTATTAGTAGTGGTTCGGGTAGCTGGTTGGAAAATCTTAGGGAATCAAAGTCTCTGGCTTGTGTATTCAGGAATTTGCCATGGCGGGATAGTACTAGGGGTCACATAACCTCAGTCACGAGGGTTCAGCCAAGGAATCTAGCCAAAGCAAACTGGAGAGGATTTGTGCAGAAATTTGGATGAGAAGTACTGTGGATGGTGTAACTGAATTTAAAAAACTCCTTTAATTCTGAAAGACAATGTGAAATCACAGTGCTTTCTTTCTGACTGAAGTGTACTAGATTGCTAATTAGAATGTTTTTTACCTCATCTGTTTCCTCCAAGGAGGATAACCACCAACTTATCTCTGTCATGCTATGAGGATAATAACTTAGAGCAGAGTCTAAAATCAGGAGTATTTTCTCCGTTGCTTCATGGCTTTTTGGTTGAATTCTTAATCTGAGTACTGTATGGGTTACCTGTCAGTCTGTGTGATCCTTCCATATTTACAGTACCCAGACAGTGATTTGGTGAACTTTACAGTTCATTGACCATTGCAGTGGAGTTAGGGGAACTTTATAGCTCACTGAACTTAGGACACTGAAAAATTGTGATTTGTCATCAGTGTATAAGTTATTTGAACACTATTTTCCTAAGTCAGTGTGAGATTAGTTGTGTTTCAAAGTCAAGATTGGAAACCCATGCGAAGGCAAAGAATGTATAGTTCCTTGTTCAGCTGGATTTTCTTGAAAGTACTTAAGACCAGAAAACTTCTAGGAACAACTGAAAAATTTATATTAAAGTCTGGAAATAAATTTTGAAGAGCTCTGAGAAACTTTCACCAGCTGCTTTTGTAGTGCAGTTTTATGTATAGAAAGTGGAGTTCATTTTTTAGTTACAAGTTTTTTATTGTAAGACTTCTTAAAATCAGTATTCAACTTACTGAAAATACATGAAGGACTCATGGAAGTCTCAAAAGGCTTTTAGCCTGTCAGAATTGGGCAGTGAAAGCTGCTAAAGTAGAATGAATGAAAGCTACTGAGTTGTTTGCTTTGGCTGTTTAAGAAAGGCTATATTTCTTGTTTGTTATACCTTTTAATGACTGGGAGAGAGGTTTTGCATGTTTGGTTGTGGTTTTCGGAAGATACTGTTGCTCAGTGGCCAAATTTCAGTAAGCTGTACTGAAAGTTGTTATATGTTGGTGCAAAACAGTAAGGACCAAAGAGCAGCTGGAAATGACATGAGTCTACCACATGCAAATAATTTGACAATCTGTATACAGAGAATGCAGAAACAATTTTAAAAATGTAGACTGCTCCTGCTGGCAATAAATTCCCCTGTCTACATCTAGAAGCAGCTTGAGGCAACTCAGTGATACGCTTTTTATCAGTTGCTTTATGTTCATGTGCCAAAAGAAAAGAAATGAAATGTGTATTGAGAGACTTCGAGTTATTACTTCTGTGCTTAAGGAGGTTTTTTTCATGCCATCACTTAAATACATATAATATTACATGTGTAATAATAATACTTAGACTATTATAGTCTAAAGAGTTAGTATGTTAGTGACATTTGTGCTTTTGAGAGGGGTATTTTATGCCTGCTTATTTTTAAATGTAGCATATGCAAGGATTGAAATTTCCTCCTCCCCTGTTTTCTTGTTCCAGTCAATGACAAACTGTTCTTGTAACAATCATGCAATGTCTGAATTGAAATTTACTTCCTTTTAAAGAAATCCAAAGCCATTTGGGTACATCTAGGCTATGGTAACATCTAGTGAAGAACAAGTATGATAATTACAGTGTTTAAANCCCCGCACCTTAGACTTAAAAAAATGCAGTCTTATTTGTAGAAGGATTTTATTTCCTCTAAAGCATGTATCTATGTTGGAATCTTAATTTGTTCAGGTTTTACCTAAACCAAAGGCATGTTCCACTGTTACACTGGACTATCCTATTATTAATTAATTATTCTAGAAGGAAAATTCTGCTTTCAGCTTTGACATTGTCTTTCAGCATTCAAGATCTGATAAATGGATGGCAGTAACTAATTTTTTTTACTTCTTCACTATCAGTAGCATGAAATAATATAGGAGGATAAACTCTTAAAAAACCTACTGTAGCAGAAGCAAGTAGTCTGTATGCATCGCTCATCTGAAGTAGAACTGAATTTAGAGGAGAAAATGCTCTTTCTCTGTTATTATCTTTTAGCTTTTACATTTGAAAAAATTGGAAAAAATCATCCATGCTTTTGTGTCCTTGGAAAAACAGAGGCAAGTGTGTTGTTGAGTGCAGTCTGCATTGGCCATTCACCTGCTAAAAGAAAGGCAGCAGAACTCTGGCTCTGCCTTCCCTTCCTTTCTGTCAAGGGCAGTGATCTCACGGATCTGTGAATAACTCTGATTGAGTCATTCTTTGATCCACAGCCCTGAAATGTTTTTAGGTGTTGTGTCCTACATGGTTCTGAAGATCACTTGTTCACTGGAGCTAAGCAAATAGAGGTTTTCCATCTTGGGTGCTGTTATTCCGTCTTCCTACTTTGTCTCCAACGGATGCAAGCAGGACTCCAGCAGGACTAGGCTGTATTTTTTGTTACAATGTTGCCTGATGAAGGAGATGCTGGTCCAGGTCTGTGCCAGCCTCTTCCTGTTCTTGCCAGCGACCTCTTCGACAGCCGCTGTGTTTGTTCAGGGAGCTGCTGGTGTGCACACACTGCTCAGTTTCTGTGCTGCAGTCACTAATGACACTTTGCTCATCATGCCTGAAGGAAAGGCTAAGTTCCCTCCTTCCTCTGTGCATGCTAGCATTTGTTTTCCTCTTTGAAAAATATTTGCATATAAATCCAGTGTGTATATAGTTAACAAATAATGTTCTTGGAATTTGGCTACAATGTCCAGACTTGTAACTTATCTTGCCTGCTTGCAGCAATTTTTCTTGTTTTTCAGTAAAAAACAAATTGTGGGATAACAAATGAGTCTTCCCTGATGGGAGTTGCTGAGGTTGTTTGCGTGGATTCTGTCACATTGGAAAAGATGCAATATGAAATGGAAATGCTAGTGCATGCCTCTTGAGTTGTTGATGTTGATGGGGAGTTGCTGACAAATGAGATGTCATTTCACATCAGCAAACTGACTCATGAGTGTAGTATACTTTATTAATTTATAAAGTGTATTTATAAATTATATGTACTTTAGATATAAAAATATTTCTTCATAACATTTGCATACGGTTTAATCTGTTCATACTTGGTTCAAGTGTTTTTATGTTGTGAAAGAGATTTGTTTTAATAAACATCGCTTTAGACCTTTATTAACCTCTAAAACAAACCTTAAATTAAGCTTAAATAACTTTTTCTTCTTTTTTTAGAGGTTTGTTTAACCTCTGGAATGGGCTTTGCTAGTGGAAAATGTCAAGAACTGGTTTCATGATTAAGATATGGCTGATGTATTGGTGGGACTGAAGGGCATGGGCAAGATTCTTTTCAGATATTTGACAAAAGCAGACTTAGGGAAACTTAGTAACAAATGGCAATACACATGTTTTCAAATAATCGACTGATAAACCACTGGTTAGGGTATTGGCATAGTTTACTAAAGGATCATAAGTTTTATCTTTGGAATTACAACTGAGATTTGTAATGCCAGATATGCTTGCAGATACTTGCCTAGCACTTCACTATTACAAACTTGTAGTAGAAAATGCTGTTGTTTGCAGGCTACTTGTGAGCAAAAAGGTTGGTGGTATTTTTTCCTTCTTAATTTTTATGGTGTTGGTTGTTTCTCTGTTTTCTTTAATTTCAGCTGAAGTAGGTAACTTAGTTCTGAGATCTGAAACTTTGGTATAGAAACAAAGTATTTTCTAGTGTCAGGGGTTTTTTGTTTTGTTTTTTTTTTTCACCTAGTGTTGTGTTTCTTAAGCACTTTTACTTCTTTATGGTGAGAACACTGATTGGTGACAGCACTCTAGAGTACATTTAGCACTGGAAGCATTCATTGCTCTGTGAAGAATGGTCCACAAGAAAATTTAAAGAGTCACAAAGTGAAGTGGCTGCTCTAAGTTGTGATTTCATCACTGATAATTAATAAAGGAAGAAAACCTGGGTATGATAGTTGTAAAGATGGTCACAAGCCACCAGTATGACAAATCTTAACCATCTGATTTTTCTTGAGGCTTTATCTGAAGATCTATTTCAATGCAGATTAGAAATTCTTAATGATTTTATGCATGGCAATGGTGTAACATAAAACTCTTATGATGGGTTCTGTCCCATTCATGTTCAAGGAAGGTGACCTGAGACTGGAACAGATGTAGAAAAGGACTTGGATGGTCAGGAAAATTTCAGCAAGAGGAAACTAGAAGAAGCCAGCTTGCTTATTAGTCTTGTAGAAGAACAGCTGGGAGAAAATAATGTTCTCATGAATATCACAGGCAAAAAGTGGGGGGAGGAATTGTTAAAAGGACAGTCTTTGTCCTTAGCCTTACATATCCATGTGGGTGGTTGTATAGCAAGTGAGCTGTAGAACCAAGAAAAAAGCCTCCTGCATGTAAGGCATTGGAAAAAGCTGTAGGAGAATTTGTTATTCAGAAATGCTTCCTGCAAAAGATTTCAGATGATATAGCAGACCTTGACAGAATATATCTTAAGCTTCCTGGCATTTTAAATCTTGAGATGCTTGATTTAAAACTGTAAACTAGCCTTTTAACCAGTTTTATAACCTTTTAACCTTTTCCACTTGTTACAAGAGCGTGGTATAAAACAGATATTTCTATTCTCAGTCAAGGGTTAAAATTAGCTTTCTGTGAAATCAAATCCTGCTGTGTACAGAAAACAGAGCAACTGACAGTTTATAGCACAACAGTTGTCTCGCATCTTGCACAGAGTATATAGCTCTGGAATAATAGTCTCGAATAACACCTTTAGTATATTTGCAGGTGTGCTGGCAGAAGGCTCAGCACAAGCCACATTAGAAGCTTTTTGTGTTAGAGTTGATTTTCTGCTATCTGCTAATCTGGAATAAACAAACTTCAGAGATGAGACTTTCATTAAGTAAGCATAGGAAACACATGGGGTATGTGGTATTGTCATCTCTGCAGAGAAGAAACTGCTGGTTGAAATGATTCATAATTTCTGTGTAATCAGAGGTTTTTTTTTTCCCTGAAGTAAAGTGCATTTATAATTGTATATTTGCTGGTGAATCTCTTTAGAAGTTCTTCCCAAAAGAACGAATTTCCTATCTAAATGTTTTGATGAGGCAGAGGGAGAGGGGATGTGAGCTGAGGAGAGTATGTGTCAGTCACAAAGATTACCCAGTTTTGGAATAAGTCCAAATGAATTTTTAGAGCCTCTTGTGAACTCTTGGATTTTTTCTTTCTTTTCTTTTTTCTTCTTGTTTTTTCTTTTTTCTGAGTAAAAAGAGGCTGAATTGGGAGTGAGTTAGATAAAAATGTGAGACTGTTATTTTTCTAATGCAGAAAAGAAATTATAATCTGAGAATGCCAGGCAATTTTTCGATTAAAACCACAGTTTTCTCATTAGATGTACCTTCTTTCTAGGCATGACCGAAGTGTACTTGACATTGAAATATTGTGTCATGAGAATGGATTTGGTGAGAGTCAAAGTCCTGACAGGATGACTTTTAGTACTGTCTGAAAAGTCATGAAATTGTCTAAATCACCAGTGGACCACTCTACCTGTGTATTAATGAACTTGTTGGGAGTACATTTAAAATATCAGTTATCAAGTCAGAATGTTTAGGATGTTAAAAGTATGTTATTAAATCAGTGAGTTTTGCTGTGCATTAATGACTTAAAAATTGAAGTAACTCAAAATTGCACATTTGGAATTCATGATACCAGTAGAAGTTTAGCCACTGAGTAATAGCAATGGTAGGATAAGGTTAGCAGGTTCAGCATTCTAAACAACCAGGTTCAGCACCTTCTCTGGTGGATAACTTAAAAGTTAACAGTTCATCTCATAGTAAAGATTTTAAAATGTATATGCTGAATAAACAAATCCAGCCGAAAAGTTCTTAAAAAAATCCCAAACAAATCTTTTGCACTTTCTGCTGCCACAGTTTAAGGTGTTTTGCCCAAATCTTTCAAGTTCTAGTCCTGAAGCTTTTAGCTTTATTCTGTTTTTCACGAAAACTGACCTGGATTTGCAGCAGCATGTGTATCAAAATATTATTTGTCACTGATTTGAGCAGGTTCACAGCTTGTATAACGAAGACTTTTGTCTTCTGACAAGGGTAATTTAACCCCAACTGTTTCATTAAAATGTTAGTGTATTTTATCACCAGGAAGAAGGCAGATTGAGTAAAAGATTGGGGTTTTGGTTTTTTTTTTTAAATGTAACAACAGTGTTATAACACTGCAGTTACTGGACTTCTTAAATCTAAGATCTATTAAATCTTGCTTAGACTTTGCTTCTACCCATCAGGCTATGATAACTGAAGGGAAATAATGCTGTCCATCAGCTCTTCACAGGACTCCTCATTATCTACCTGCAGGGTTCTCATTTGGGCATAAATAAATGAGCTGTTGTAGCCTTTTCTGGATCAGACCTCAGAGTCTGTAGTTCATTACATTTTGTTTTAATTATTGATGGGATGGCATAGTGAATTAACACTTTCCTGTCCCTTTCCTGCTTTCTGTGTGACTTGTTCTGTGTCTGTGATAACCCATTGTTACCACACTGAGAGCACACGAGCCATCAAACGAAGAGAAAGGTGCAAGTTCAGATACATGTAAAAGCAAAAGCTCAACTGAATTCCTTCAGAAAGAATACTCAGCCCAAAATAATTCTTATAGAAAAATATCACGGTAATACAAATGGAACTTTGACCTCATGAAAGGTAGTTTGAAAGGAAAATTAATAAGGACGTAGAAATGAATCTACACTAGAAGCAGAAGTTGTAGGCCAGGCTTAGTAGGCTATACTGACACGCGTTAAACTATTTTGTGCATTTCAGAAGACTCTGTGAAGTGTCCCCCCCCAAAAAACCACCAGATGGAAGAAATTGGACCAGAAGAAGACTTTCTTTTGTCTCTTCAAAACACACATTGCCATGCAGTTGTTACGTAGCAACAGCACTGATACTTAAATGTGGTTTCAGCCTGCCCCACCTGTGCCATTGGTGCCTGCTGCCTTATTCCCACTTGTATCCCCCAGCAAGAATTAGTGCAAGCATTAGGTGGTTTCTGCCTGCCCAGTCACAGGCACTGGGTTGTTTATTAGTAGAGGTTGTTTGTGTGACTTTTACTTCCCCCTCCCAAGTCTTTTTGGAGTCTGTGTATCTGATGTGTCTCATCTTGTAAAGATGTTAGATTAAAATCCTGTTGTAAACTATGACTTGTTAAAACAAGTTAAAAAAAGAAGTTGCGTATGTTATCCATCCAACCCCTCCCTGACCGACAGGCAGCATTCTGGATATATGTTTTGGTTTTGTTTTCCCCAAAGAAGGCAAGGTTCTTTGATTATGAAGGAAAGAAAAATTAGAAGGTTGAGAAACATTGTCTTAAACTTAAGAAAGAGCCATGGGAACACTTACATAGGCTAGAGATCTTAGTACAAAAATTACAGGTCTGTGGTTCTAGTGGTTCCAGCTATGTGGTTTTTCTACTTTGTTTGGGGGTTTTTTTAGGATGGATAAAATATGTACTCTGCTCATTTTGCTTTCAGTTCAAGGAAGTATTTTTATTATTTTTTCCTTTTTTTTTCTTTATCTAGGAATAGCCATCCGATTTTTGGTTATTTGTTACAACTTAATTTGTTTATTCCAGGATTTTTCTTTCTTGGTACCTTACTTTTTGATAATGTTTTCATGGATTTCTGTTCTGTTTAGAAGTCTGAAATACTTCTTAGCTATTCTTTCAGATGTTGTACCTACTGTGTAACAGCCATATAATTACTTCATTGTTTAAGGTTGTGCTCAATAGTGTAAGTCAGCTTTCATGGTACAAAACAGATTTGTGTTGATAAACTGTTACAATTATGTTGTGCTGACTTCAAGAGCCATTGCGGGAGAAGGACATGAATAATGTGGATAAGCGAGATTAACCCTGACATCTGTGGGAGATGGGCAGACAGAAAGGGAAGTGATTAGATGAGTAATACTGTGCTTCCCATGCCACTGTAAATTAGCATCAGGTAGCTTTCTCGTGTCTTTGCCCTCATGCCTTTGATACACCCAAAAATCAAATAACTTTTGTTCGTTTCCATGTCTGTAGCAGATTTTCTTACAGAACAGTGAGACTATTCATGTGTAAAATGAATTTAAAATAAGCAAATGTAGCATTTAAGTCTGTCAGGTGTGAAAAATAGTCATCCTCAAAGTTGCAGGCAAGTGAGCAACTTCACAGAAATTGGTTTATGTGCTACTTATACCAGATGGTAAGTGTGAGGTAACTCCTCTTTGAGCAGGTCATTGAGGCAGATAATGCATAGCATAAACAGTGTCCTCTCTTCACAGCTTGAGGGGAAAAAAAAATAATAGCTATTAAAGGAGACAATGGAGTGAAAACCAAACCTGGACTTTGCATTCAGCTTGTTTCTTCTTAGTAGTGCTGTCAGTGGGCTGGAAAAAGTTCTAGACCATTAGATTACATCCTTCTGGTTTTGAGGACATCATGTGGAATTCCCCAGTGGAGGTGGAAGGTGTTGACTTCCAAAGTAGACAGCTTTAAGAAAGAAGATCTCTGTGGCTGAAACAAGAGATTTGTGCTAGAAGATATTGGAAGAGTATGTCTGTGCAGGGATCCCCTGCCTTCTTTGGGATAGAATGCAATTTCTGGTTTTATTTCACATCTTTTCCAGTTCTCCAATAGGTAGGAGTTGCTTGAATTTGAATAGGGTTGTGTGCCTGCACATTTATATACATGCATATGAAATTTGCATATTTTTCAACTTTTCTTTTGAATTTGATGAAAGTAGTGGTCACTGTTCTTCTTTCAGAAAAAAATTTTCATAATCCAAGTCTTAGTTCTCTTAGACATCTCTAATGTAACCAGAAGTCCCCTGATAGCCTGCAGTTTTACCTGATCTCACATCATTCCATGCTAATAATTAAAGTGTATTGGTGGTGGTTGAAGCTAATCTTGAGGACTTTTCCATATCAAGATACACTTTTTGTTTCCATAGAGAAGGCAGGGAAAGCCCTGCCCTCATTTGTGGGTGTTCAGTGTGAAATTTTTTTTCATGTGCCAATAGGAACAGTTCAGGCAGAAGACTGAAATGCAGTTCCATACAGTAAAGGTATTCAGCTGGATAGTATATGATGTAAACACTTCAGTTATTTTCTCCAGTGCTCTGAGTCAACCTACTATAAAGGCTAAAAATGGGAGATAGGTGGCAGTTTTTAAAGTTTTTAGAGTTGAATGAAGATTTCTTCTTACTGTTGTTGTGTCTGAGAAAACACCTGAAATATTTGTCCTGCCCAGGCTGATGCATACAATAGTGGCATAATACAATCCGTTGATCCTTCTTAGGGCTGGTTGTTTATTGAGGAATAAAAATTAATGGCTTGGATCCTCCCTCTTGTGCGGAAGGCGTGGGAGAAGGAGGAATTCAATGAGCCATGAACTGGGTTTCATACCATGTGTTATTAAAGGTCATTGTGTTGATAGAACATGTTTGCTGCCAGATAAGTTTTTTCCATCTCATGACACAAGTGTTTTGGTGCCTGTATGGGGTTCACATGGCAAGAGGAGCTACACAGGAGCAGCTCTTGAAGTACTACAGCCTGTGGGAAGGACCTGTTTCGGAGAAGTTAATGAAGGACTGTAACCCATGGGATGAACCTGTCCAGGAGTATGGGAAGAGTAAGAGGAGGAAGGAGTGGGAGAAGCAAAGTGTTTATGGACTGACCACAACTCCCATTCCTTGTTCCCCTGCACCACTGAGGGATATGGGGGCTGGAAGAGAAATAGGAGAATCATGAGTGAAGTTAAGCCTGGAAAAGGGGCATAAGGGGAAGGTGATTTTAGTTCTGTTATTGTTTCTCATTACCCTACTCTCTTATTAGTTGGCAATAAATTAAATTCCTCAAGCTGAGTCTGTTTTTTGCCCATGACAGTGATTGGTGAGTGATCTCTCCTGTCCTTATTTCGATCTATGGGCTTTTTCATTGTGTTTTCTCCCTCTGTCCTGATGATGATGGGAGTGATAAAGCCACTGGGTGGGCACTTGGTGGCCAGCCAGGGTCAACCCACCATAGTTCACATCTGTTTGTACCTGCATGGAGGTCTGCAGGAATAATCCTGTTGTCTTACAATATGTTTTTAGGGAATCTTATGCACTTTCACAACAGATTCATTTCCAGCAGTTTTTTCTGTCAATCTTAACCCTAAACCATTGCTGTCCTAAAGAGGAAGAAAGAGAAGATAAAGGAGAAATTTAAATGTTATGTGTTGGCACCTAAAAGAAGGTGCAATAATGAAGCAGACTACTATATTGACCTTCTTTTTTTCATTCCTCCAGACCTGTGATACTCTTTTGGCCATGTTTCTTGCAGAGAAATTTCCTTTCGTCTCCTTGGAACTGGGGTGCGCCATGGAGCTAATAATGAGAATATGCCAGCCTTTTGCTCCCTCCTTCCCCTCTTATTTCACACAGAGGAAACAAAAAGCCCTGAAGTGATGTTTGCACAAAATTTTGGGATCACTGGGAGAGCCAATTTATGCTGCTGGATTGCTTCAGACTAGTTAGTTTACTACCTAAGAAAAAATGTAGGATACATGTTTCTTACATTTGGCTGTGCTTTATTGCAGATCACTGTGGAAAAGTAAGCTATGTATTCCATTGTGGAGTGATGGATGGAATAGAGTAAATAAGATTTGCTGGGGTGGAGTGCAAGCAGGGTCTTTGTCCAATATATCATCATTTTGGCAAACGTTGCTATTGCTGTACTACAGAGGATTCAAGGATGCCTCATATTCTTGCATCTTCTGAATGAAGGTTGGGGAAAAGTACTTAAATGTGACTATTTTAGAATGGACTTTCTTTTTAAGGGCTTAGCCCTTTTGGACATCAGTGTATATATTTGCTTCCTGCAGTAATGGTTGCAACTGAACAGCTACATTTATAATATTTTGAAAACTGGTGGGCGACAGGTTCGTAGGAGCGCCCGGGGTGGTTTTAAAGCGAACCTTCCTGTTTCTGCCGCCTTCATCCGCTGGGCATGGGCTCTAAAAGAAGCAAAAGGAGAAGCAGCCTTGCAGGGTGTTGGCCAAGTATGTGAGATCGGGGCCCCCTCTAGTGGTGACACCTCTGCCGGGCTCTACGAGTTGCTGCTCTCAGCCTGTTTTTATTCAGTCTTGGTTTTTTCCCCTTTCCTCTAAATCCCACATTTAGTTCCTCTCTGTATTAGCCCTTTAACTTGCCCACGTATTATACACAGTGGTAAAGGAGAAACTTTTGATGTCTTAAATCTAGTGATTAAAAAACAGTGCATACAAAAGTATACGTATGATCACTAAAATTTCCTACATCTCTAGTGTGCTCTTAATTTAACTGTGGCTTTGAGGTGGAGATTTTTAATGTTAGTTCTTAAATTAATCAAAAGGAGACAGATGGAAACGGAATACATGCTGACAGCGCTCAAAAATAGTGCTTACCAAATGTATGAGACGGCAGAGTTGCTTCATAATCTTTTCAAAATGCTTGTCTTGCAAGGTCTGTATGTTTTTATGTCTTTCTGCCTGAGACAGATGCACTTTCTGCATGTTTTGAGTTAGCAGCTGTACATCTGGACTCAGTAGTGTTGATCAGTGTCCAGATGCTATTGTTGCATACTATGGGATCAGTAATGATGGCTTTGCTAGGAATCAACATTAGAGCTACTTTTTTTTAGTCTGGTACAAGTTGTACTTTCAGAAGGAAAAACTTAGAGCCTATGCATTACTGTGTCATATTTTTTTCTTATAGGGAAGCAGAATTGTTTTTGGTTCACTGAACGTTCTTTGTCTTCTGTTATTTGTTATTCTGTTTGCTAAATAATTGAGATAGAAATGCCTCTTAGTGAAGAAATGCCATGCGTTTTTTTGGCATAATTGTCATGAGTAAAGCAGAATGCATTTGATGCCAGAGGTGGTGGAGGTCTTTCCTGCCTCTTTTTCACTCGTGTAGCGTCACTGTCCTAGAAGTTGTTGACTGCACTAAAAGCTGGCTCTACACCTAGGGCATTATTCCTAAATTCTGGCAGAGACAGAGGACGAGTAGGTATCATGCCTTGAGTATGGAGATAATGACAACTTGTAGGGCATGTCTTAAAAGTATGTAGCACTTCGTAGTTACATTAGTGTTTTCATGACTAATGGATAGAATTTGTCTCTAGAATGGTGTATTTTCCTACCATTTAGATGGAAGGCTAGAACAAAGTAATTGCTTCATTAGAGAGCATTGTCATTTGATTGATTCTCATAGGTGCAATTACACTGATAGTAGATGACTTGCCTTCTTTGCCAAAGTGGGGTACAGTGTTGCCAAAGATCTGAAGTGCACTTTAAGTAGATATTCCAAAAGGTGTCCAAGATACAGTGCCATTAATTTGTGGTTTCAGTTGCCAATGAAGATATATTTTGCTAATGAGGAAATACAGGCTTCCTCAAAGCCTGATAAAACTATGGGTAGCTTACAGTGTAAAAGGAAGAGCTCCACATAGCTATGCCTTTATAGACTTCTTTGTGTATTTTCTAACGTTCTTATTTGCATTACAAAATTAGGGTTGAATGTACTATATTTTTTAGGCTTTTACAGTGAATTGTTTGAATTCCTTGTCAAATGCATTTCAGACATCTCATTTGAATACCTTGAATGGTATCTTAGTACAAATGCAAATACCATCTTGAAAATGATGACTGTCTTTTATTCAGTAAGTGCTGAATCCTACAAAAAAAAGAGACTTGGTGGGCTGGAATTAAGGTTGTTTGGACGACATTTTCCCTTGCAATTTCTTGATTTCAGAACTTCATAGCAAGTACAGATATTTCTTATATATGTATTTATTTTCCTGTTCCATGGTGGATAGATGCTTATAGCACAATTTCAGCTTTTGTCTGTTGCCAGTTTGTGTGCTAGGAACATAAACTTATAGTGAATTTGTCTAACATCTGAAATGTGTAAATCACTTCTTTTTAATAAACTGCTTTTTTAAAAGTTCTTGACCAAGATTTATGATGCAGTAGTGCATATGCATATTTGTTTAAGGAATTACTGTTACAATTGAAGTCTTAAGTTGTTTAGCTCTCCCATGAAGAGTGTGCAATTTTAATTTAATAATGTACTAATAACTGATATTTAATAATATATTAATCACTGGAAAGTAGTAAAATTGGAGCACTTTGGTAGCTTTAGTTAAAGAAATGTAACTATCTGACTTTTAATGTTATTTTCGTTATTTTGACAAAATTATTTTGGTTTCTGCAGTGCAGTGTTTTATACCTTGTATATATAGTATAAATATGTATAGGGGCACTTGGTTATCTGGCTCTAAAATGTGAAGTCAGGAAAGTCCTACTCAGTGGTGGCACTTCATTGTGGTGGAGGTTGTCAGAGCTATAGGAATGAAAAGGTTTTGCCCCAGGGATGGGGGCCAGTAATTACTGGTGTAATGGAAGCGTGGTTCCTGGCTATGCAGTGTGCCAGTCACCAAACAAGGCTTGGGGTCTTCTGTTAAATGCTTACTTACCAGTGTGAACTTTTTTGCTTTTTATTGTTTGCTCCCAGCTAAGGAAGTGCTTATTTTGTGTAGTTCCTGTCTGGCTTCCAACATAGTAACATTTCTCATACAAAATTGTGTCAATAGTGTCATTGTGCCAGAATTCTGCTGACTCTTTTAAAGATCAAGATTCCATCTAATACTTTTCTAAACTGGCTTGCTTATTTTTTTGTGTTCTGTTACTTTATTCTGGAGTTTTAACAAACTTGTTCTTGGCAGGGAAAGACTAAGTGAAGCCAGATGTAGTTTGAAAATGTCTTGGTGTCACAAATAATGAATGAATGGTCTACTTCATTTAAAACAGGAAGCTCACGCCATTGCATGGACTCCCCCTGCCCCATTGTTTCTTATTTGTGTCACCTATTTCATAATGGAAGTTACAGGAAATAGTGACCTCAGGTGAAACCTACCTGTACTGTCTTGGCAACCATGATATCATAGATTCATCAATTTGTTAGATCTCCCTTGTGTTACATAGTCTAAGCAAATTGTTCAAAATTCTTTTAAACACCAGCAAATTCCACCCCTCTGTTCATTTTCATTTCTGTAGCAAAAGCCAGTCTGTACAGTAACTTCATTATTAGTAATTACCATGAAGTGTTATTGTTCAAATTAGTGGTGTAAGGGGGATGTGTAGTTTAGCAATTTGGGAAGTGTAGAGTTAAAGAATTGCAGGAAGAAACTAAAGGTTTGCCAGCTAGTTGTTTCTGTACTTTAAAAGTATTTTCACAAGTTGTTTAAAAGTGTAGTTTCTGCATTCCTCCTGTTCCCTAAATAACCCAAGAATGCCTTCGCAAAATATTTTTCAGAAAGTTTATGAATGGTGACAAAACCAAGATATATGCATACTGTTTTTCTCAGTATGTTCAAAAAATTCTGCAGTTTCCTAAAGTCTTAACCCTTGTATTTTATTCTAGAACTTGTATTCCAGGTTAACTCCAAGTTTTTTACAGACTTACTGTAAGATGCAGAAATTTGAGGCAAAAGTACCTTTGTATAAAGTAGTATCAAAATAATTATGTAAACTTCAGAGGTTTCTCTACATGTTTGTATGGGCTTATAAGGTACAGTATAAAACTGTTATGCAGGCTGTTTTCCTTTTCGTTTCTGAAGATGTGCTTTCCTGTATGGAATTTTCAGAAAGCTGCTAAGCTTTCTTCACAACTGCATCATATTCAGAGGCTCACATTCATTCTAGGACTGAATAAAAGCAATCTGTTTTCTTTTTTTACTTCCATATGATCAGGGAGGTCTATTTTTTGCAGAAATTATACCACTAGTTAAAAATGTGATAGGCATTCTGTATGTCAGATTCCATTCCAGTACTGTGTTCCACAAGGACATTCAGATTTGCTCTTAATGATACCTTTTATCAATAAATTATAGTGACAAACTTCTGCTTTTTCTATTAAGTTATGTTACAACAGTGGTGAATAAAATGTGTAGTTTTTATTCCTCTGCCTTATACTGTGAATAGATTAGGTTTTTAAAAATTATTATTGTTGTCATCATAATTATTGTTTAGGAAGCAACAATAGATACAAGTGTTGAAATTATCATGCTGTGATAACTAGACAGCAACAAATAATTGACTTGCTTTGTTGTGTATGTACTGTGTCCTATAACCCACAGTCCTGTGGATGACAGGAAGGGATTTGCCTGCTATAATCTCCGTGGTTTTTGTTTTTTCTTTCTTCAGTTTAACAGAGTTAAAACCTTGAGAACAAAAGATAGTAATAAATAATGAAAAACAAAGATTAAAGGCATTTAACTGTGTTAGTAATGTCTATTTTAGGAGCAGGGTGAATCTGGTTGCTATTCTGAGTTTTTCAAGAGTGAGTCAAGTATTGTGGCAACAGTCTTTTATTTGATGTGAAGATAAAGGTGAACAGGCATGAAGAGGAAGTTAAGGTGGCAGGCTGCAGTTTTAGGAGCTTGAGAAGAAGTAACATTTTAGCGTTCACAGGTTTTGATCTGTGTATCACTGGAGAGGGATCAGGTGAAGGATGGGTTGTCACTCTCCATCTAGTGCCATACAGGTTGTTTTCACCCTAGATGGAGAGTTCACTCATCTGGATTTTGCTGCTCCTTCCACTTTAAAGGAGAAAGTGGGTAGGATGTTCCTGGCAATGTCACCACAGAAAAGCATGATTTAAAAAAAGCAAGGTTTTCTTTGCAATAGAATTGTAAAATATGAATAGCCCCTGCATGATTCAGAAAGTTACAGCATGGCAGTCTTCTGTTAATATGTGATAATAAACATAGCTAGAAAGGTAGCAGAATTCTTTTGGAATGCCATGCTGGTAAAAAAGTGCTCTCAGGATAAATAGAAAACAGTAGAGAACTAAAGCACTAAACCGGAGGAACATTGAAGAGCTTTCTCCTGCTTTGAAACAGTAGTAAGATTCACTCAACAGGGAATGCTTTAGTTTGATGTCAGAAATGAAGGGGAGGAGAAGCTCCATCAAAGCCTTGTAAGAGAAAGCAGAGCAATTAGAGTTCCTGTTGTATAGTAACTTAGAAGTGAATAATTTTGGTTGAGGTGCTCAATTCAATCATGCTACCATTAGGGTCAGCAGAGCTGCTCTCAGATACTGTGCCTGTAGGCCATCACAATTGCCTTGGTAGGGGATGGAATAATGAAACCAACTTCTTGTTGGAAGCAATGAGGTGAAGCAAAGTGGCAGCTGACAAGAATAGAATGTGCTGAATTTCAACTTGCATTGCAGGAGACAAGAACAAAACTAGTAAGTCCTTCTGACTGGTGATAGGTTTGAATTCAAGCTGTGCTTCTGCACAGCAAACTTCAGAGGAAGTTAAAAAATTCTTCAGGCTTCTACCTGTTTGTTCCCAAAAAGCAGAAATATGATTTATGGCCCTAAAGACAGCAGACAGATTGTCAGAGCTGTGGAAATAATCCATTCTTTGGCTGCTTTTTCCTTTATTTAATTTGAGTAAGCTTTGAAATAAGCTTTGAAGGATCAGGCACTAGGCTTAAAATAGCAGCAGTGAAGCGAGGAGATCATTAAGTTCTATTTTTTCCTTACCATCAGACATTTCACTTTTTGTCTAGGTTCATTCCTGTTCCTTCCACTTAACAGGTGACCATTCTTCAGGTCAGGTTATCTGGCTGGTCGATAGCATTTGTGTAGTTTCTGTGGATAAGATATTTGTTCTGCAACCCTGTTTAATCAATGATTTGAACCCAATTGAATTCACTTGAATATTGGCATGCACTGACTTGATTTTTTATTTTTATGACTTGAGCTTACATCAGTATTATGATACTTCATTCTTCATACAGTGGTAGTTAAGTAACAAAGCTCAGTAACATTTTTTCCTCCTTATTTTCCTTTGTGTCTGTGTGCTTAGAATGGGAAGTGAAGAATGAATAACTGATCAAAAGTAAAAGGCTTTTGTTCTGTGGGTACAAGCAGTGGCTTGGGGGATTGGAGTCCATCATTGTTGTCTTGTATATACTTACATAAAATCCATTCTTTAAGACCTCCACTGTTTCTTTAGGTAGCATTCATTTATAAGTGATTTAGACCCAGGAAATACAGGTCAGTTTAAGAATTACATGATTGATTTATTTATTCATTTAAAGAAATTAAAGATGTAATCCTGGTTGCTTGTTTTCTTTCAATGCTATCATTATTTGCAGATGTCTAACTGTGTATTGGCTAGATCTTTGGGTATATTGTATGAGCTTTGGAATCTGTTTGCAACTATTTCCTCAGCATATTGAGTCCTGTAAATAATTACTTTTTATTAGAGCAAATAAATCCTAATTGAATGTTTGCTCTTTTATATGCAGCCTGTTCCATTTCAAAATTGTACAAGTTCACACTAGTTTTACTTTGCATAGTAAAAATAGTGGTCTAATTTGCTGTCTCCCTGTAAATTCTATTTATTCACTTACTTTAATAAAGAGCAGCTTTTCAAAGTACATCTTTCTGATGGCTCAAAAAAATGTACCATCTCTCTTTTTCCTGTTTTCAGATTTATCCAAGAATAGGTTAACTGAAGTTCCTACGGAGTTGTGCCATTTTGTGTCACTGGAAACACTAAATCTATACCACAATTGTATCAAAGTTATACCAGATGCCATAGTAAACTTGCAAATGCTAACTTACTTAAATTTGAGGTAAGTTTAACTTTGCCACATTTTTTTTGTTTATTTGCAAATATGTAAAGCTTTTTTGTTTGCACTTCATAAGCTTCTGGAACACCTGACTACATTTTTTCATGCTATTGAAAAGGGTTATGCAAAAGCTCATTGGCTGCAGAGACAGCTCTGTATGAAGGCATCAAAAATGCCAAAATGTGAAAATAATTATTAAACGAAAACCAAGCAATATTAATCCAGTTCTGTCCCTTAATCTTCTAACAAATCCAGAATGCTAATCACATCCACACAGTTGCATTCTTTTAATTCACTTCTGATGAGAAATTTTGTAAAACTTGACATACACACATAGTTAAAAAGATGGAGGGACATAGACAGAAGGCTTATATTTTTCTCTGTAGGGAATGGAATGGAAGAGCATGATACTATATCTTATCACTAGCGTAGTCAAATTATGAAAGAAATATAGCTGCTGCCTTTTTTAGGAGAAAGTGGCAAAGAGTTAGATGCCTTTTCCTCCTTTCCAGGAAAAATCTGTGTGAATACTAATCAGTACAGAGAATTGCTGCTAGTTCTAGTGCAGGTGAATGCACATGTGCTCTTGATGGAGGGCAGGTGAGCCCTTTTTCAGTTGGGGCAAGGTGTTGAGTTTTCTTTGCAGTTAAACTGTGAAAAAACTGTAATAGTGAAGATACAGCAGTCTGGTCTTTGCGAGAAGGAGGTCTGAGTAGAGGGTGAAATGGCTCTTGGTCTTTTAAATTCAGGGGATGGAGGTTTGATCATCAGTTTTATCAACACTGAGGATCTTTCTCAAGTCTGTATTATTACTATGCTGCAGTTTTGGCTACTGTGGAACACTATTTTGGCTCTAAAAATTGAAGCGGAATAGTATGTCCTGAGTATCTGCACACATACAAGAAATAGCACTTGAGATTTTGAATTAGTGTTTTTTAGATATACATAAAGAACTTAAAAACTGGATTAAGTTATTAAATATACATAAAATGTCTTGGTAAATTTAAGAATTAGAATTAACTCAGTTGGAACTCAATGTCATGAAACAGTGAATTAGAACTCTGTGTAGTGACAGAATTTGTCTGAGTCATCACAAAACTATAATAGATTTTATATCACGTATGACAGTAAATTGGACAAAATAAAAGGAATTTTTTCAATTGATTAGGTAAGGTAATTTCTCTCAGTTTAAAATCCCCTCTTCACTTGAATGTGCCCTTCCCCATGTTAGTTGAACGTAGTGAACAATCTGAAGAAAGAAATACATCTGACTTTCTAACCACATTGCTTCTTGGCAAGAAATACATTACAGATGTGAAACACATATTTTTCTGCCTGTTACCAGCAGAGCCCATATGTTAAATAGCATTAGAAAGTGATGCCAAGAGATCTATATATAGTCTTTGGGCCTTGGTGGATACTGTTCATGTTTTATTTAAAGAAATTCCTTTTAAACTAATGATGATTTATTACTCACTTGCCCTGGTTGTGTTCTTTTCCTTATCTCCTAGTGGGTTGTTTCTGAGTTCTGTGGAGCTTCAAAATTGTTTTTACTTATTTTTTATCTGTGTCTGATCTGCGGCATAGGGTTACTGTTTTAGAGTGTAGGCTTCCTCAATTTGAGTTCTTTAGAACTTGAAAAAATATTTCCAAGTAATTTTAAAAAAAGTTGTGTCCTGGTCTTCTGTAAGAACACTAGAATTAAGAAACCTGGCTCCACAATAAGCACTGATACTTTTTTCCAGCTGCTGCTGGTTAGTAGTTGGGTTTCTCATTTTTATTTTCTTTGGGTTTGTTACTTGATATCTGTCTATATCCTGGCATGTGCAACAGAGATGCGATGGTATTTTGCTTTGTACAACATTTTGAGACTGTTGTGTGGAGCATGAATATGCATCTCTGTATGCATCTTTGTAGCACACTGCTGGATTGGCAGTTGAAGAAATGCTTTGCAACTTGTGGAATTCTGATTTTTGTTTGGTTTTGTTTCACCTCAATATTGCAGCTCCTACTGAAATTACATAGGACAATTTTTGCCACGTGTTTCCAGAGTTCAGTCATATATCTCTGCTTTCTGAAGCCTTAATATGTAGGCAGGAGCTAATTAAAATGGTTTATACTGGGGTGCCGCTTTAAGTTACTGTTCATTGTTTTACTACAGGTTAATAATCATAAGAAAGAAAATGTTATATTTTGAGAAAAGTTTTAAATATTCTAGGAGAGAGTAATTACTATGTTATTCAGCTGAACATAAAGTTTCTTCTGGGAATTGAGCCACAAATTACTATTTTTAATCTTGTGGACATCACAAAGGGTCGTGACATTTGTCATCTTTAAGCTTACGAACCCTGGAAAGAAATGGACTGTTGATACTCCAGAAATTTTTGCTATATTTACCTGGATTAATAGCACAGAACCATAGAACAAGATGTACCAAGTAATCTTCAACTATAAATGTGCTTTAAATTAATTGAGAAAATAACCATTTTGTCTGTAATTTATATATTTGTCTTTCAGCTGGAACAAAAGGCATCCATTTTAATGACACATAAAACCACAGGAATGTTTAAATACTTGCAAAATACTGTCTCAGTTGACTTTCCTGTATTCATTAGGAAGGGAAACAGCTGTTCTTTGTGACAAACAGATTTGTTACAATGTTGTTAAACTGATACAATGCATTTTTTCCAGAGTGGAGAATTCCAGAATATTGTTAGTCAATAATCAGGTATTTCTTATGTGCAACTCTCTTCTTAATGATTGCCATTTGAAAATTTCAAATTTATCTGCATAAAATATAACCCAGGAAAAGGAAGAAATTTTGCAACTCTCAGAGTTTATGTGAGTATACAGTAGAACATCACTGATGATTTTAATATTTTGTTTTGTTTTGTTGCAGTCGAAATCAACTTTCTTCTTTGCCAGCTTGCCTGTGTGGTCTTCCTCTAAAAGTCTTAATTGCAAGTAACAATAAGCTAGGTTGCCTTCCAGAAGAGATAGGTCAGCTAAAACAGTTAATGGAATTGGTATGTTACTCATCTTTTTTTTCACTTTTTATTTTGACTTCTTTTGAGTTTAAATAGAAACAATAAAATTCACTTTTCACATATATTTGAACAAGTTCTTAATACTGTAATGTGGTTTGCAAAAGTTAAGTTTTTAACTTCTCAAGTGTGTTGGATAGTAACACAATAAGAGTTTCCTTTATGTTCTTCAGGACTCCTTTAAACAACATCACTGCCCTCGGTTCATTCAAAACTCAATTTCAAAGTTCCTCATCTTTACCAGTTTTGCTCACTGCCCGCCCTGGCTCTCTGTTTCACTGTATCAAGTTCATAAGTTCTGGCATCAGGCGCTGCAAGGTTGTACCCCCCTGAAGCACCCTCCCCTCCTGCTTCCTTTCTGTGTTGTTACTACCTGCTTAGCACACTGCATTCCACTTGTGATACTGGTCTGATCAGTCTATTTTCATTTTATTTCACTACATTTGTCATGCAACCTTCCTTTCCTGGAACACCCATCTAAACAGATCTACAAAATGATTATACTCCTCTTGTTTTCAAAGCTGTCCACACAAACACTGTTCCTGCAAGCAGTAGATCATTTGGAATACATTGTCCAGTCAATGACAGTCTGAAAAAGCAAAACTTATTTGGTACTATAGCTTAAAATAAATTTATTGCACATGTTTGTGGAAAATATATATAAGAGAATGCTTCCCTTTCTCTCACTTTATCTTCCTCTACTATGTACTGTAAGCTGAGACTCTGAATTCTTTATTACAGAAGTCTTCTGGTTATTTCTATTCATTTTGACCTTTTGAGATACAAATTGACAGATAAAACGACATTTTGGCACTGCTAATGTATGCATAGTAAAACAACCAGATTTGAACTTCCTTCGAGCTGCTGGTGCCTCCATTGACAGCATTTACCTTGCACATCTTTTCTGTACCTGAAAGTGCCTTGTTATCGTATTCTTATTTTTATAATAGTAGTTCCTCCAATAAATTATGTTACAGAAATTAATAACCTTACTTGAGGCTCGAGCCCTGCTAGTGATTCTTCATAGATGGTGTCAAGGGCAGCTGTGGGGCTTTTTCCTTCTGATATTCTTGAATAGCATCCTGTGGTGTCAGGCTTCTGTTATGTATTACAATTGATGTGCTTGTTGATGAGGATGGTGGGGGTAGTTACCTTTTCCTTTCTGGGTTGTGATTGTGCTCAAGACTAGCAGGTTTGTTTTGTTTGGTGAGCATTATTAATTTATCTTATCAAATATTTTAAATTTTTGTATGTGTGTGATGGGTTTAGTGAGATTACACAGATGGTTCTGATTTAATTAATCTTAAAAATGTGTTAGTTTATAGCACTGTTTTTGTTGTGCTTAAAATAGATGCAATAAAAGGTGATGGTTCCAGTTTTATAAATAATTTAAGTTAAATTTAGTAAAAAAGTTTAGTAAAAAACTAAAAGCTTGAGATCAATGTTGATTATACCCAAAATAGATTGGATTTGTTTAGTTCAAGCATATCATGTGTTTAAATTCTGGAACAGTGGATTTTCATATTGCTTTCCAGTTACAGTATAGTTTCAGTGTTACTCTTTGTCATGAAGAACAAAACAATTTCTGCTCTAAAAGTATTTCATATGAGAGGCTCTAGCTGCATGTCACTTTGGTAGCCTAGAAGATACATGAGAACTGAAAAAAGGTCTGATGCTTGTTCTTTGTGATTTAGAAGGCAGCAGGGGCGGAGCTGAATGAAGAACAAGTTTTTGTTAAATTGACCATGAGTCTTTTCAGATGACCTGATTAGTCAGTTTGATGCCACCATGTGTGTTTGGTACATTTCTAGTGAAATGAGATGCACTATTTAATGAAATGACATAACTGTGATGTATTGGGGAAAAGCAAATAGTGGTAGGATTGAGAGTAGAGATCTGTGTTGGCATGTATAATATAAAGCAGTTTAGATAATAAGGTGATCATTGTTCTGAAATGAGTAAAAGAAACAAACAAAAAACATTAAGTCATATTGCAGTTGTTGCACAAAAAACTCAGCTGTGTGAGAGCAATGCCAGCCTGAATAGCATGGGATTCAAGCAGAAGCATCACCCAGCCCTCTGGCAGGGAATGCTGTTGTTTTGGTGTGTGCACAGTGCTGGTGCTAGCCTGGGCCAGGGGATCGATCCTGAGATGCCACCTGGCTCTGTGCAGTTCTTGTATCAATAGGACATTTCCGAGCAACCTCAGGTTCCTCAAATGTTTCACAAGCTGCATGCAGTGAGAGCTGTGTGTACATAGCAAAGGGTTCTTTTTATATACCTTTTTAATACAAAATTTACCCCTACAGTCGCTGTGGAACAATATAAGCATAATTTGGTGCAAATTAGATCAGATCTTTCCAATAAACTCTGCATTTTCCCCTTTATCCTCCAAAATGGGGTAGGTAATGGTTTTCCTATTACATGTATGTATTTTTATGAATTTCATACCTGTAGCATAGAATAACTTTGGTATTACATGCAGAAGACTTTCAGGTATTCTTTTAAATTTAGGATTCTGACAGGTAGCTTACTTTGATGCTTGTAACATAAATTTTTCTCCCTGCAGAACACATTGCCATTATTTGCAAAATTTGGTTGGGAAATTTACTTCTATTTGCAGCGCTTTAACTCAACTATGCCTCTACTGTCAGCCAGGAGAGTGCAAAATTAGTGTGAAGATAATATGAAACTTACTTTCTGCCAAGGAAAAGTAATTAGGCAGAGATGGCTCAGTAATTGTACCCAATTGTACAGTCTGTTCTCCATCCTATCAGGCAGTATTGCACTTCTGCCTTCTTCAGATAACAGCCCTCTCCATCTCTGAGATGCTCCTATCTCATGTTGGAAGCCTTCAAATTTCTCACCTGGGATTTATGTCCTTCACCTCATTCATCTAATCAGAGACAGCAGCCTGACCATGTGGGACTTGCTGCCTGCTGTTTCCTAAAAGGGCCCATGTGCTCACATACCGTGTAACTTCTTTTTTACTACTCAGTATGGCTTCTATGTCACAAGCTCTGACTGAACCCATGTGCTTTGTAGCAATAATAGCTCAGTCAGGAGTCCCAAGCTTAAAATTATGTAAGGATGAAGTTCGCCTCAGTTTGAATGGTTTGGATAAACTTCTGTGTGTGTATGAATAAATATGTTAATATGGAGTCAGAGTACTGTATTGTTTTTTTCTGTTTATATTGCTGAATATATATGCTGAATTTGATTGGTTTAAGGCCATTTAAACTTTACCCTAAGCAGAGGGAAACAGTTGACGATTTTGCTTTCATGCCACTGAGCTTCATGCCACAGAAATTAATGTTAAGTTTAAATACACCTTACATTTCTCTGATTTTGACGAATTGCCTTGTCATGACAGGACATGGCCTATCTGGTGAGAACAAAATAGAATTAATACAAGAAGTCTGACTTCAGCAAATACTAGTTCTCCATGGAACTTGAGTAGGTGTTTGCACTTCAGTTACCTGGAAATGTCCCTGAAGCTGAGTTCCAAACTGCTGGTTGTATAATTCCTTAAAAAATTGCTAGCTTGGAAACCATAGGTATTTGATAGTATTGCTTCCATTACTGCCAAAGTAATGGGAAAATTTAACACTGTCACATGCACACTCATGAAGTCTAATAATACTCAAGAGCATAACTACAAATGAACGTTATAGGTCTTTGTTTTCCATGGCTATTCAAAGTAATAAAAAAAAGAAAATTGGACTACAGTGTTTAGTAGGATAAGGGATACTACTGTCTCTAGAGATCTTGTGAATGCTGACATGCTGTCACAACAGATCAGTCTTACTGAGGATGTTTTGAAAGGCTGTAAGTGGAAGTGGACTTTGTTTTTGAGGTTATACACTGCCAGGTTTCTTTTTCCTTTTTTTGGTGCTTCCTCTAGAATTCTTTGTCTTTTTCCCTGACGTGTTCTGATGTGTGTGCCTAAGTACACTTGATCTAGAGTTTCTTTGCCACAAGGTGACTTTAAATTCTGTGCTCTAAAAATCAAGTATCTAATTATGAAGTCATTTAAAGACTGTAAATTAAAAATAGGACAGTGAAGCTTTAAAAAGAAATGATCTGGGAACAGTGCAATTAAGCAAACTTTGTGGCAACTTGGGCAAAAATGCACTCATTACCTGGGATTTTTAATTTCCTTGTCTAAAAGCTACAGTAATTTCCTGACTGTGTTTTGAGAAGGGAAGGAAGTCTTGGCGGCAATAAGATTCTATTACAAGAAGAAACTTGTTGGATACAGGGAACAGCATTGCCAGATCACATTTTGCTTTTACTATCATTTTTTTGTTAACTAGATTTTAGGCTCAAACATAGAGAGTTAATGGTATGCTTTTGACTGTTATTAAAGCAAGCATCTTCAAAGACATGACTTGGAAATCTGACTTCTCAAACTTTTGTAGTCTAAGACCTCCCACATACTTTATAAATCCATTTGAAACAGTTGAGAGAGTAGGAGTATTCTGTTGGCTTTTCAGGAAAATTTGGTATTACCCCATTTAGCTTTCATACTGTGAAATACTGTTTCCTTCTTTTAATACAGAAATAAAAGCATAATTGGGACATTGCTCAAATTTGCAGGTTGCCTGGGATGTAAACAAAGGTTTCAATGTCCATTTGGCAGCAGAAATGATAGCTAGTATTTAACAATTGTCTCATTGCAGACTGACTTAATCCAAGAAGTTGATCTTTCAAACACATTCATAGCAGTTTCTTGTTAGAAATAGTTATATAATGCTAAACAAGCTCTGTCCTATTTCATTATGGCCTACTATGTGCTATGATAATCAAATATATGCCTTTGCTGAGCATCATTACAGAATGTTATTGCTGTATTACCGTTGTTATTATTATTGTTATTTTGCTTAAAGATTCCATCTAGAAGAACAAGAACCTTTTTAAAAACTCAGATCCACACACCATTTTTTTACATTTCATCCTAACATACTTGGTTATATACTCACGATACTGAATTCTTCATATGATGAAAAGAACAAAACAGTAGAACTTCTTAAGTAAATAGTTTTGAATATTTTTATAGAAATGAAATTAACTTTTAAAATTAACTTGTTCTTCAAATAAGAATTTGCTCTGGTTTTAAGCAATGTGCAAGCATTTTCCCATTTTTGTTTTTTTTTTGTTTGGTTTTTTTTTGTGTTGTGACTACAGGACATAGATTGTTGCATTTTTTGAGATTAATAAAATGTTGCAATGGTAATAGCAAATTAACTATGTTTGTATTATGGAACATGTAGGAGCTGGAAGCTCATTATTATTTGTTATTACTGTTTTACTGTAGGATGTCAGTTGTAATGAAATCACAGCTTTGCCACAGCAGATAGGCCAGCTGAAATCTTTAAAAGAACTGAATGTCAGAAGAAATTACCTCGAAGTTTTACCCCAAGGTAAAAGCAAATGAACAAAAAAAATACAGTAGCTCTTCTTATTTTAATTTTGAAAGTATTTTTAAATCATATAAATAGATACAATTAAAAAGTAGCTGTTACCTTGTGTTCAAATTTATTCCATTTGAGTCTGCAGAATATACCATTCGGTGGTATCCAGTGAAGAACAGTGTGCCAGGTTTCTTCAATGTATCTTTGTGATTCTAGGCAACTTTTAAGTTGAAAAGTGTCTGAAAGCACTTATTCAGGGAACTGTCAGCTGAGTTTCAGGAAAAAAAAATATTTCAAAGTATTTGTTTTAAAATTTATTATCACTTGTGTAACAATAACACTCTTTTATTTCCCAGTATAGAATGGAGTAAATATTGATCTTATTCCTCCCTGAGTTTGTATTTTTCCTGAATGCAAAACAAGGATTATTCAGAAATATTTTATTACTTTATGCCAAAAATAAAACCAGATATAACACCTTCTCTCCTTTTTATTACTTTTAGAACTAGTACAGCTTCCCTTGGTAAAGTTTGACTTTTCCTGCAATAAAGTCCTTGTGATTCCAATTTGTTTTAGAAAGATGGTGCAGTTACAAGTATTACTGCTTGAGAATAATCCTTTGCAATCTCCACCAGCACAAGTAAGTAACAGCTATAATTTAAATTGTGCCTTAATATTAGATGGCTGCTAGCACATTTTAGACTATAAAATGTCACCTTCTGCAATTGCAGGCTTCTGAATTTCATTCATCACAGACATTAGTTGTTGATATCTAAATAAGACATAAAAAATATCCTATGTTCTCGATATGAATTTGTACACCACTTAAACCAACACACATCTAAAGATGTCCATTCTGTTAGCTGTTTGTTTATTTTTGTCATTTCTATCTGCATATGAAACTTATTGTTGGAATATGTGTATAATTTTGAAAAAGAGTAGTGGTAAACTTCCTGGGTAATTTTTTTTCTGTTAAAAAGAATCCACTTCTAAAAGGTTCTACAGTGATTTGCTATTAACTTAAAAAATATACAGATGGTCTAAAACATAATCCATGTGAAATTTATTTTACTTTATAGTGTTAAGTTTATATATTGTGATACACAAAGAAATAAAACTTCTCTTTGGAACCGTAGGCCACTCTGAGTAATAAAGATAAAGGAATGCAACCTGTGCTTGCTGCTTAAGGACAATTTTGTTGTTGAGTTACTGGATAGTAGATTCAAACTGCATCTCTGAAAGCTACAATTGTTCTAGATCGACAGCTGTTGAAATAGTTAAGAATTTTTATTACATTGCAGAAATGCTTTTCATAATCAATAGTGATGCTGCCTTCAAACTAAAAAAATACAAAGCAAATTGAAGTGTGCATTTAAAGAAAAAGAAAATTCTAAAATGAAAATGAATTGCCTCATAAGTATGCTTTGACACTGCTAAAAACGATGTGACCAAGAATATAAAGAGCACACTGGTTAATTAAATGTCATTATACACTAATTTTGAAAAATACTTAATTACTCGCTTTATAGTTAATAATAGGTCATACCATGTATTTTAATGTAAATTTTTGGAATTAGAAGCTCATTTGGATTTTTGTAAAATAGAATACATTATTTTCTTGTTTTCAGTCTTAGTCTCTGAGGGTATTTATACTGGTACACAAAAATAATTGAGTAGATAATTGAAGTACTTAGTAATTTTTTAAAAAAAGAGTAAAATGTATTTTCCTTTAAGTGAAATTTATAATATTTGTTGAATTTCAGGGAGGTTTACACTAAGTGATGCTTGGAATAAATTACTTTTTTCATTTTAGTTATAAACCTAATTTTTTCCTTGTCCAACAGATTTGTACAAAAGGTAAGGTGCATATATTCAAATATCTGACTGTACAAGCCTGTCAGATCAAAACAGCAGACTCGTTGTATCTTAATGCCATAGAACCACAGCATCTGCCACAACCTGTGGAAGAGAGGTATGTATGAAAGTCTCACTTTGTTTTTTCATGTAACACTTATAAACAATGAAATAGTATTTATCTTTAGATTCCACAGTTTTTTTTCTCTAGATGCTATTTAGAGTGTACTTTTTTGCACAGTGATTTCATTTGCTTTGATTTGATTTAAACAAATTTGCTTTTATTATAATAAAACCCCCCTAAGAGTTTAGAAAATTAAAAATCAGTTCTGATTAAAGTTAGCAGCACATTAGTTAAGAGTTTAAAAATGAACCTTAGTTTAAATCTAACGTCTTTCTAGTGGGCTCCTGGAATACATTGAAAACAATCAAATGGTAGTTATATTAGGTGTTGGATCAATCTATCTATTAACACATTAAATAAATCTTACTTTTGTCTGTTGTTTTGTGATTTATATGTTTTATGATTTATATGTTGGTTATATGTTTGCACATTTGTGACATAGTAATCTTAATCTTTTTTAATTCATCCAAAGTCATCTGTCAAAGAAGGAGAACTGCATGAATGTTGAGATGCTTTTAAAATGAAGTGTGCTGATTTGTTAGCAAAATGAGGCAAAATCTTCTGTGTCTTGCATCAGACTTAGAGGAAATGTCATCTTGTACCATGGTTTAAGGACAGGAACCAGATACAAAGCAGCTCCTTTCTATGAGAATCTCCATAGCTAGTTGGAAATCAGCTTTTAGCCCAGTCTTTCTTTACTGACATGGGCAGTGTAATATAACCAGTCAGAGAAAGTATGATATCTTTGAACAGAAGTACTCAATGAAAACAAAGTGTTGATATGAATAATAGTAGAGATGTTACTGCTAAAACCCTGAGAGGAAAAAAGCCAAGAGCTGTTATAGAATCTTCCTTTCAGTCATCTCAATAAGGTTTCAAATAAATTCCTTTTCTACATGTACCTTTGGAGATCCCTTTGTGAATTTCTATCTGATAAATGTCAAAGGTGAGAAGAATCCAGGTTGAAGAGTAGGTTTTCCATTTGGGAAACACCTCCTGGTTTTATGTTTTGTTCTTTTAGTATTCAAGAAAATTGACAGGAATGTCATGTCTTGTCTGATATTTTGGTCATATTGAAGAATACAAGTTAGGGTAAGGGGATGGTACAGAGTAGATTTCCAAAGGCAGTTTCTACAAAACAATCCTCAGTGTCTACTGATAAGAGGTAATTTAGGATTAGGATTAATTAATCAAATACCTTATTCATGTGAAGAGTGATAAAACTCCCTTCTTAAATTGCTGTGTCAATCTGATTTCAGTATCACAGCTTTCAGGATAGCAAATAAAGGGATAATAAGGTATATTTTTTAAAAAGTTAGGTGATGAGAAGTACTCTTTAAAATGAGTAGAGGTCATATTGGGTAACAAAACCAGAATAGAGAGCAGTTGCCATTACTACAGTAATTTTCTTAAAAACCTAAATTCCAAAGTCTATTTTAAGCCACGAAAAGGAGGTTTCTGTGTTAATAATTACTTCAAGCCTCAGGAAGATATTAGTTCATTTTTAATGGATCAATGGTTGCAATTACATCAGTTGACTCCAGTTTGAGTTTTACTATTTTGGATGCTTCTCCCATGGTTAAATTGCTTCAGTTGGATTCCTGTGCTGCTTAGCTAGAAACTAAGCAGTTTTCCCTAGTGTATAGACAAAAGCAAGCTGATAGCAAATGATTTCATTTGATAAATGTTTCATTTATCATTAGGCTAAGTAGCCATTCAATCTGATCTATTTTACCATCACCAGATTGTAAATTTTTAGTATTTTACTGTAGTAGACTATTTCACCTTCTACCATTAAGAATGGTTCAAAATTTGCTCAGAGTTAAGTGACACCAGGACAGAATTTGAACGTAAATGCTATGATAGCTTTTTACTGTTTTTTAATTTTTTTTATTCACATCTAGCATTGATGACATCTTCCCAAGTAAAAAGGACTCAGATTCAGGTGTTGGTAGTGATAATGGTGATAAACGTTTGTCAGCAACAGAGGTAAGTTACTTGCATTGTGTGTCCAGCTCCTCTTCCAGCACTCATATTTTGACTTTGTTTTAAATTGGGTAGTAATGTGAAAAGATTTTTAGACTTAAAAACTGCAACCATATCTTTGACAAGAATTTTATGCTAAGAAATGGCTAAAACAAAGATAAAAGGAGACTGGGATTTTTTTGATTTTTTTTTTTAAATTTTTTTTGTCTGTACACTGTCTGGCAATGAGATACTTGCTTCCGTATGTTTACAGACTTACCAATAGTGAAAATTCTCTGCAGTTTTCTGGCAGTTTACATAACGTAGAGAATGAGAAACAAACCGGAATTCACGTCTGCTGTTTTCAACAAAGTAAACATGCTAACAGGTTACAAGCTCATGACTTCTCACATATTTTTCTCTTTGCCTGATTACTCTTTCCTGTTGGGAATTAACAGTGCCCAATCCCAATATGTTCTGTGATGTGGTTATGGCAGATTGTTATAGCGTAGAAACTTTAGAAACTTTGCAGATCTTAATGTGTTTAAATGTTCTGGCAGCTAGGCAGTGCTGAAAACAAACCTTCAGATCTTTTCCTGAACTTTGCTGCCTGACTGAGCAAAGAGAAAGGGTAGCTTTGTGGGACTAGTGTTGTCCTAAGCAGTTAGAACTGACTTTCTCAGAGTTGTTTTTTTTTTTCTGAGGCAGTGCTCAGCTGAACAGGGCACTAAATCTACATGGAGTTGAACTGAACACATAACAATAAATAAGGAAATAATTAGCAGTATAAATCAGTGATGATGATCTTTCTGAAATGTACAATAATGGGATTTGTGGTCTGACCTAATGGGAAATACTTCACGATATAAGGATGACCTTCTTGCTACTTAAAATAATTTTACACTGATTCTTTAGTGTTTTTCTCCTCCTTTGAGGAGAAGGGATTCTGTTTCTTTTGGAACAAATCTATGAAGAATCAAGCTTAGGTACTGAATTTATAGTTACTAAAAAGCAAATTGAACATGAATGCACTTACACATGGATTAGTCTTTTGAATACAGTAGTACTTTAAAAAACCCCACGTAAATTTCCAAGTGTTTGGGCAAGTTTCTTGGTAGATGGAAGTGAAGCAGAATTGTTACGATTTCTAGCCAAATCTCTGATGGTTTTCCTCTAGCTGTAAGAGCGTGCAGTCTGTTCAGAGACACTTATAAACTATTTTGCCAGTCTTACACTTCCTGAAGCTCAGTTGGCTTGTTAATGAAACTGTTATTGCAGAATTTCCTCTTTAGCTATAAATATCACCTTTAGTAAATAGATCATGTTACCTGTAATCAAAATACAGCAATTGAAATGCTGAAAAAAATATTTTAAAGACTACCAACAGTGAACCAATACATTTTTAATAGCACAAAGCTTTTTTTATATGAGAACGATGTAGTCATTCTATCCCCACCTGACTGCTGCTCTACTATTAAGGAGAAATAGGTGCTGAGATCAGGAATCCCAGATGTGTTTGGTAGTAAATTTACCACTCACTTTCCTTCTGATGTGACCTTTAATACCTGTGTAGCACATGGGAATTGTTAAGAAATATTAGCATGTTGCAAATGCATGTTCACATATGTTAGTAATTACACTCAGAATGTTACATACCAAACATTGGATAAACATTAAATGATCAATCATAAAACAATCATTAAAACATGTTTCTGGGCTTTTTTTTATGAGTACAAACTACTCTTTAGTCTGAAAGGTAGTGGCTAATGAGTTTCTACTCTTTTACAGAAAATACTACATCATTTTTCATGTGTGTAACTTCATAACAGAAGTGATTCACTTGTTTGAATGCTAATGTAGTTTTTAGGAAGCTTGCTAATTGACTTTGGATGAATACATGTAGGAGGGAGTACTTGATGAAATGAACTGTTTATGTATCTCTCTCTGACTTGGTAGGGTCATTACAGCATCAATTTTCACAGCTATAGCCCTCTTGGGCATTTCAAATGAAAGATGTCTTGTAGTGTTGCTGTAAAATTGATCACTGCAACATGAAGGCAAATTCTGCCTTAAGGCAGTGTACCATGTACCTCATCTTTTAGGAAAAAGATAGCATTTTGATTAATTTTCCCCCTTCCTTTGGCCTTATTTTTCTTTTGTTAAAATTCGTTAGAATGAGATTAGAATGGTGTCTCTGCTTTAATACTCGTATGAGTGATGCACTAGTACCAGCAGGAATGTATATGAAGAATCTTTCAAAGTGCATCATCTGAATTCTGTCTTAGAATAATGTTAGGTATTTTTGATTCTTATATGTCTATTGTCTTCTTTTGCTGTCTGAATAAAAAACAGAGCTGTGGAAGAAGGAAGCTGGATGCAGTATTTTACCAGTGAAGGAGCGATACTTTTGTGTTATCCAAAGCTGCATTGGATAGTTTTTGTTCCGTAGTATACTGGCAGGAAACATCTGGAAAATCAATTGCAGAATTCTGTAGGTCATGAAAGTCAGACATAGCCTGTTAAATGAATATTTTTTTGTTTCCAGATTGAATGGTCTGTTCCTTTTTTTTATACCAACACTCCAAAGTCTTTTCCTCAAAGTGTGTGTTACTCTGCTGAGGAAAAAAAAAATTGTACCTGTTTAGGATCCAGAACTTCTAATAATGTGTGTAGGAACATATTACTATACTATTTTCAAAGGATACTTGAAAAATTAACACAACATGAACTTTGATCTACAATAATTAAATATAGTGCTTAAATGTCACATGAGATACAGCCTGAAAGAAAGAGAAGGAACTTCACTGTAACCTTGCTTGTCTGAATGAATTTATACTGTACCTTTTTTTTTTTTTAAGCTGTTGGATTGTCATTGCTTCAGACCTAAAAGAACAGTGACTTTTGTGCTTAGAATACTTGGAGTGTCATTTATTTTCTGTTTGAGATACTAATTTGTTTCATTTTAAAATATCATTAATTTTAAAATTCAAAACTTATTTTGAAAAGGCTTTTTGAAGCCCCTGAACAACCTTTTGAATTTTTTTCTCCTTAAGCAGAAGAATACAGCTAGTGAAGTAATGGAGTTAATAACTTGCAGTTTATTCATCCAAAAGAGCTTTCATTGTGGTCCATGTTTACAAAATGTTTTGAGTCCAAGGTATTCTTGGAAAATAGGAATAACCACATGTGCCTTTGACAGAGTTTTTAAGAGCAAGGTAGATTTGCTCCATCCTTTATCAGAAACTTTAGCTTCAGGAGTTAGAAAAAAATACTTTCCATGTGGAATATGAACATATGAAAGTAGCAAGAATTTCAAACTTCTACTAGAAGCTAGCTAGAATTAAATAACTGATTATATGTAACACAGTCCCATTTAATTGCAGATCTTTTTTGTTACAGTGGTCTGAACTGATAAAATGGGGAATATAATTTCCTTAAAAATATATGTTCTTCAAGGATATGGAACAAACTGCTATATATGTATTACAGCAGTTATAATTATAGAATACAGGTATGGAAAACGTATGCACAGAGTAGCAAGTTACAAAAACACAGAGCATTTAAAGCATGAGCAACACCCATGGGTTTGTGGGAGAACACATTTGCAAAGTTCAGAGACTGTTGTAGTGGTAAGTTCTCTATCTCAGGAGAGCAAGAATCTTCTGCAAACTGTGGTTTTGCTCTAGCTCACCTCAGGAGGGAGTGTGAGCAGGTCCCACTTGAGCAGGTCACTGCTGGCCCTGCAAAGAAACAGAGCCGTAGTGGCCTGGGACAGAAGTGTGTCAGTGCTGCCTTGTGCAGCTGCTATCTGTGAAGTCGTAGATAGGATAGGCTTGTAGATACAAGTAATGTGTTTTAGTGTACCAGCTAATACAGCTGAAAAAAATGGGAGAGCTTTTACATCAGAAAAGGCTAGTGTACTTGAGAGTTTATGCTTTTTTTTTTAGCTCTGTCTGTTAATATAATTAAAGATGTTGCTTTGGTCTACAAAATTCATCTTGCTTGCTCTGGGCATTCAGTTCAGAAGCTGCATGGTAAAGCAGGGAAGAATAGTCTTGGAGGGAAAGAAAAAAAGGACTGTGATGTGAGGCTCAGTGTTTCTACAGACTTTGGTGGCTAAGGAGCCCCTGTTTTCAGCTGCCCCAGGGAAGCACAAGAGAGCAGCACAGTGCAGAGGTGTCACTGCAAGGAGAGGACTAGTGCAGTCAGTAAGACACGAAAAGAGGACATATGAATTGCTCTGCTTGGCAAACCTCCTGTGAGGATGTATTCAGTGTGACTACAACCTCTTGCAACAGGATGTGGTCATGTCAAATGCTCTGGTATCCTCTCCCATGTTAATTTGCAGCTCTTTAGTGAGCACTCTTGTTAATATGTACATTTTTGTCATTCTTGGTTTGAGCTGGAACTAGTGGTTCTCTTATTTTTCCCTAGCCATCTGATGAAGATACTATCAGCTTTAATGTTCCAATGTCGGACATTGTGGAAGAAGATCATATTATAAAGGACGATTCAGGTCACCATGCTAACCCAAGAAAAGGTTGGAATGTAAAAATTTGGAAGTTAAATACAGGGAAATTCTGTTGTTGATTCTGTGCCTGCCTGCCTACCTACCCAGAAGGTTTTGTGCATGCATATGCAACCTGTTTGAAATTTTTAATGTGGTTTGAATTTAAATTTTGTTTTTGAACTCTGTGATTTAATACAAGTAAATTATGTTGAGTAACAAATGTTGAGCTGAACCAGAAATTATTCTTCTATCTTTTTTTTTTTTTCATTGCTGTTCTTAGTGGAATTCCATCAAGGATCTTCTCACATGTTTGTCAATGATAAGTCACAAGAAACAGGAAACCAGTTTGATGAATCAGATACTCTTACTACTGAATTTATGAGCTACATTAAGGCAAGTTTGTGACAATGTTAAGTGGGGGAAGATATTTTCACTACTTTCATGAGTGCAGTACTTTAAAAAGATACAGAAAGCAAAAATAAGCAGTTAGGTTTAAAATTATTACAATTGATCTAGGACAGTTTACCCACAACTCTTTCTAGGATATGTGAGAGATGTAGTTTAACTATGTTTAAGGCTTTAAGAAAAAATGGCAGGTGTGTTCTGTGCTACTTGCTTTATATTTGGAATTGAGAGATTTATTGTATTTGTTACATTGCTAAAATGTGAGATGACTTTGTGCTAGCTGTGGTGGCTAAAGTTTTGAATTAATGATATGGTAGTAAAATACATTTTATTAATTTTTTAAACATTATATTAGCAGTTGAGAGATCCATAAAGACAAATGATATCACCTTCTAGAATAAGTGCTGCATTTTTGTTGTCGTATGGTATGTACCCTTGTTATAGGAAAACATCATGGTCTCTATTCCTGTAAGGTGAAGAAAGATGAAAAAGAATGGCTTTATTCATTCTACTAGGGATTGTCACTGGGAAATAATACATCATTGGAAAATGTTAGAGAAGCTGTTACACTCTTCAGTGTCACATAGAGCATAATTGGGTAGAATTTATCAGTACAGGGTGATGCAACTGATGTGCCAAACACATGACACAAAAGAGGATAAGCTCTGTTTTCTGCTGTTCATTCTCTACAAGTACAAATACACATTCATTCAGAGAGCTTCTGTCTTTACTGGCAGCTGAACTACTTTAGTGGTCCTGCCTGTCTGAGATAAAGGAGTTGCAAAACACCAAGTGGAAGCATAAAAGAGACTCAGGTTTTCAAATAAGTAGCACTTCATAGTTATAGGTGTGGGAGATCTAATTTATGACTACATTGAACCCAAAATAACTGGCTGACTGATATGAATTCCTGGATGCAACTTTTGTTCCAATTTGTTCCTTTTAAAAAAGAAATGATTCATGACTGTCAAAATTGTCTAGTATGAATTCTGTTAATAATTATGCATGAAGTACATAATTGCTACTGTTTGCATGTTTGGAATTTCCTTGCTTTGTAAACAAACTTGGCTGCAGTAGGAGAGCAAGTAGGAGGAGAGTTGGGATCTTGGTTAATTGAAGCATTGTTTCTATATGCCAGAAAGTCACAAGTGGTATCTGGGACATAGAACAAAGAATTCTTATGCTGCTTGACTTTCTTTTTACAGTTAAAGGAGGGTAAGGGCTGTTGACCTCAATAAAATCTTCTGAATAGAAGATCTTGTAATCAGTATCTTAACAAGGGGGTAGAGTGAGGAATGGAGCAGAAGTGTTGGGTTGCTTCAATCAGCCAGCCTAAAATGTTACATAAATTAGGTCAGTGCTGAGTTGGAAAGCAAAATTTATCTGCCTACTTAATTGCAAAGTTCGGTTCTCATTATCACTTTTGTCTGCTTGCAGAGCAGAGCAGCAGAGTGTGATGAATTATTGAGAATAGAAGAGGACACGCAATGGCAAGCAGACGAAATGTGAGTATTTTTTATGTATCTATAAATAATTAGCTGTGTCTTTCAATTAGTTTGACCAGGACTGGTATGACTTTGGTGTTTAATAATTTTGTAGATTTGGAGGCATGGCAATAGCATAACCTTGCACTTTGTGTGTGCTCAGTGTTGTACATTTTATTGCTGAATAGAATGGATGTTATATTACAACGAATTAATTTGTATGCCCCAATGATTTTTTATCTATGTAGAATGCAATCTTTTTTATTAGGTGTTTTGATATTTTGTTTATTTAAGGCATTGCTGAAAAAAGATCATCAAAACTTGTAAGATCTAAATTTAATGTACATTTTAAAAATCAATTTAATTAGAAAACATACCTCATTTTTTTTCTTACTTGTCATAATTTTAACCTTGAAGCAATCATTCGTTTATAGATATCAATTTCAGAGTAGAACAAGTGAACATCAGTTGCTGAAACGAGTGCATAAGGAAAGGGAATTCAGCATGACTGTACTGTGAAGTTGTCACTCATCAGAACAGTGTAGTCCTATATGATATAAAAAAAAGACCCAAACCTGAAGGGAGGAAAGAATAAGTAGTTTCTAAAAGAGCCTTATTGGCAGAAGTAATGGGAGGTTATATTTCTACTCCCCAAAAAGAATTACAAATGTTGAAAAGCAAAAGAAAGCAAGCTGGCCCTAATAAAAATTTGTTGTATTTATTATTCTTGCTGAAACAATACATGGGATGAGTGCATTTAAGAGTCAGATGTTGGTAAATAAATTTTCAATTTTAGAAGTCATTCTGTTTAATTGAATGCTAAAAGTTTTACTTCATCACATTTATTTATGTATGTATTAGATTGAGGGGCTTTGGTAAGGACAAAGTGTTGGAGAGTTTTTTCAGAAGAAGCTCTTTCCATAAATTCAGCACATACCAGTGTGAAGAGAGGCTCTTTTTTCCCCCGACAGTTTTTGCATGCCAGTTGGAAGGTGGAGCTCACACATTGAAACTCAGACTACCCCATGATAATTACTGTTGTTCCTTTTTTTTGAATGTTTTTGTTTTCTGTTATAGAATAAATTTATCAGAAGAACAAACTCTTGATATAGCAATGATAGAACAACTAAGAGAAGCAGTAGATTTATTACAAGATTCCAACAGGTATGCTTACAATAGGTGATATAATGTATAATAGTAATATACTGTAATATTTTTAAAATTTTTTTGTGAATTACATTAGAGTTCTCTTTTAACTGACAACTGAAAGCTCTCTGGAGTTACCAAGTGCTTTGTTGGCATACCAGTGTTTGCAAGGTAGTTAAGAAGGAAACTCACATTCTCTCTCAAGTACCTAGACAAGATTCCCAGGAAATTAAAAAGGTATAAAAGAAACCTAAAATCAGAGATGGGAACACCCTTTAACCATTCATCTCATGTACACTGCTGTGATATTCTGAAGTTTTGTCTAGGATTGTCACATTTCTTTTAGGGACTATAAATTTTCCTCTTACTCATGCTTGGTATATATTGTTGGAATGAGAAGGGCTTCTGACCTGTCTTCATGCCAATTCAATGAAGCACATAAAGGAGGTGCCTGAAATCATGGTGGAGTTGCTTTAGTTTTCTGAAATCCAAAGGAGAAAGAGGGAGAGGCAAAGGAAGTTATTTAGATTTCCCCTGACTACAGATGGTAAGATTTTATAATTTAGATGTCTATTTTAAGTGGCCAAAGTCACATAGAATGGCTCGAGAACTGTGGCTAAACAAAGGAATAAGTATTTGAAAGAAAACAAGTGCTTGCCCCACTGGAAAAGTCTGACAGTAGTGGTGTCTGTAGTTCTGTCTGTCCAGATGCTTGCTATTGCTTTTCTTAGTGTAATCATCTCCAGAAGTTAAGTTCATTTCAAAACTCATTTTAATTCTTACTTCTATGAGGTAGCTGGTTTACAGCTTCATTTCTCTGAAGATTAGAAACCTCGTTGTCACTTCAGCCTTAAGTATACTTGGTTCTCTTTCCTCCCTTGATAGCTGCTTGCTTTTGTGACTACACTGTTCTTTACTTTAAATGCCTATTTTGAATCACTTTTTTACCTTGCAGACTTTTGTACTTTTAGGACAGAAATTGATTCCTGTTAGTATTTCTAGAGAGACAGTTAGCTGGCTTTATTTTGCATCATGTAAAGAATACTTGAATTCTTGAATCATATACTAAATACTTGAATCAAAAATATTTTTGCTTAATAAAATGTTGTAAAATTAGGAAATAGATAATTAGGAAATCTCTTTAGTTCCTTTAGCTTCCTAGTACCATTGCTTCTGCATCTCATATGAGGCTTATTATTTTGTCGGAAGAGTGTTGTGGTTAAAATAGGAAAATGTTTGTTTTGGAAAAAAACATCAGCAAAAATATTTTAGTTGTTCACCTGAAAAATTTTGTCATTTTGTTTTTTTGTTTCCCAGCATTGCCCTAATATTTCCTACATATTTAGGTACTTCTGTTAAATTAAGAAGGTCAATAAAATACAGAAAATCTGGGTTTTGTTCACACACAGATGTACTTTCATTAGTACACTACAGTAAATTTGAAAAATTACTTTTAGAAGTCTCTAATCATGTAATATATTTCTATATTTCTCTACTGTTGTTTTTACAGTATGTTGGGGGGTTTGCAGCTGCACTTTCTTTTTCTAACCTTAAAATTTATTTTTAATTTTCTGAGCGCCATATAGGCTTTTCAAAATATGATTCCTGTATATTAGCATCCAGACTTAAGCAGCAAGATACATCTGAGTGCCCAGTACTTGTCAAATGATGCTATAGACTTTCAGTCCTCTGAGACATGGGTTCCTCTTTTTTTTTTTTTTTAATTGCTAGATTTTATGGCATTTTGTTATATACTTGCTTTATATAAAGCAGTGTGAGAAATTTCTTTTCACACTGAAGGGGTTTTGTGTTTATGAAGATCCAGAAAGGAATTTAAATGCTTCTGTTGCTCCTTAGTTTAAGATGCACAAAACTGTCATTTGCTTTTAACTTAAACCTAGAGCATATCAAACGTCGTGACTTCTTCCAGTTTCCTTTGTGCATCCATATAACTCTGGTGGCTTAGTCAAGGTAACCTAGTTGAAATAACTAACTCTATCCAGGACTGTTCTTATCTCACACTGAAGGCCTTTAGGAGTTAGAGAAAACACTGTAGGGGCTGAAGCAGTTGGTGATGCTGGCACACCTGATGTGCACTGACTGGAATTCTTTCAAGCTGTTGTTCCTAGTGGATGTGATTATCAAACTTGTAAATGCTTGTCCAGTTACTGTTGGTTTAAAATAGGGTATGCAGAATTTAAAATCTGCATACCCTATTGCACATAGACAGCATTTCGTTTCTGGGAAGGGAGAAGATTTCAAACTCAACCTTTTTCGATATTTTCAATGTGTGCATCGTATTTCTATATTTACTTTCCTGTATTCCTGCTTTCATTCATTTTCTGTTTCACTGCTTTATTTTCAGCCACTGTAAATCAAGTGGGAATGTCTAGGCAGGGCTGTGGCTTCCATTTGAATACTGGGTACTAGAGGTTAGATACAGAAATCTGCAGGCTTCTAGATACTGACATGGTTGTTGGCAGTAAACCGGTCCTTTTGTTTTGACACAAGCCATTGCTCAGGGTAATACTTGGCAGATGGATGTTGCTTTGACTGAACTGAAGCATAAGGAGGCATTTCCAAAAGCTCTTAAGAGATGACACTGAACAGGTTAAAATGCTAAGTATAAAAGTACTTCATGTATCTATTTGTTTGAAATTAAATACTGAACAGAATGGTTACCAAAGCTATAGCCCAGTGCAATGTTTTTATTTCAAACCTTCTAGATTAAGTATGGATATTTCAGAGAGGAGTGCTGTGAATCTGTATCCCATGGAACCAGCAACAGTTTTAGAATTTCAGGAGTCTACAGTAAAGTGTGTTTATATACCTTCTTTAGGAAAAAAAAATTATTTGTTAGATGTATCATGTTCAAGTTGCTACACAATTAATTGCATATTTGCCTTTGTCTTTGTACATAGTGGTCAAATACAGATGGACATGTCTTCTCTTGGTCAGGTACGTTAATGAGTGTATTATTACAAAATATTCTGGGGGGGGTGGGGGAAGACAGAAAATGAGCCCACAGTTTCATCAGTTAGTAATCTGCCAAGTAGGGAAAGTAAAAAGTAAGTAGGCTGAAGGACAAAACTAATTCTTCTTTAACATATTTATGGAATTGTTCTGGGTTTTGGTTGGTTGGTTGGTTTTTTTGTCTGTGTGTGTGTATATATAAAATTTTTCTGTGTTTATCAGTTACTTTTGCATTTTAGTTTCCCCACCCTCTCTCCCGGTATGCCAGTTTAGCTATGCATCGTCATCTCACCATCTACCATTTGACCCCCCATCTCCACCTTTTGGTGTAGGAAAACAGTATATTCATTAAGGATAACCCCAAAATATTTTGGAAAATAAAAATTAGTGTTTTTCCAGAGTACTGTCATTATAGTAACAGATAGTATAGTTAAAGTATGGGTTTTGAGTTTTACAGTGTGATATACATTGCTTATTATTTGTTCTTTATCTGGTGAACTGATGTATTTTATGAAGTAGTTGTTTTAGATTTACATTATCCACCTGTTAGTGCTGTAACTGCACTTCTATAGTATCTGCTTTCTTCTGTGTCTGCTTTTCATCACAGTATTTTTAAGAAATACTTCAAGGTAATGTTATGCAAAAACAAAAGAAAGTTCTATTTCCAATAGTACAAACAGAAGAGTTATTTATCTTACAGAGAGAAAATGCTGAGGAGGAGCTGGAATTCCAAAGGAGGAGGGAGTTCATTATGGAGAAAACAAAGCCTGAAGCGAGAACTTGTGAACAGGGTGAAAAATGGTCATTGAGCCAGGTATGGGGGTGTCCAGATGCAATAAATGTGGAACCATTTGGAATGGATCATTGCATTCTGTCAATTTGTGTGTGGGGATAATGGATTTAGGCCCGTTGTGGGGATTTTGCTTAATTTTTTTTTTTTTGCCTTAGCATGAATCTCAAGGTTTGACTGTAAATGGAAAGTTGATTAAGACCTATCACTTTGGAAAGAATTTACATAATACATTAAATAAAAGTATTTTTATCCAATAAAAAGGATAGTAGTTGCAGGGGTTGCGTTCCTCTGGAAAAAAAAGTCATCTCGAAGTTTAGATCTTCAGGAAAATGAAATATCTGGTTCCTCTTCCCCCCCTTACCTCAAATAGTCTTGTAGTTATATAAACTTCTAAGTGTATATTAATAGCAGGTTTTTTTAATTGTATTTAATATTGCAAACAGACTGTATATAGGTTGAGATGATAGTTTTAAAGTTTCAAAAATATTTTAAGATCTGTACACTGTAATGATCCAGAAATGAAGAACTACAAAAAAATTAATTTAAATATTTGGGGCATTTGTTATTACCTCAGAACTTGCTATATGGGGATTTTGTGACTGCACTTTGCAAGCAGATTGTGAAGACAAAATTACAGAAGATGCTGTCTATATTGGCAGTACCTTAATATTATCTGTTTTATCTAGAGATAGGTGGTTTTTTTGTTAAGATAAACAATATCTTAATGCTTTTCAAATATTCTTATATAATCTTCATCATAATATCAAATACTCCTGTGATAAATCTGTGACTTTGTTAATCTTAATTTTTTTAAAAAACATCAAAAAATGGACTTGGTTAATCTCCTTTGTTATCTTGTTGTACATTTGGGTTACCGCACTTTATTTGGAGCAGCTTTACTTCATTGTTGAGATTAACAGATAAGGCTAGTTCAATGTCAAAGTGGTTTCTGTATTTTCACTAACTGTTTAGCAAAGATACACCAATTCACCTCTCCAAAAGAAGCAAAATCTTCCTGAATACTTGTGGGGGTCTGATCTGGACTGTCTTATGCAGGTGAAAATACAAGGCACACTCTATGAAATATAAACACGTCCTGCAAGAGAGAGTTTATAATCACGCTGTGTTCTGTGCAGTACAGTAAGCACTTGTGTTGCTGCTTGTGTTACTAAATGAATTTGATTCAGCATAAATTCAAAATTCTGACTAGAATAAAATAGAAGTGCTCAAGCATGCAAGTCCCCAGGTAGAACTGGCTAGGATCGGATGAGTAAGATTTCTCTCTGGTAATTCTAGGCAATACAGTGGTTGAGGTAATATTATGAAAGATGTCTGAGGCTGAAGAATTTTTTTTAATCTTGAAAAGTGGCCAAGAAAGGTCATGAAGCAAAATGGGTGTGTAATCTTCTTCCCATTTTGCAAACTTTTGGAAAGCTTTGTGGCTGTTGGGACCTCGTGTTCCAAGTGCTCTCTTTTGTTTCTATTTTTTGTCAATTAAAAACAAATTGGCCCTAGGGAAATTGTTTTGAATTGGATTATAATTTACTTTTACTTATGCCAGTTATCTTTCTGCTGAATTATGATTGATGCTGAATTAAAGATTATATTTCGTATTTATCAATGTGGTATACATGTTTCCGAAGTAACTATAACAAAAAGTATGTTATGTTGCAATTATAAATTTAATTGGTTACAGAATACTTCTCTCTTCAAATCTGTATTGAAAATCTGTATTTGCAAATTAAACCTTTATGGTAGTTTAATTTAAAAAAAAGTATGCTGCATTTTAACCAACAAACATTAAAATTAAAATATAAATGTAGTTATAATCCCTTAGTATTGAAGCTAAAAAGTTAATGACAAATCTGTGTGAATAGTTTCCACATGCTTTCTTAAAAATGTTCTTCACCTAGCAATAAAGTATTTATTGTTAATGCAAATTAATGGTTTCACTGAAAAAAAGAATTAAGTATTGATGTATATCTGACTATAATTAGTAAAATGTCCCATTGCTGTGCATCACTAATATAGTTTCTGAAATGTTTTTTCTTTTCTTTTTTTGTTTTTAACTTTCCAAACATGCAGAATGATCTAATTGTTTGGAACACAAGCGGGCAAGCCTCTCACAATGAGGTAAGATGTAATTTGTTTGTCTTTTATGTATTTTATATGAATGTTTCATAGACTAAATGAAACATAAGTGAATTCCACAGAACATATGACTGAGCTTGTCAGAAATGAATATGTGGTTTGCTTGGTGTGTGGTTTAATCTGGTCATCTCAGAGACTCACTAGGGTATAAAAATGTACTTTCTGATCAGCTTGTTTCTGAGTTATGCAGTTTACTATAAAACATTTAATTTTTTTACATTTTCTCCCTCTGACACATTTTTTAAATTTTTCTTTTTTTAATTCTTCCTTGTTCAACAAGATTTTTTATTAATTTCAGTGCAATTTCTTTTTGCACAGTTGTGTTATGTCCTTGATTAGTTTTCAGAGAGGAATCTGATCTTTTTGATCCTGTAGCTTTCTAGTGCAAATCTCATTGGAAGATCAAAAAGGTAAAAACCATATGGAGCTCCTTATGGAGATTATTTACCTTCATATTTTTTTTTGTGCAGAAATAGGGCTTCTCCCTCTATATTGCATTGGGCATAAGCATCTTGCAAATTTGTGAGCGCCCAGCCACCATCCACCAGTCTTGGTGGTGGGACTTCTATAGCTCCCAGTTCCCAGTGGAATCGCTTTTTAAATGGGATTATGGAGTTCGGACTCTTTCTGTGTTGCCATTGGTGGTATGATGATTATACCTTCCCTTCTCCTGTATGTTGCTGCTCCATCTTTCCTGCTGCAGCTCTTAGCGTAGTTCAGGGTCAGGGGAGATCCTGCACTGAGGCATATGCTTAATTTCCTATTTTCTATTTTTAACACAGAAATCCAGTGTTGCATGGAAAATACCATGCAGAGTGGTAATCAATTCTATGAAAGAAACAAACGTGTCTAAGGAAAAAATATGCCTTTGCCTTGTTTTTCTAAATGTACTCTGCCACAAAATGTATGTTTGATGGAACCAAGTGATGACATGGGAGAAAACTGAGAAATAATTGAGCTTATTTATAACTAGGGGGAATATATTGCTCTCTGTAGTCAGAAACCCATCTTTTCTAGCAGAGGAATAGGGTACAATAAAAAAAAGGAAATTATCATAGGTTTGGGACTATATTGTGATCAGATTATGGTGAAATGATTATAGCATGCAGTATTGTTAACTTTTGCATTTTGCATAGTCAGATAGGCTGAGCTATATTCTGTGTGTTATTCTAACTTTGATTTATGTTCTTGAATTCCACAGAATAAGGATAAAAGTTCAGCAATGTCTCCTACTACAAACACCACAATCCCTTTTGGCCTGAAGCCACGATCAGGTAATGTGGGAAACCAATTTGTGTGTACTGGTTTGGGTTTTTTTTACATCTCTGTTATTATTAGCTATCTCTATTTTTCCCCCTGAAGAAGTAAGCAATGTAACATTTTCTGTACAACAGTTAGAAGAAGCTTAGAGCATTTTAAGTTTTTCTAGTTTTGAATCAGGATGGAATTTGTAAGAAGTATTTATTTGGCACATTAAATATGGATCAATTTTCATCCATTACTAGTAAATTGGGTGTTTTATAAAGTTATATATATGTATATTTACAAAAATATGTGTTTGGATATAACTACACATGTTTTATATGTATATACATATTTATCATCTGTGCTGACATACTAATTGAGGTTAGATTTTTTACTTGATTGGTATGTAGTGATACAGTTTAGATTTTGTTGAATAATATATGTGAATTATTAGGCTATTTTGGAAAACACCTGTGTTGCTCTGAAAATTTTTCATTTCATTGAGTCTGCCAGTAGTTACGCTTGAGTAAAGATCAAGCATTATGGGAAGGTTAGATCTTTACTTCAGCCAGCAGCTGAGTGCAATTAATTTGCAATGCACGGTATCTGCATAATCACCAGTCTTTTTACAAGTAGCAGTTCGTTTGAAAACAAACAAACCAAACAAAACCTAAAAGCAAGTAACAACAAAGAAACTCCCAAACTTAGACATGTATCTGAGGATTTAGATAACAGCTTCCTTTAAAAATAGGATTAGCTACACAATTTAATTCTGTTTTTATCTTCTCTCTGCTGAGGTAGTCAATATTAAGTCATGTCATGTCACCTCTAAAGAGTAGCTCTAGGTTTTCAGTATGTTTCAGCATCCTAAGACTGTAATTCTGGTTTCTTTCATTCACCACAAATGCTTTTAATCAAGTGCTGGTAAACCCCTACAAGCTTGTAGTTTCCATAACAAAGTACTTGGCAATAATGGCAGCAATTTGTGAAACTGCTTGTGAAACACTGAGAAAATGTTTATGAAATTGTACCCATAGATTTAGTTGGTTTTTGTTGGTTTTTCTTAAAGTGTTAGAAAGCTTTTTTTATATAAGAAGATGCTTCAAGTTTTTCATGTAGTTATGATATACAGTTAGACAGATCTGTTCAGCTGCATTTCTTAGGTTGTTGGAATGTTAAACTCTTGCTCTGTCTTGTTCCTGATGATTTAGAAGTGTTGCTATTTCTACATATATTTGAAATATGGGTTAAATGATGAGCAAATGGGTCCTTTCAGGATTTGTTGAAAATAAAACATTGTGTCATATTGCGTAGTCCAGTGGCAATATTGTAATTTCACTGTTAAGGGAAAGATGTGTGAAAGCTAAGGGGCCCATGCCATGTTGCTGCTTTCACGGGACGTGGGCTGTGTTCTGAGCCTGCAGTGAAATCTGCTGCTGGGCACTGGGAGCTGCTTTGTGGAAGAATATGCAAGACTGACTTCTTGTTCAAGTGTTAGTTTAACTTGCATTTCTGAATCTTGACATATCTGTGCCCAGATTTCCTATACTTAATGACTAGAATAGGTCAGGGCAAAATAGCCTAGTGACTTTTTCTGAGAGAATTTCTAGAAAGACTGTGTTGCAATGTTTGCAGTCCTTTGCAACAAAACCTCCAAGTCACATGATTCAAGACCAGATGTGCACAAGTCCTACAGTTCTTCCCTTGATTATATTGCAGCTGTGTATAGCCTCACTGAACTGACCAAAGTCAGTTGGTTAGAACCTTCTGTTTTCTGCACTGTATTAATTGAAATTCATGTATTTGAGTAGCTTGGAGTATGCCAATACGGTAGTGTCTTTTGGTCATATTATGGTTGCAGTAAACTTGATAGTAATGAATTGATTTCCTTTTCTGTATGAGACACTACAGTCACTAAGATAGACCCATTACTGCACAGTTTCTCACCTGATCACATCTAGTTTCAGTCATCTTACCTTAAATTTATACCATGGTAAGATAGGCAAACTTGGCAATAGTAAAACTTTACATCCAGTTTCAGATAAAAATGCAGTATATTAGCTGTGTAGCACCATGAAGCAAAAAGGAACCTTGCAAAGGCGTGGTAAAGCTGCATATTATTTCATCTTCTGCTGTTTTGCTAACACATAAGAAATATTTACAGATAGAAGTAGGACATGACTGAAAATACTGGCATGTTTGTGAAACCTGCTTGTTTTTCCTTTTCAAGCTGGTTTGCTTGGCAGGACTGTAGTTTCTTCCTTGTATTTCCTTTAAAACTTCGTGCAAGTTTTGTACGTTTGAACCATTCTATCACTGGATAGAATTTGTACTTGTTAATTATATGCTGCTTTAGTGTCATAGACCTGAGCTAGTGCAGAGATCCAGCATTCCTGTGATCCAGTGAACTTTTTTAGCTTAGTTTGTAGTTTATTTTAATAGGTTTTTTCATTTCAGTTCTTAATGGCCTTAGGGGAAATGTTAAAACTTACTGGAAATGTAGGCTTTAATGAAGTTAAATAGTCTTAATGAGTTTTAACTATTTAACTTTGTTAGAGCTTACATTTGAATTAGTTGCTTCTATAAATCTCTTAAATCTAAGTGCAACATTAAAAGAACATTGAAGTGTTCTAACTAAAATATGTTCCTCGTGCTCTGTGGAAAAAATATTGGAAAATTTTCAATGAAAATATATGCAACCATATTTTTTTCTGAAATTTGAGAGTTTATTTTCACTGTGTTTATTTTCATCTATTTAAAATGAGTGTTGCTTTCTATTTGACTTTCCTTCCTCCTCATCATTTCATAATGGTTTATGTCTCTTGGAAAGGTGAAAATAAACTGTTCTAGACTTCTGGTAAAGATTCCAGTTTTTTGAAGTACACACACAAATGTAAGTGCTTCCAGAGGATAAACCACAGTGGTTTAAACTTCTGTATTCGTACATACTAATACGTATTCAAGACTGAAGGTCCTTTTATACTTTCATTTTTAAGCTAGGCAAAACATTGGGAAAATTCATATCTGATGGCTGACAGAAAGAATCCAAAGTACCCAATGAAAATGTTTTGAAATGTAATGAATGTGTTTAGATTTCTTGAAAGATTTTTTCCAAGGGTCAGAAGTTTACATTGAAGGTAAAAAGACAAAGGATTTTTAAATTTTTCAGATTATTTCCTTCTGTATTTTAAATATTTTGTGAGAGTATGGACTTTTCAAATTCACATTAATTTTGAAAACCTTTAAAAAATACTATTGAAAAGAAACGATTTTCTTACAGCCATAGTTTTCCTCTTGGGAAGTGCATTAGCTCTCTGGAAAGGAATCGCTCAAAAATAGCTAATAAATTTAAATTCTCCCTCCTTCATCCATGAATTGATTAAAATGTTAAGAGTGGTGCTAATTGTTGAAATTGAGAGATGGCAAGGTCTTGTTATGCTGTCTTTAATGTACCAGACCTTCAAGTCTGAGTAACTTCTAATACATCTTGCAATCAACAGCAGTTTTTGCTTTTGTTCTGTGCCATTTCTAGGTCACTGTGTTTCTTAGTTTCTGCTGAACAAAGTGACAGCAACACAGACAAAAAAAATTTGTAGTCAGAGGCTGAAACAAGCACTGACAAAACTCGAAGTCACAAAGCACTTTGAATTCTGAAGTGAGAAGTTGTTCCCTTGCAACTGTTTACGTAGCATAACATTACTTGTGAATCTAGTGCCTTCAGTTTGGGTGACTTGTAGAGAACTTGAAGTGCAATGTTAGTATCTGTGGTAGACATGCTTGTATTTCAAGTTAGTTGGAACATATCATTGAAACTTGACAGTATTTTTCTCTCATTTGAGTGCTCGTTACTGTTTTTCTAATCTTTGGATATTTATTCCTTCCATTTGTTTTCTTCCCTAACAGCATTATCTGTGTACTTTGGAAAATAGTTGAGAATCCCAGTTGCTACCAGAGTCAGACTGTTTATCTTTTGCCGTAAATCTGTGTTCTGTTACCCAGTGTTGACTCAGAGTTTAAGTTGTGCTGACTCTTGGGTTCAGCTGATCTGGTGTCCCAATAGCCAGAAGCAGTGACACAGCCTTGGGAAAAGTCTAACGAGAGAGAGCTGTGGAACTCTGAAAAGAAGTTTAAGATGAAGTTTTATGTGACGCTGTCTGAATTATTATCATGTTAATACAGATTCCAAAACTGTGGGAAGGGGAAATCCTACATGATTAACTTCCTTCTGAGTATTAGTTTGGAATGGTAGAAAAGAGGGACTTTCTGTGCTTACTGAAACTTTACTTTGGATTTTCTTCTACTATTAAGTGGTTTTAGTTGCTTTTAGATCTACACAGCAATCTTAAATTGATTTGTTTTTATAGTTTAGCATTTAGAGCAGAGGTAGTTTATAATCTCTGGTCTGAGGAACATGAATGTTGCTTGTGTGTAGGATTCAGTAGGTGAAGGTGGAGATACATGTAGAAGAACAAGAAATGAGTGAAGTAATAATTTTTTTTGCAGAAGTGGTCAGGAACATTGTGATCAGATACAGGAAGTGTTCATTAAGGAGCAGCATCATTGTGAAAGGCAGAAAAGAGATTTAAATCTCTGTCAGAAAATAGGAAAGCAGTGTGACGCTTTGAAAGGATGAAGAAATTTAGGAAGGAGATATTTTAAGGGTGTCAGTATCCAGTTCTGAAGCACTGTGGAATGGAGGTTTGAGGAAAGCTTGGGCAGAAATCCTTGCCACAATCAAGATGAGACAGAAATGCGGAGTAGATGTGGTGGGGAAGGAATAAAAATTTCCGCTGAAGGATCTGAGGAACAGTTAGAGGTGGTGTTGTGACTAGTTGAAGGAGAGACGGCAGAATAGATAGGGAGAGCAGGGTCTGTATTGCAGTCCAAGTTTGGGTCCATAATGAGTTCAGGGGTGGTCATGAACTGTAGGCATGACATGCTTTTACAGTCATCTGGTGAATAGTCTCCAGACTGTTGCAGCTTCTGTGGAATTGTACAGTTTTGTGTGCTTCAGGGAGCCCAGTCGAATCATTAATAAAGTTGTGTTTGTTAGAAGACTGTCTATGGTGCGAGTTTGCCAAAGCTTGTTGTACAAACTCGGGATCACCCTCTGGGGGTATTCTGTGCCTGTTCTTGTCCCTGAGAAGCCTGTAAAAGTTGTGGAGGACCAGTACTTACATAGCCTGGTGGACCCACTGTAGATTTGATTTTATTGCTAGGGGAGTTAGCAAGAAAAAAGAGTAGTGCTTCATTTATTATTAAGTGAATTAAAATGAAAGGAAAACATCTGTGGTACATGTACTTACTGAACATCCTTCAACAAAATGAGAATCCAAGTGATAATGTAGTTGCTACTTCCAAAAACAGCTGGGAAATTGTAATGTAATAATATTTTCACATGGATGTGTAAAGTCTTTATGAGAAGTGTTCCTATTACACAGTTACACAAATATATAAAAATTTTTATTCTGTGAAAGTTTCCTTATTGAAACTTCACAGCTGGTATATTCACCTTCTGATTCAGAATAAAGGTTTTTATCAGGCTTTAATGTAAAATCTATGGGTACTTTTTCTTAAAACTTGGTTGTAACAAGTTGTGTGAAGTGCTATGGTTACAATGATCTTGCTAAGCTTAACAGCCTTAACTGCACATATAATGTATGATTTGCAAGTACTAACATTTAACTTTTCGTTCTTTTTATTCTGCACCATCTTTCATTCTTTTCTCAAAATATATGCATTTTGTATTAATCACCTTTGAATTACATCTTTGCCATTACCATACAATCCTAATGCCATATATGAAATGCTGCCGCCCACTTTTATCCCCACTCTGGTCCTTATTACCACTATGGTTGGACTGATTATCACTCCCCTCCAGCAGACCCATCCCTCAGTTTTCCTCCTATCTCCTTCAACACACTTACACAGGCACAAACATGGGACAACTTTAGCTACAGTATCCCATCTGAAGGAGACAGTGACAATGGTAGGTGTTCCATATATAATTTACTTAATTTTGTGTTTTTAGAAACATGAGTATGTGGTGAATGCCCCATGTGGCTAAGGACAAAAGACAGTACTTTCCAGGGGATGTTTATAAGACTAAATAGCTCAGAGGATGGATGCACTTTAATTTGCTCTGTAATATGTAGTGTCAAAAGTCAATGAGTGAAGTTTCACTCTTTTCAACTCTGGCAAAACAACTTTTCCCATTATATTAATTCCAAGAACTATTTTCAGTGTAGGTTTATTTACTTGCTTTATTTTTAAGAGTTTGTAAAAGTTGTACTCAAATAGCAGTTAATTTTGCTGCTCTCTCTTCTGCATTTTTTTATTTATTATTTTTTGAAAGATACTCACTATTAAAATATCCTGCTTCCATCTGCATTTATTGGTGCAGATGCATAACTAGCTTAATAGAAGAATCCATAAAGAAACAAAGCTGAAACAATCTGCTAAGCAAAAATAGTGATTTCAGTCTAATAGAAACTGTTAGTAAGCTGTTCATAGTGAAGGTCAGGTATATTAGTGGACTTTTGTTACTGCTGCTTTTGTTTTTTCTCCAGGGTTTTATTGTCATAAAACACTGAGACATAGCACTAATATGCAAAGTGGGTCATGTTTTTCCAGTTGCCTTAAAGTAGAAGGGTGTTTAGATGTTAAAAGGTATTGAAACTGTCAAAAGCATCAGGTTGAAACCAAGACCACAAATACTGAGTGATAAATGCAAACATTTAGCTTACTGTTAAGGAAGCTCTCCTGTCTGAACATTCAGATGCCACTCTGGGAGTCACACTTGTACCACCCAAGACTTCAGTTCTGAAGCCCCTTCACAGGGGCATTTCATTCTTCTTCATTCAGTTGTTTAGTTGACAATATTTGCTATTTGCCTCAGTGTTCTTGATTATAAAACCATAAAAGAGAGCATATGTAAGGAAACAGCTCCATAAGGGAAATGAATGTGGAATATAAGAATTCTGGTACTGGTAAGTTGAAAAAACTGAATTTGGTTCATTATGGTCTGAAGCTAAGTTAACATTTCACTGATGAATGTTCTAACAGAGAAACCTAGAGGTGCTTCAATCAGTGCAGAATTTGATCTGTGTTAACCTATATTTGTTACGGTTTTAATCTTCTAAATGAAAGGAGTGGCACAGACTAGCTTGTGCATTTGGAACAGATAGACGCCTCCTGTCACTCAAATCTTAAGCCAAATGCAAATATTAGTATTTATTGTCTTGGGGTGTTTCAGCAGAAACTGCTTTTACAAATGCATATTTTTTTTATTGGGGCTATAGCATTTCTGTTACGTAAATTTAGACTGAATAAGTCAATCAAAGAGAAATGTAACTATAAACTTTTGGCCTGACTTCATCTCTGCCTGGCATAGTCCAACCTTCTTTTTGTCTGTTATCTTTATAGTCAGGTTAAATCATTTTGTGGTTTGCCTGAAGGATAATGTTGTCACACTAAGTACTCAGTACACTGAATTCCTTGATGTGCAATTAACAATGCACAAATGCGCATTGGATTTCAGTGCAGAAATGCAAATTTTCACAAGGAAGTTTGTCCTTGACAGTAGCATACTGAGTACATACTATATTATTAACTATTACTCATCTAACTTGTTGACACTTGTGGAAAATACTTTTTTAAAAAATTATTGGAACAAGCATTACATAATAACCTGGCTTGACCATGGATTCAAAAAGCAGAAACTGCTTTCACTCTTCGAAAGAGTGAAAAATACACACTCAGGTGTTGTGAGATATGGGCTCCCCTTGCTGGACACTGTGTGTAATGCTGAGAAGCAAGCAACACTTAGGACTGCCAGAACTTCCTATGCTGGGAACACTTTTAAAAAAAATTCGGTACATAACAAAAGCTTTTAGAGTTAATGCTTTAGAATGTGGATGTTTTTTAATTTTTTTAAAATCAATTAAACTTATTTTATTGAAAAGCTTCTAACTGTAGTTTCTTACTGCCTGAGTATAGCCTGCCTTTTTCTTGTGGTGGAATTGACAAAATAATGCTGATACCTTTTAGTAAGGGACATTTGTAATCTGAAATTGGAAGGAAATAGATCTTGGAACTTAGACTTTACGAAGGCCTAAAAAAGGATAGCTGTAGCCAAACTGAATGAAGACCATAATAATATTGTAATTCTATGAAAATTGAACATAATTGAACATAATTTTGTACTACTGATAATCATTTGAAATGTTGCTACTGCTAATAAAGCTACAGTGACTTTTAAATACCATTTAAACATGGTTTTACCATTCAAGAAGGATTTTTATCTAGGTATTTCAACTGTGAAGGGCAGCAAAGCTCAAGTATTAGACTTGTACAATGAACTATAAAATCTTCGAAATTACAACTACTGTTTTTAATTAATGTGATAGGAGATTTTTATTTCACCTCTTAAAAATTTAGACACAGTCTGCAGTAAATTACTACAGAATTGCTAATGTGGAAATTTTAATACAGTACAGTTCTGGAGTTAGTAGAAGTCCTTGATAAGGGTTTCTGCTCCTGAAAAACTTGGGATTTGATTTTTTTGTTGTGGTAGCCATCCTAAATGATATGATTTATTAAATAAAATTTTAGATATTTTTCACCATATGTGAGCATTCTAACAGCCTTTGTATATTTGGGCATGTGCAGTCATAGTCATGTGCCACCTTTCTACAACATGTTAGGAAGCATGGATCTGTTCATACACTCTACTTTGGATATAGAATTCAATTCCAAATGTCCAGTTTGCCTTCTTCAAAGCCAAAGAGTAAATGTCAGTACAGCTGTGGGCCTTTTGCATCTGAAGGCATGGCTCTGCTACTCTCATGCATTGTGTGTCACGTCAGCGTAAAGAATGTTTTTATTTATGATGTTTGCCCCTGTGTGTTGATCCTTCTGCATGGTGGCACTGATGAAGATGTGTAGTCCACCTGGAGAAGGGAACTGAGCTGCAGTCACTCTCTATAGTTCTCAGTCCTGCACGTTCTCTGCTTTAGTCCTGAACATTCTCTACAGGATGCTCTCCCACTCTGCCACTGGGATTTCTGATGGCATTATGAAGAATAGAGTTTACTAATATAAAACTGTAATATTAGGTGTTTTACTTAAAAGCAGTTCTGTTTAACAAATAGCATTAATATGGCATTCCAGGAATTACTGATTTAACAGCAATGTGGCAAATTTCAGTTGCTTGGGAAAAGTTAAATTAGGACTGTGTGTGTCAAGTAGTGAAAGAAAGCAGGTTTGGTAACTGGCCATGGTTTATTCTGTCTTGATTCCTCAGATAAGTAGCCTAAAGATATGCAAGGAGTTTGTTGCCTTAAGCTCCTTTTTTAGTAATTAGGGGAAAGAACTCAGCCTCTTGGCTGGAGTGCCATAGGTGCTGTCTGTCTGTCCCTTTGACTAGAGAATAGCTTAGATCAGTCATCTCATTACTTAAGCAGCCTGCATACAGGTGAGCCTGCACACAGCTGGGTGAGATTCCTCATGACTGCACTTGTCTGAGATGGCAAACAAAGTCACCAGCAGGGACAGTTGCATTTTGACCATACATCTTCCTGTTCTTCTGAACCATTCAAAGCAGTTGCTGATCACCAAGGTGGAAGGGTTGAGGTGCATATTTGTGGAAACACCATGTAATGATTTCAAGGAACTGTATGTGGGCAAAGTGATAGAGTCGACAGGACTGGTGGGAAGGAGAACTGCGAAGAGTTTGTGCAATGCTACGTTTGCAATATGACTTCTTAGTGTAGGCAGTTACTGAATGGCTGAGTCTTCCTACATTTGTCTTTGTTTGGTGGGTGGTTTTTTTTTTTAGCATAACCTTATCTAGTAAGCGTTTTGTTCTGTGTAGGAAGCTTGTCACAGCTTGTTACACAATTCAGCATCTTGTTAGGAGCTCTACTTAAAAGAATAGGAGGTGTTTCCTGCCATGTTAAATACAAAGTGTTGTACAGATCAGACTCTCTAAGGGACACTGCTGGTGCTTAACCATCTGACAAAACTTGCCCACTGAGGTTAGGATTTGGATGACAAATTATCCGCACCATTGATGCCTCGGGATGCTGTGCAGAGCAATATCCAGAAAACAGCCATTCATAACTGTAATCCAAGATCAGATTTTTCTGTCCTCTTCAGGACAAAAAAATTTTCTCTTTTGGCTGGAGGCAGTGCCTAAGGATTTTGCTTAATTTAGAAATAAATAAATCAAAGTGTTTGTTCTTAAACTAAAATCTCTCTTTTTAAAAATCATAGTGTTCTTAAGACCACAAAGAAATTTGGAGTCAATAGATCCACAGTTCACAATTCGAAGGAAAATGGAGCAGATGAGAGAAGAGAGAGAACTTGTGGAACAGCTACGTGAGGTATGTGAGTGTTGGTAGAATTAATTTATGCTGATGGAATGTCTTTTTTAGTTTTTCTTTGGGAAAGTTGCCTAAGGAGGAGAATATAAGAAAGGTTAAATGAGGCAATATTACTTCTGCAAATCCCGTTGATGAGACTATTGCTGAAGTTCTTTATCACAGTCAGATTCTGTACTTCAGGAAAGATTTTGTAAAAATGGGAAATAATAATGGGAGTTACCTGAACGACATACAGTTAATCAGCATGCCTTGCACTGGTGGAATTAACGATTTATTTAATTTAATCAGAAAGGATGAAGTGAGTACTTGAGAGAGAGAGGTCTAGGAACTATTTCCAAACAGCTGGAGAAATCTTCAGTTTTGCATGTAAAAGGCATAGTGAAATTTATTAGTTAAAGCTGAAAGTAGATAATTAATGCTTGAAACAGCTTTCTTAGAAATTAAATCAATATTTCATCACTGGAAAATATGAATACAGAAGGTGGTTTCCTGATACATTGTCTTGAATGCGGAAGGTAGAGCCTGATGGAGGAATTGGTGCATAGGATTTGTGTTACACAACTGATACCTTGGAAGCACTGTTTGTGTGACACCTGGCTGTGCTTAAAAAAAAGATGACAACCTTTGCTGCAAGGACTGTCACAAGCCTGAGGCTGTCAAGGTTTCCAGCTATATCACATTAACAGAACAGAGGGTATCACTGCAAATCCTGAAAGTGATAGGTGATTTTCACATCACAGCTGAATTACAAGGTTATTTGTTCTTATCTCATTAGCTTCATGGAATGCCTAATTGAAAAATTATCCATTTGTTTTAAAAAACTTGTCTTCTATTATTTAATTTTAAAAAAACAGGGTTCACCTTTTTCTCTTTACCAAATAGTGTTTAAAAGGTGGGATTTTTAATGTAGAACTATGCGGACTTCCAGACTTGCATTGTCTTACCTCAGGCCCTCACCTGTTTTAAGTATGAATTCACCTAATGTTGCCCTGCTGATTTTTTTATTTAACAGAACAGATCTTGTTGAAGATTTAACATAATTGAAAGAATGTAGTATATTATTAATTCTAAACTTGAATGATGCCAGAAGGACAATATGCAGGAATTAGATGAGACAGACTTATTGGTAATGGGGAAGAAAATGGAAGTAGCAGTAATAAACTGCAGTAGTTTGTAGTTATTCTGAGCCTCATCTATTTAGCAGCATCAATGCAGCTTTTTAATATTTCTTTTAAGAGTTACCACAAGTATGTTACAAGTCCCCAAGTTCCTAAAAATAATCATAGATAATTTCCACAAGATTCCTGCCTCGTGCATTAGTTCAGTTAATCCTCACAGTGAAAAGTAGAACAAGGTTATTCACTGTGTCAGGCTTGATTGTGGAGAAGTGATGTCTCTACACAGTATTAGGTATTACCAGTAATGCTGGTTTAATGTGTTACTGGCCTTCAGCTCCACGCACTATCCTTCTTTGCTCTCACCCTGAAATATCATGTCCTGGAATGAAAATTGTTTTGTTTCTTGTGAGAAGTTTGATTACAAGTCAAGGAGTGGTGACAGGAGCGAAAAGACTGTGTTTGAAAACACATAGTGAGATTTTCAAATTAATATAATTTACTGAATTTTACTGGGTCCTTTAGTGACATTAGTAACCACCAGGTTATGTACTGCACAAGAAAATAGCCCAGAACATATAAGTCATTAAGTTTATACTAATTAATTTTGCTTTTGAATTGTTTCGTGGTAAGTTAGCATTTAGTGAGATTCCACAGAGCCATGAACTCCGGCATGAAATGGCGTTGAGTTGGTATTGTAGATGCACTGTGCTCTTATAAAAAGTGTACCCTGATCTATGCTGAGTAGTCTCCCAACAGACAAATCAGTGTTCTAATGAATAAATTTTTAGTTGATTAATTTTTATCAATAGTTTTGTAACAGGTTTTGGAAAAACAATCTCAAAGCATATTCTTTTATCTCATGTACCAAAATTGTTTTCTGATTTGTGAATTAAACCAAGATGAAAACAAAACATTATATTAGTGAACATGAAGCACTACCCTGTTTGCCACTTGTGAAACCTACATGCAAATATACTTGAATAATGTGTCTAGTAAAAGAAAAAATGGGAAAATATAATGACACCCCACAGTGCTTCAGTGGAGGCTATTTTCATGGTGAGGGCACCCAAATAAAGGATGTATGAGAAAGAAGCAAAGAGCTGGATTTCTTTAGATTGGATTTCTTGCTTTAGAGTGCTGAGAACATCAGGCAGCCTCAGCTGCCTGAAGGGTAGTAAAAGAGAAGGTAAAACCAGGCTTTTCAAAAATCAACAGTGAACCCATGAAAGACAGTGGCATAGATTGCAGAGAAAGATATTTCAAGTAGTTTTAAGGAGAAAACTCTTTGCCATAAGGGCAGTGAAACACTGAATAAAGTTACTTGGAGATTTTAGGTCTCTCTGTCCTTGCAGATACCCAAAACTTAACTAACCAGGGCTCTGGTGTCACTTCAAATTTGTTAGACTGTGACCTTCAAAAATCCCTACCAACCTACTTCTTTTATTCTAAAAAGAATTATCTATTCATAGATATTCATATTCAACCAGTATAGGTTGAGGTAACATATTAATAGAGAGTAATGACATTAAGAGGTTCAACTAGGAATAAGAAACATCTATTTAAATATAATGGGAGTAATTATCTCTAAGTGTAGAGTTGGAATGTTTTCAAGATTGGAGCACAATTCAGGAAACTCATATAACAGTATATTGGGTTTGGGTTTTTTTTTAAATTCTTTAATATTTTCAAAAGTATTTTATTTTGCAGTATCAAATTCTGTTCACTGAGACTTTTTTTCTTAACAGGTATCCAGAATTTCTCTTTTACATATGAATGTTTTGTCTTCCCTTACCTATTTTTCTGATCACTCTAATGCTTCCTGAGTAATTTTTAGGCTACTAGGGAAAGATTGCCTTTTATTCTCTGCTTATATAGTCATTAACACAATGTAGTTCTGTTTCAATGTGCTGCTGATAAAGAAAATTTAAGATGGATGAGTAGACAACTTGGGGAAATGGTGAAAGAAAGGAGCCGCATACAGTTCAGTCACATGACTAATTGCGTGCAGATGTGTTTTTATATGTCTGCATGTAAAAATAGATGCATATTGTGGCACCAACATTGCAGTGTTGAGTTCTTTTAAAGAAGTTTATGTAGTTCAGTGACCAGCATAAAGGAGGTTGTGGTTTAGTTTCTGAAGAATTAGTTATATAAAGGAATTGTGTTTCTTTGTAATAAAAACTCCAAAAAAACTGGCTATGTATCTACAGCATAGGAGATGAGGGTATTTTATTCCCTTTTTTCCCCTTCGTCTATTTCTATATCAAAGTGTGCATGCATTCTTCCTTTGCAGAACATAGAAACAAGACTAAAGATTTGTTTGCCTGAAGACCTGGGCTCGGCTCTGATGGATGGTGTCGTTCTGTGCCATTTAGTAAATCACGTTCGCCCTCGCTCTGTCGGAAGTATTCATGTACCCTCACCAGCAGTAGTAAGTTGCGTGTTTCTTGCTGCACTGAAATGTTGTGTTGATTACTGTTTTATTGCCAAATGATATTTGGGTACAGAAACTATGTTGCTGTTTAGTGAATGATCTTTGCTGTTAAGGGCAACATTTATATTACTGCAAATTCAAATGTTCATTAGTTTTTATATATAATACATATGTATATGTTGTGTATGTATACATTTGTATACAAATACATCTATGAATGAGTAAAGTTATCCTGCCTTTCCCCGATCTAGCAACAAGATCAGATATTTTCATAATGGCATTTTTGTTCAGAACAGTATGAAGTTCTTTGATTACAAGTTTTTATTCTAGTACACCTTTAAAAAAGAAAACTAGCCCCTCCTTTGTTGATTGAAAAAATGTGAGGTTGGCTTCAGCAGTGTCTGGCTTAGCAGGTGTCATGTTACTAAAGCACTTAAAACACTTATTAGCATATTTGTCCTGTTGAGTTAAATGTAGAGGTGATTCCTTTTACCTGCAGACAGAACAGAACTTGCACTGTAGTGATTTAATATTGGCTCCCCTAAGTCTAAGGACCTGAAGATTTCAGGACATAAAATCAGCGTAAACTCTGTGTGCACTTCTTGAAACTTAAGAAAATGCTATTATATTTTCTTTGTTTGTTTATGTCTATTTATTGAATAGATTGTTCTTTCAGATTTCTGGTAACAGTCTGGTTCTGAAGAGGTTTTGTGTGTTTTCAGACTATTTGCCTTTTTTCTTTCGTTGTACATGTTGGTAAAAATTTGCCACGTACACCCTGATACTCAATTCTGAGAACACCATGTGGATTTTGGAGGCAATCTGTAAGAACTTCCAAGAAGACAGATTTAAGAAAAAGATATTTTCTCAGATGGTCTAGTGGAATTTCTTTTGCTGATCCTTGATTTAAAATAATTTCTATCTTTGGTAAAAATATGACATTGCCAAAATATGCAAACTTGAATTTCTGGGGTAAAAACTTCTCATGCTGATTTTTGAAAATAAATATCTTGTGGTGTCTTCTGTAAAAAAAAGCACAGATTTTAAACTTTTTTCATTTTGTTTCAACTTTATATTGATGTTCTCTTCCTTGAAACAGCCTTCAAATTACTTTAGCCTAGAAAATTTGTTCTTTGAATTCCTTGCTACTATAGTGAATTCTTATAGTGAATTTAAGTGGATATTCAGGAAATACCATTATTTCACATCTGATAATGAAAAACTAAAATAGTGAGGAGTTTGGGTTTTGGTTTTTCTTTTTAGTAACACGATACTTCCTTAAGTATTTGGTGAATAGTCCTGAGTGAGACAAATTATACAAGTATTTGAGATTCTAAAGTAATAGGACATTTATTCTTCAGAGACATTAATATTGGGTATAGTTACTATAAATTTGTGAGTACATAAAAAATTTAAAAGGAGTGAGCCTGTTAATTACAGTTAACTCTGTTCTCCATGATGTATGTTAAAATCCTTCATCAGTTAATTTGCTGTCCAGAAAATCAATGCTGTCTGTTACAAATCTTTGTAATAGGCAGGTTTTAGAACCTCACAAGCTGGGTGTGAACAAATGGAGATCTAAATGTGCTGGTGACTTTAAGATATAAGTAAAAGCACATGGCATCCACAATGTATGTACTCAGTTTGTATTTGTAAGCAAGATGTTTTTAGAGTAGTAGAAAGAAAAAGTTGAGCAGAATTTTATGCATTGTTATCAGGAGAAATGTGGAAATGGTGCATCAGTACAAGCATAATGCAATGAGTGAATTGACGAGATGAATGCTTTTTACTTCTTTTGCCATAGACTATTTTTTTGTTTCTTTGTTTGTTTTGCAGCCTAAACTTAGTATGGCCAAATGCAGGAGAAATGTGGAAAACTTTTTGGATGCATGTAGAAAACTGGGGATACCAGAGGTAATTTAATTAAGTCTGTCATTTCTAGATGTTCAAAAATGAAGACATATTAATTACATGAAAGCTGAAGGATAGCTTTATCAACTATAGGTTTTTAGCAATAAAGACACAGAATTTAAAAATTGATCTGAATAATGGTTTAATATTACTTTAGCACATTTAAATGGCTTATTTCATAGCACTTAAAAATTGCAAGTTTTGTCTTAAAGGAGTAATTCAGTATTATCTCTAATACCTCCTTATCTTTGCCATGGAAAATAAATAAGGAATTATGATAATATATTATGTAAATAGCCAAAAACTTGCTAATTTTTTTCATTGCGCAACATAACTGCATTTTTACCTCATGCTTTTAGAATATGAATTTCATTCTTTTTAATTTTTTCTTTTTTTGCAATATTTCCTTTTTTTACAATGTTAAGTACTCTATGCGTTGGTGACTAATAACAGACTCATCTCTTGTACTGAAACATTTCTGCAGTGATTTGAAGAAAAGCATTGTATGTTAAGTATGCAAAGTACGTATGTGTAAGATTCTATAATGCAGGTGTAGGTGTTTCAGGAGTTGGAAACAGGGAAATTGCAGTGCTTGATGTTTTTTGCTTTTCATTTAAGAATGGTATCACTCATCGTGTAATTTATTCTCATCTTCATAACTAATGTAATGAATACTAGAGTTGCATTGGGATTATTTCAAAGACTTCCTTATGGTGTAGAAGAACCTGTTAAGAAAAAGTTAAATTTCAAATACATGACCCTCAAAAGAAGGTAAAGTGTTATATAAGGTCATTTTAAAGTGAACACAGGAAAATTTGCATTATGTATTTTCACTGGTGCCTGCATATGACAGTATAATGAAGGTGGAGTTCTTTTTAGTCTGTTTCAAGAATGCGGAAATGAAAAGATGTTTTGTGTGATTTCCACCACCATCCCCTTAGGGAGCAGATGGTAATGCAAAGATTTCACATTGGGAAAGAATTCCAATTTGAATTCTTTGTTTTAACTATATTTTAGCATTTGATTTGGAGGACAGCAAAAGTGACAGATCGTTTTTGCTATTTGTAGGAATTTTGAGGGGGAGACTTCCTTAAAGTTCCAATGAATAGTTCATCATAAATTTAACTTGACAATTGAGTGTAATGGCTGAGTCTCTTAAGTTGTAATGGTTCATTTAGTTCTTGTAGTTATGTAATTTATTATGTTACAACAATTTCAAATTAAAGGTAAAATTTCACTTCAGAGAAGATGAAAATCTCATTGTTGTGGACTTCAAGACATGGTGTATTTGTTAAGCTCCCCCAAAATTCTTCTGATGCATCATAAATTATCAGTAAATAGAATACAAGTCAGGTTTTCCTGGCTGTAGCGTATTGGAAAAGAAAAGGTCAAGAGCTGTTTTCATTGCTGTTACGACATCTTTCAGAAATCTTTCCTTCTTTTTAATTTTGAATTTTTGTAAGTAAGCTCTCTGGAGAAATATCTTTTTTGTATTTTGTGAATAGCCATTTCCATATATATATTTATTATCCCTCCTTTTAAAAGGGATTTTTAAAAAATTTTATTTAAGTTTATTTGTTGAAGAGTTGCACGGAGGCTTGGGCACAAAGCCACATCTTACCAGTCTGATTTGTAAACTAACCATCTTTATGTATCTAAATAAGCATTAACTTCTCTTGAAGGGAAAAACTCATTCACTTAAACATTAAATTAATTGCTTGTGATTGGTTTTAAGTGCTCTGAGGATATACTGTTTGATTAGCTGTCGGTAATTTGCAAATGTATATGTTTGCTGTATTTTGTGAAAACACCTCATGTTGTGGAAGTAGCTGGTAGATGCTAGAACTTCGCTGTGTGTTACAGGGACATGGATGAGGAATGCAAAGTTGTGTAATAATGAGTATGACAGTCAGCTGTCAAGGTTTTTAAAGAACTACAGATGGTGTGCTCATGCTGCTTCAGATTGATGAGTTGTGCAGTGCCTAACTATCTCTGGAGAAACCATAAAAAGGAGTGCAGTGAACAATGACTTCTTTTTTAAAACTAGCACCTTATGTGGGAAAGCAATAGGTTCTACTTTTGGGTCTTTATACCTGTAGGTATTGGGCTTTTCTGAGGTACTTATGCCCGTCTGGTTCCCGAGAATTAACTTGAAATTCTGAGCGTGGGTTTGAAAAGGATTTTAAATGGTCATAATTTGTGTTGGTTTGTTTTCAGTTATTTAAGGAATAGAGTATGTGCTGTTTCCTGAACTCCACAGGTTTGAAATAACATCCTGTTTAGTCATGTAAAATGAAAACAAGAAAATTGCTAAGTAATTGCTGTGTTGTGCTGATGTGCATGGTCTCTTACTTCTGTGGTTTTCAGCATTCAATTCTTGGATCAAAATCACATTCCCAGGATGATCCTGGGAAACATCATACAAATGTAGAACAATGCAGCTGGTATCTGAATGTGTCACACTGAGTATCAGAAGTTGGCATCTTGACCAAAGAATCACAAATACAAAACTCAGGAACATCAGTGTCTCTTTATAGTGATGTGGTATGTAGATGACTCTGAAAGCCATTAGCTGCCAGGTGAGAATTCCAATACAATGGGGGACACATTTCTGTTAACAGCCACACGATTCTCCTGATTGCATGCAGAAGGAATGTGCTGGATCATATGCAAAAGGGAAGTTTGAAGTCTGACCCTTTATAAGAAACTAAATAGCAATGCTCTGGCTGCACCAGGAGGCTGTCAAAAGTGTGGGAATTGTAGGACAATCAAGTTGTGTCCAGTTTTGCCACTAAGCTTTGCTGTAGCACCTTATCAGGATACCTTCTAGATCACTTCTTGAGACACATCAACTTTTTTTTTGATGTGAGAAAGGGATGTTGACAGGTAAGTATCTGAAAGCACGAAGATTCAGAAAATGTCTTCTGTGCCCCTCAGGAGTTGTATGACAAAAAGGTGCAATCTTTTTCTCTTAGGAAATTGCAAAAGAATACTTTATTTTACATTGTTAACTAAAACCCATCAAATTACCTGATTTCTTCTGTAGTAGTGACAGTGACAAACATTCCTACTTTCTGGCTGATATAGATTGAATAAGCACATGGCAGTAGATGTGTGACAAGTAGGGCTGAGGTCCTGCTGCATTTCTCAGTGACATGCAGTACATGGATGGTGCCATTCACTGGACTTACATTGTTAGTGTCACATAAACCCACAAATAATACCACCCTTACTGCTTACTCAGTTCATCTCTATTGCACCCACCCTCTTTCAAACCTTCGTGGGTTTGAAAAATAAAGCTGTTTTTATAATTTCTCTTTTGCATGGAAGTTTGGCCCCCAAAGTGTCAAATGTAATGGTTCTAGTGCAGTTTTACTCTTCCCAGTGGCACCTCATCCCAGAGATATTAAAAAATATCAGAAGAGTGAATTATCATCACATTACCTTGTATGGGAAGTTACGAAGTATTTTGTCTACAACTGCTGTTTCATAAAACCAGTAACACTATACATAAATAAAGGCAAACATGTTCATGCAGATTTCTTCAACTTGTCATTGCCGTGTCGGTATTCATACTAGAAGCAGAGAAATAGACTTTCCCATTTTAACCTGCAAATTAATAAATTAATTAAACTTGAGCTTTTATTCTTGTTAGCTGTTATTCCTGGTAATCCATATTACAGAGTATTACGCACTTTCATTTGTGTTAACAAATATTCCTTTCAAAAATTAAAAATAATTGATTTGTGGTGGGTTGAGTGATAGTTTACTACAAGTAAGATTTAGACCAAAACAAGGCTGTACATGCAATATGTTTGAAAGACAAAAGTTACAAGTTTCGGTCTGTGTTTTTTCTGGTTCTCAGTTATGAACAAATAAGGTGTATCAGAAGCAGGATCTCCTAAGCATTTATTAAAAAAGAAAATGAAGTATTTTTAATGTCTGTGAAATTAGCTTTTTACCAAGACATGAATGAATTTTTATGATACACAGCTTACACTAATGTAATATCTTAACAATTTAGGCGTGTGAGCATCTTTTGATCCTTTATGAGGTCAGGTCAGAGAAGTAAGATTATTTTTTTAGAAAGGAAAGAAAGACTTTCCCCACATAACATACCTTGTTGATCTTCATACAGCTTGAAAAAAAAGATAGACTGAAGTTATCATGATTAGTACTAGAATGGTAATTTCTATTGATAAAAGGTAGTGATAAAATTAAATCTTTCACAGCCAACAGGTCCAGCAGGTTTACCAAGTATCTGTGTTCTGGCACATCAGTAGTGATGCAGCATGATTTAGTGGGACAAGTTACATCTTGGGTGGGAATGAGAGACTTCTGCCATATCTCTTAAATTTTCAGTCATTTACGTGGTGTAAACATATTGAGCGAAAAAGAGTGTGATGATAAGAAATGGCTTTTTGGACCTCAAGTCATCGTACGAAGATGCAGTCTGTGAAAGGTTTGGCTGTGCCCCTTCTGAGTGACTTTCGAGTCCTGCAAATGGGATCTACCACTGTGTTTCAACCTCTCCTCTGATAACAAGGTTCACTATGTGTCAATGTCAGACAGAATTATTGTAAAATTCAGTGTGATTTGTGTTAGTGTAGGAATTGCAAATTAAGAAAAACAATAATAAAGAAAAATGAAACAAGAAAAGAAAAACAAAAAGGAGGCTTTTGTATTCTAGAAGTAGCAAAACAAAGTAAAGGAGGCAGCCAAGCTGTGACTGTAAAGTGTTTTACCTTCTATCCACCTGTTAGTTGTCCAACTGGTAATCGTGTTTTTCAGTTTATTGCAAGGTATATTATCATTGCCACTTATGCATGTTTTCTGATCACTTCACATAATCAGTTACTTCTCCATAGTTTCATCATGAGACATCCATGAAGTTGCAGTAAGTTTTATCAGGTATGACTCCTTTTTCCACCTTTTCCTTCCGGACTCGGTAATGGACACTGTTTGGGCTATGGTATGGAGTTAAGTGGTTCAATACACTATCAATCCTGAAAGCAGAGTTCTGAGGTTCCTCTCATTTGTGTTTTGAGTATAGTGGATATGCACTACAGTTTTCATTCTTTAATGCACTTCTGCAAACTTACTCTTGACTTTTTTTACCAGAGTCTAAATCCAAGGAGGTCAGTTCTGAATATTGTCTGTTTTCAGTCACTGCAGGGGCATGCAGAGTGAGGGTGGTTTGTGCACATAAACAGCTGTTTATGCTTCTGCTGTCCCATTTCTGTCTTACTGTGTTTATTCTGTGTGCATGATTGACAGCTGTATGATTTAATCATACAGCTTCATAGACATAAAATATCAGTCCATAAATGTAATGATTAAACAGATGTATCTTTGTAGTTCTTACTAGCAATAATTTTAGTCCCCTAAATGAGAGGGGCAGTGTTTGTCATAGATGGGTGGATGGGTGATTATCTTTGAGACTTTGTGTGGGGGTCATATGCTTTTTCTCTATTTCATGATGTCATGTTTTAGTTTTGTATTTTTATTGCACAATAGTAGTGCAATAAGTGGAAATACTTCTACCATTACAGAAGAGCTGTATATTTTTCATCTATGGTTACGTTACAGAAGTTTGAAATACATAAAATACAAACATTTTACATTACAACCTGTGAATATAACACCAAATTATCCATTGTCACAGAGCACAAAAATAGTCAGACATTCCTCAGGCTTCCCCAAGTTTCACTGAATTTAACTAAAACACGCATGGCAGTTTCTGTAGGAAGTTTCTTCTGCATGTGTTGGCTGTTTTTGTATGCTTTGGCTTCTCCTTACGCTGCTTAGGATTTTAATCTTGGGTTAGCAACTTCATCAGTATCTGTAAAAAGTCAACCTATTACCAGCTCTCAGTCTCTAAACTCTGAAATTACTCCCTTCTCCATTTTACTGCAGTGGGGACTATTGCCATTGTTTTGGGGTTTTTTTTGGACAAAAATTTTAAAAAGTCCTTGTTATAAAGTTCTGGAATTTTCTTTTTAGAATATAAGTTGAATGTATCTTACATATTTACTTTTAGCATATATTTGCAATAAGTAGGAATTGAGTCTTGTATGTTGTCCCAAAATTAATCCAGCATTTACTGGGTTTATTGGTGTCTTTGGTAAAAATACAATATATTACATAGTTGGTAGGCACAAATAGTTTGCACTAAAACTTGTTTCACTGGTAAGCAGCTTGTGGATGTAGGTGTAGAATACAGTACTAATTCTCTCCCATTTTTAAACCAAATCAGCATGTTTTGTGCTGTCTGTGAGTTTTCATACTCTAAAAAATGACAGAATTGCATTGAGCTTTATTATCACATTAGAGTTTTGAGTAAAAAAAATTCTGAAAAATGACTGAAAAAAGTGTTGTTGCTAGGCAGGTTGGTTCCCTGCTCTGTCTGGTAGACTAAGTAACAAAATTTTGCAGCTTTTGACTCCTGGTAAAGCTAGAACCAGTCATGGTAAGCAAAAAAAAAAAAAGTGTCACTTTTAAATTTGTGTATGAATGACAGTTTTGACTTCCAGATTCACTAGCCACTTTTCAGGATAGAAAGACATTTTAAATATTTTAAAGTTTAGTTTATTTTAAACTGGACCTTGAAACTTTGCACTAGCAGAAAACAGACATTGAACTTCCATGTCTTGGTTTATTTGGTGCACTGTTAGTTCATTAAGGAAGTGAGACTGAAAAGCTTCCACAGGAGCAGTGTTCTCTCAAACTCTTACTGCATGTAATTTTGTTCAGTAAGTATTCATTATCTCAGTAAGGCCTTATTTGCAATGTAAAATGGTGTATCTTAGATTGCATTTCGAAAGTACTGGTGTTGCTTGGTTTAATTTTATGTTAAATATCATGTGAACATATTGATATTATTACATATTGTGCTTCATATGGTATAGCTAGTCTAGAGTAAGTTGCCACATCAAGTCATTGATACTTCCCAAAAAAGGTATGGGAATCTAACCTGCTAATAATTTTTAAAATGCTATGTATTTAGTGTCCAATTCTTCAATTTAGAAACTTCATTAAAATTAAGTATAGTTACTGCTACACGGACTTTTTAAGTTTCTATCCCAGGGTATCATTTGAGGTGATATTTGAATACCAAGTTTTAGATTATTGTATGAGATAATTTTGCATACTTCTAATGATTTCTGTAAGTACTTTTTCTTGAGACTTCATATTGCTGCTGCCTGTGCTTTTAACAGCTTTCTAACCCACCGTTTGCTATTTTATAAGTTAGTTTTTTCAGCTGGTTCCATTTAAGTATTTGAATAAGGTCCAGATGGACAAAAGGTGTGCAGACCTCATTGGAATGAGCAGATCACACGTACTTCCTCACCTTGTGAACTTGGGCATAATTTTGGAAGGATTAGAAGGCCTGAGCTCTTCTGTCTTAACCTTCTGATGTTATATGATAGCTTCAGTATTTAGAGGAAATAAAAGATAGCTGAGATGTCTAGTGACTAAGGCAATACTAGGAAGAAACTATTCCTACATGTTTATGCTAGAATATTGTGATAATTTATTTATCAATATCTTTCTATTTTTGTATTTTTAATTTTTTGCACTCTTTTTCTGTTCTAATGGCTGCCCTTCGGGATAGGCTGACCTCTGCTCTCCGTATGACATCCTGCAGTCGGATATTCGTCACATTCGAAAGACTGTTGACACTCTGCTCGCCCTCGGGGAGAAACCCCCGCAATCAACTTCTACTTTTCGCTCCTGGGATCTAATAGGCTTTTGTCTTTTCCATATACTTTTTATAGTCTTGATGTATATAACTTATCACTGGAATTTGCTAACAGCATAACCTGTTCGCATGTGCACACAAACTTTCTGCTTTGTCTCTGACAAATTACAGGTACTTAATTTCCTTCCTTTGCCTTACAAACTTCTCCCTTTCCCTTGCTTCCCTTCCTTGTAATATCTTTATTAATCTCTTGAAATAGGAGAGAGGAGTAGCATCTTGAAGGCAAGTCCCATGTCTTCTATCCCCTCCTCTAGTTTAAGAACCTATGTACCTCTTTATTTATAGTTTTTCTTTCATGTTGCCTAGACTACTCACTAAACGTGTTAAAGCAGTGAAGCTCCTCTTATTCCGCTTTTGGGTGTAGGCTAGATGTGTATCACAAGCTAAACAGAACTGAGCCTCTTACTTTTTGTGAAAATCCAAGAATGCTGCAGATACTGAAGCAGCTTCAGATGGCACTTCCAGCAGGTGATAGTATTTTCTGAGTGGGTGCCAATTATCTCTGCACATATTGTGTTAAGAGCACTTAGAGAACTATCTTTCAAATTACTGTTATTTTTAAATTCTTATATATTAACAAGAGTACTGTAACTTCAAAGATTATTGTTCGTCTCTACTGTTCTGATTAAATTCCATACTGGAGTAGTTATGTTTTCCTGTGATAGAAAAATCTTTTTCTTCTGTCACTCAAAACAGTGTTGAACTCCTTTTAAACACTTGCTACATTACACCCAGAGGTGACTGTAAATTAGCAGTGGGTGTGAGCAAGCTGTAGAATCCAAGAGACTTTAGAATGTTTCAGGATGAAGATCATTCGGTACAGTGAGACAGTTTGGGAAAAAGCTGTTAAATTCCTGTACCTGCCATTCTTTTGTGTGGCGTCAAGCAAGTCACATCATTATCTTCTCTGTTTCATCACCTGTGAAAATGCAGATACTGTTCATTTGTTTGTGTAAGCAATGGAGCAAAGACAATGTAGCTAGGAAAACAGATCCTCTGGGAAGACTTTGGCTTTTCCATCCTAGGAGGTTTTAGAGAACAGCTTAGACATACATTAGGCAGGAGCTATTTTGGTTATGTTTGAACTCTGCCTATGGTTAGACTGCTGGACTGATGACCTCCATTTCCCTTCCAGTTCTGTGTTTTCTGTTCATCTACTCTAAAACTTAAAATAAGACAATTTTTGGGTTTTCTCCTTATTGACATGAAATATACAAATGAAAATTGATTGCAAAATAGAAACCTATATTGACATTGCAATATTGGCCTAGATGCTGTTGCTTAAATTTGTAACTCAGTCTCAGGCTAGCTAACAAAGGACCTCAGTTTTGTGTCTTGGAAATACATGCATTCATTTCTCCCTGTCTAGTGTATAATAAAATTAGCTATAGACTTTTAGAGTAAAATGAGGATAAGAATTTGTATGTTACTGATTATTCTGGCCATACAGCTATGATTTAATGCTGCTCTATAAATATCCCCACTCCACAGATACTTGTAAAATTTTATTAAAAAACTTTTAAATGCAGTTCTATTCCTGGTTTCTGTGGCTTAAATATATAGATATGGATAGATACATATATATATAGACAGATACAGATAAAAAGCAGTAAATGTATTATTAGATACATATTTTAGGATGGAAAAATTAATTTCAGATGATGGATAAATCAAAAATTTTAAAGGGTTTGGTGTCTAGCAGCTTCCAGTGCATACATATGACAACTTTATTGTAAAGAGTGTCATCTGTGACCAGGCAAGAGTTCAGTGAGTGCTTCAAAGCTCTTTATTTGGTATGTAGCTCTAGACTTGTGTCCTTATCCTGCACAGGCCTGTCTTCTAACTGTGTGCCTAGTTTCAGCAATTCCAACACCAGACACTTGTTTACTCAGTCACAGCTTGACATTTAAGCTTCCGCTTTGAGCAGATCTTTGTTTTGATTTTAGTTGTCTTGTTCTAATTATTTGGCTTTTCTGATGAAACTTTGTGACATGTGGCTTCAGAATCTATTAATTATATGTTCAGAATCTATTAATTATATGTTTCTCTATACTCCAGTGTAGGCATTTGAGACAAAAGTGATGTCTTCTGTAGGGCTGGGATTTTACTATTGCTCCCATAAGTGGTAAACAAGTCTCCTGTTGATGCTTTGTGTTGTGCCCTCCTTATATAGTTCTGAACTACATGTATGAGTACATCTTTTGAAATTAGAAAATCATGTGGAGAAAGGTTTTGCTATCATCCTATAGTACACATCTGTCTCATTGTCTAATATCACGTCTGACTATCCACTGTATCGAATAGTTTGGAGGGGAAGTAAGAGGAGTAATCAGTGTGTTTTGCATTTTCAGTGTGCAGAAATGGAAGTTCATGTCTTCAGTGGTTTTCAGTGTTTTATCCGAGTAGACACTGGGCTAGAAACTGAACTACTGTTGTGCCAGTGTAGACCAAGTGAACGTCCCCCAGTCACAGTGACACTTAAATCTTAAACTTGGCCGAAGTCCTAACTTCATATATGCTTACCATGCAAGCAGAGTTGCTCCTTACGGACCATGTGTATTCTCAGCTATGAAAATATCTGGTATTTAAAGTGTAGCATTATGTGCAGTTTCTAGTAGTTAGAGATGGTGAAACCATCTTGAAACAGATGGTGAAAATCAACAAACATACTTGGTTCATGACAAGCACAGCTGTGTTTGAAGCTTATCCAGTTTGGTATTTTTGGGGGTTGTTACTGATTACACTTCCAAATATCTATAAATCTTACAGGGAAAGAAATAGTGAAATTACCCTTACATTTTCTGAATGTGAATATAATAAAGTTTCTCAAAATACGTTTCAAACGTAATGCAAATATGAAAAATATCTGTCTTTCCGTCTCTGAAGTCAGTAATTTTTCCACTAAATGGGGCACTGGAAACTAAAACATCATTAATCTACTCTAATGGATTCTTTGCTAAATTCAGAGTCCTGTTTCTGTGCTGTTGTTCTGTGGCTTTAGTACTGGTGAAACAAACAGTTCAACTCTTTGGTGGTTCCTCACCTTTGAGGAGATGCCAATATTGAGACATCCAGTTAGATAAAATTGGTACTTACTGCTCATAGCCAGTCACATAATCAAGTTGATCACCTTGAGTTTAAAAAAAAATGGTACACTGTAGTTCACCCCTATATTCATTAATCACATTAACTATATTTGCTCCTCTGTTTCTTTTCCCATTCATTTTTTTTTCATTGCAGTGATCATCAGAGATTTCCAAACCACAATTTCTTAATAAATTGGTTTCCAATCTGTACTGTGCCCATCATATTAATTACTCTTATAATCTGTGGAGGTCATCTCATCTATTTGGCAATAAAATAATAAATACAGCTTGTAGTGGACATACTTGCAGGCGAAATGTGTTTGCACTGATCACAAGTGGCATTTTGATGTGAGGATTTGGCTTTTGTTTTTCCTTGATCCCAAAAAAAGAAATATTTTCAAGTGCAGTGTAATGCAGTGTAGTAGTCCTTCAAATGCCTCTTGTATATTAACAAGTTTTTACAGCTGAAAGCTGTATGTAGATCCCATTGTGCTCCTAATAAGTGTTCTGAAAGTTGAACTTTATGTGAATGGGGACTGAATTAGATCTGAGCAAATATTCAGTACAGTTTCCTACTCAATATACATTAATACGTTACCAAAGTATTGCCATGTCATTGTTTTTCACAAAAGTTTTACTCCTGTTACCAAAAAAACCCCAAAAAACCCAGTCATACATGCAGGTTGAAAAAAAAATGGTACAGCTGGTTTTGTGAACCTTTGCCATTTCCTTCATTTCTAGAACATAAGCTGTATTATGCAGAAAGAGCAGTAGAAAAATACTGTAAGATAATGACCTCCTTTGATGATACACACCACTCATCACTTTCTCAGAATTTAATGTAGAAGTTTATAGTATAATTGGTATTTCCCTTGTAAGTATATGTTTTCTCTTACTGTTTCATGTGTGTCTTGTCTTTATTAAGATTTCTGTTGCTTGCAGTTTCAGGTCACAGTTTTCTAAGCATGTTAGAATAAAACTGTGAGGGGTTTTGTAAAATATGTGGTCTACTTTTAAATTTTATGTCTCAAGGTCATAATTTATTGGAGAATCCAAAGCCCACTATAAGCAATCACAGTTTGGCAAATATTTCCAATTTATTGAATGTTCAGAAGATGCACATATCTAGATGTCTAACTGGCCATGACTCCAAATAGATAATTTTGCAGCTGCAGTACAGCCTGAATTACTGTGCTTTTTTGTATCTCTTTTCATTTGTACTTGAAAAGGTAGTTCAGGGCATCTGGGCATATACAAACATCAACAGTAATAGTGGAAAAGGAAAAAAAAAACCAAAAGGACATAATTTTAAATTGCCTTAGATATATGAAAAAGTAAATATTTGCTATAGCTTTCTTTTCCAGCTTTTTAGAAAGAAAACTGGCCTTGACCTAACAAAATGGAAAGATTGAGTATATTGGACATAAAAGTTTGCTTAAGTGTAATGCCCTGAAGTTTCCTTTAGTGACTTTCCACTTCAAAATAGTTGGCTTCAAACATGAAATGATGGGCATTACATGGACTTAGGTTTTTCATTTGTGCTTTGAGAAATTGCACATTCTAGTATTCATTGTTTTATTAATACTTTTCCCCTGTAGATCTGAAATCTCATATTCTACAAATACAAGGAAGAAAGAGAAAGGCTCTTGCCAAATTGTAGAATTCCATTTCTTTGTATTTTTACTAACAAATACAGACAGTTGGGCCCTGCTCGTATCATGATGTGGTCATTTGACCACTTAGCAATCTGATATTATGGCAGAAATGTCTTTTATATAAATGCTTACTGTATCTGAATTGCAAAGCTGCTTGCCCTGCCATAAAATAATTCGAACAGTTGTCTTGACTTTGAAGTCATCTGGTGTCAAAGAAAATAGATATGTATGTGAAGTGTATCACGTATTCTTGAGGGATTAGTGTCATTGTGTATTCCTGGCTTTCTTCTATCCTAACTTAGACATTTTGTTCCAGGATTAGAAACTTGCTCTGGCAAACACATGCACACGTGCACGTTTGTGGGTACACCTGTTGTACTGTGTCTTTGTGCTGCTTTGTGATTCAGCCTCCTGCTGCTGCCTCCTTTTTGTGCACTTGTTAATACTTTTTCCTCCAGGAGGAGTTTGTTCTTTTGCTTCATGATGAGTTTGAAAACATCTTTATCCATTCAAAATGGCTTTGTGTCTGTAGAAGGTGTTTTGCTTGCAACAAGTGATTAAGTTCCTTTGTGTTCTTAGAGAGGAAAAAGACAATAAAAATATGCATCTTCTTTTTTGTAGTAGAGAATAGAGGGATTGGTGCTGCTATGAGTGGAGTGGCAGCCCTTCCCCCCCACGATTGTTTTAGGCGGGTCTGCAGAATTAGTAGCCCGTTCTTCTGTCTGTTCTTTTGAAATTTGTTCAGTGATGGTTTCAACAGGGGTGTTTTTAGAGAGAGAATTCACACTTTTATAAAGAGGTGTTATGTGTTTGAATCTATTGTAAAAAGGAAAGAAATTTTATTAAATGTGGGGAGAACTGGGTGAGGTTGAGTCTCCTCAGAGTCAGGGGCAAGTTCTCCTCTTGGTTGGTCACGCATTTGCTTCAAAATGACAAGATTTCAGAAAAGGTTTGAAATCTTCATGGCGTGCAGCTTCACAGCTCTGCTGTCTAGTTTCCAGAGAGCAGCTGTAGCTGGTGAGGGAATGAGGCAGAGCATGGAAAAGCAGGGACAGTGGCTGAACCTAAGTACGGAGACACCTGGGGTGTAACTGCTGTTATGGAAAGCTGTCGTTTGTGCTTTAGATTCCATCCTTGGCAGGATTTGACTTTTCCTAGTCTGAGAAATAAATATGTGACTGTAAAACTCTGGTTTGAAAAGTGTATGAGATAGGGTTGATGAAAGCCATTTACAAAACTTTTAAGATAGTGTTTAGGGCTTACATATCAGAATTGATTTGTGACACATTTAGAGAAGTTTGTCATTTTTAGGAGATGGCATCGGTCTCATTGTCAGGTTTGAAAAGTTCATTGTAGTCATGTGTTTAGCTGCAGAATTATAAAATATAGCCAAGTTCCACCTGCTTCATAAGAGAAGGCTGTCAAGTGTGTATGTTTTGAGCACTAACATAGAATGATATATAAAAAAGCTACGTGCTGGGAAACTTTTCACTCCTACAACACGGTTGTATGGTCCTATTTTTTACAGACCTCCTAGAACAGCTTTCCTGATCTGAATATGCATCTTGTAAATACAGCAGGTGGAGAGAGGTTGCTTTATACAAACTAAATTACTATGCTGTATTTAAAATAATTAGATAATGCTTGCCTTTAAAAACAGAAAAAAATCATAGTGGATGGGGTTTTTATATTAAATGGGGCGTGCATTCCCTTATGCTTTTAGTGCAAATGTGCTTATAAACAACTGCAAAAATCCTAGCAAGAGAGCATGACAGAATAGCTCAGTGAGTGCTACAAGGTACCACAAAAACAGTGAGTTTGGAATTTAAATTTTTCTTAAGCAAACATCTTTATCTGTGGTGGTTTAAACAAATCTGACTTCAATAGCAAAATGTAGAATATTTTCAAACATCAACCTCTAGCAACGTAGGTTTTCTTAGGGTTGGGTTTTTGGATTCAGTCCCTGCCCTTCAGCCATGTAATACCAGTCCCTTAGTTTTCAGATACTGGATTCAGCAGGCCTTATTAAATGTCTTTTGTCTAGCATGGAAGAATAATGAAATATTGGCATGCTAAGGGCCACCAAATCTGTGAAACAAGAGCCTACTGTGCAAGGACACTGGAAAGAAGTAGAAGAGTGTGGAAAGAATAACATTTCACTTCAGGTGTCTGATTTGTTCTCAAATAAGATTAGTATGACTATTTTTAAAAAAATTATCAGCATCAGAGCATTGTGAATTTTTAGATGAACTGGCTCCCAGGACAGTAGATTGGCAAAATGTCTAGTAGAAATCACACCTTCGAAGTAGAAGAATACTGGGGATTTTTTCCCCTTTTATTTGATATCACTGTATCTACCTCCTTATGTAGCTACTCCAGTGCTAATCGGGTATCAGTTTAGGAGTTTGCATCCTAAAATACATGTTTCTCTGGGAAAGACACTTTTTTTTCAGAGGAATAAATGTTGGGGGGAACAGTGTCTGACAGCTTGCAGGTCAATATTTCAGTCAGAAGAACAAACAAGAATGAACTGCAGAACTCAGCATCTTAACTTAAATGATCAGCTTATGGTAGGTTGGTTTGGAATGAGAATGTGGACAATGACCTGGAATGGCTGCAAGATGGGGGTAGTTCCTTGGCCTGACGGGACAAATAATTGCAGCAGAGAGGGGCAGGGTGGCCGACAGGAACAGGATGCAGTTGCCACAGTAGTTTGGTCAACGTGAATCAGAGTCCACAAACTCTGTAGGAGTGGTAACCCAGCATTCGCAAGAATATTACAGCATCTTCCATGTGGGGAAATGTGTGTTGTCCATCTCCTGCAGACCTACTCAGCCAAGCTCCTTGAAAATTATCTGTTTGAAGTTGTTTCTTGGGTCTTAAAAAAATCTTTCAAACATAAAATAATAAATACTAAAAAAACTTCAGTAGTAAATACAAAATGTAAGCAAAATACAGAGAAATTACAGTTACTAGTATCAGATGCCGTGATTGTGAATGAAGTTTGGCTCTTATCTTCAGGTTCAGTAGTTAATAGGTACATTTTGCAGTTTTTCCTCTCTTTGAGGCTGGAGTGGGGTGTGAGGAACTTCACAAGGAATTTAAGCAAGCTAAATGTTGGTTATGCATAAAGGAAATACTCGTTAACAAAAGAAAGTCATAAACATCAGAAGCAGTGGAACAGCTGTTTAATACTGATACTTTTCTGGAGCTGTGGCCCACTGGAGGAGGTCTCCTGAGCAAGGACTGGACAACAGTGGAAGGAGATAAAAACAATTAAACATAGGTGCATAATGTAATAAAGACTCTGAATTGTTCTTGTGTGTACCAGTTCCATTATATTGAGTTGTAAGGGTCCATAGGAGTCAAGGACGGGACTAGAGCTGAAATAATGGGTCATGAGAAGAGGGGTTGAAGAGATCAGTGAGGTTTAAATTGAAGAAGTAATCAATGTGAGGAAGTGTGGAGAAGGACGATGAATTGCATAAAGATCAAATAAGGGACCCTTAGTTAACATTACAGATGCAAGAGGAATATTCAGTAGAAGGCAGGCAATTAATTAAAACAGAATCTCAAATGCGTCATTAGTTTTAAAAGCTAAAACTTTATTGAGTAACTAAGATATTCAATAGTGAGAATATCAAAACCACCCTCTCTTCTCAAAAAATCAGTATTCCAAGTCTGCTGATGGTCACGTATGGATGCATAGGGAAGGAACACGTTAGATCACACGGATGGTGCCTTTTTCATGTTTAAAGCAATGGCATACATCTTAAGGACTTTATGGACCAGACACTGTTTCCATGTGTTTGTGTTTAATAGCATTGTTTGGATTTTTCTCTTATCTGTATATTTTTGTCGTCCCACTTACGCTTTAGGCTTCCATGTTGTGGCAATGAGTCTCACAGTTGTAATTATGGTTTATGTGATGTAGTCTGGCTTTTCCATTTATTCATTGCTGCCTGATTTCGTAATTTCATTGATTTCTTAACACGAATACCCAGTTACATTAAGAAAAACTTCTTTTTAAAGAGAATCATGACACAAGGCTGCCCCTCTAAAGCTTTCTGTAATTGTTCATGGGTGGGTGTCTTGCTCTCCCTGTAGGAGATACAGTATTTACTGCTTGACTGTCTTCTGCTATAACAGCCTCTGTGGACAGCTACTGAGTTCCATCCTGGCCATGACTGCTGTGTCCTTATGGTGAATAAAGTTGATTCCTGGGTATTTCGAATAAGGTGCAAATACTCGGAACGAAACTCTTTGCCTATTGAATGCACAACATTGCACACATGTCCCTGTATGTGCTAGTGTGTAGATTTCAGGGTGCATATCCTGGTACCTGTCTAGAGCTCAGTGGGAGAATGGGGTGGTTTTGGTTTGGTTTTTTTTTTAAAAAAGTCAGCCTTCCATCCCCTATCTCACACATACGTTGTAACAAGGCAAATGCCATGTTATCCTGCTTTGTAGATGAAAGTTTGCTGTGTGCTTGTTGGCCCTCACTCTTAGCTGTTTACATGCTGTAATGACCACAGAACAACTTGGTTTCTGGGGCCCAGAATATTAACAGATCTCTCACTAACTCTTAGGTGTAGTGGGAGCAAAATGGGAGACTTTCTGTCAAAATGACAGGAAGTTCTTTTTAATTAAAAATAGGAAACGATTCCTGCTTGCTGGGCTTTGTGTTCCAATTGTGATCATGTGAAGTGAGGTTCTGCAGTGAGGATTGGATATTCTAATTTTTACTCCTTTTTTTGTCTTTTTCTAGGAGAAGCTCTGCCTACCACATCACATCCTAGAAGAAAAGGGCTTGGTAAAAGTGAGCATAACAGTTCAAGCATTGCTAGATGTAACCACAGTGAAACAAGCTTTATTCACATGAAACTACTCTCTCTGCTGTTACCAGCTACACTGTGCCATGAAAGAATCAAAAAACTGCCCATCTTTTCAAACTGCATTGAAAACAACGCCAGTACTCCAAGAATATTCTTACGATTTTAAACCCATGTTTCAGACTGTACGTATGTGTCGAACTACAAAGCAGAAACTGAACAGAAACATTTTCTAGAGGAAGTTGGCGCTTCACTGCTTTTATAGCTCACTTTGTACAGTACTTACTAAAACAGTCACCTCTCTGCCACTTAAAAACGTGTGGAGTACACAGCTGTCTTGCAGCAAGATACCTTTGTATTATTAAACTAAGAATCACTGTACTCAGCTGGGGGGAGGGAGAAGGGAGAGTAAATCAGACTGCTACCACGTTAGGTTTTTCTGCAGTTGCTTCAGGCTATTGCCTTTTAAAAATATCCAGACATAAAATATTTATATAAATATTATTTATTAGTGAGTTGTTATTCATCCTTTGGATGCAAAATGTAAATTAGGAAACTGTATTTTATTACTGCTTTTTTTGTGGTTAAACACTTTATTTTAATATAAATACTTAGTTATTTTTTATTCTACTTGGTGTGCAGTAGCTCTAGATCTCCGTAAACTGTATTTTCTAATATGTAAGATAAAAAGCAAACAAAATAGGTGCTTCTAAAAGAACAGCTAGCTGGAATGGCATTCTTTATTTCTTGAATCTGTGTAACATTGGTAAAAAATTGTCTGCATTCCATTGAGTTTCCTACATTCCAGTAACACTTCTCCCCTCACTAGACTAAATTGGCTGAAAGTGAGAGCACACCCATTTTATTTGTATATAGATGTTTAAAAACAAAAAACAAAAGGAAATATGTAAACTTGAAAAATAAATGTGAACAAATATTTTTGATTGCTTATTTTACTATGCACAAGACATTTAACCTTTGCCACAACAAAATGAATTATGTGCATTAGGATCACGTGTCTTGAAATGTAATTTTGCACTGTAACTTGACTTCCTTTAATGATTACAGCACTACAGAACAAATAGTAAAAAATAGCACAAGAAAGTCAACAAGATTTACCAGGTAGCCAAAAAATTAAATTGTTTTGTTCAGTGATTCCTTCAAGAGGAGATAAAATGATTGAAACTGCCAAAGGCAGTCTCAAAGACCTGATCTTCCAGATCCAACCTGCCTGGGTACAGTGCTTCTCTCTAAAAGTCTTCACAGAATTAAGCACAATGTTCTGTAGTGCCCATTTGCAGCATCAGACCTCTACTTCCACGTCAGCAATAGGAAATAAAAGTTCTTCTCCTTATCACCACTTTACATTTTTCAATGAGATTTTTAAAACCATAATTTATTATTAAGACATCATGCATTTTAGATCAAAAAGTTCAGCACAATGATTCTTGTGCTATCTGGAACATCCCATTTTCATTCACACAAGAAGCCAGTGATGGGATTTGGGCAAGCAGGATGGGGCAGCTGCACGTGGTGAAAAGGGAAGCTGGCTGGGGGCACACAAGCAGGGAGTTTGAAATGTAGAGTGGCAAAAAAAAGAGGCAAGGGGGTGGGAGGACTAAATATTTAAGCAAGAGTATGTGGAGAGAACTATTGTATGAGGACTTGTGGTCAGAGTGATGCATACTTGTCGCTACCCCCTCTCGAGGCAGTCACACACACGTTCACAGGCACCGCATTTAAACCCATCAGTGTTCAGCAGCAGATTTGTCGTGGTTCAGACGGTGTTTGAATGCTGACACACACCTCAACCCCACCCCTTGCTAACGGGCTGGGAGGTAGTGACAGCAACGTGAGGAGGAGGAAAGTGGACTTGCAGACAATGAGACAGACAGTATGCATGGAAGATCCAGTTACTTCAACCAAAGCAAAAACATTTATTTTATAGAGGGAACATTGACTTAAATTGTAATTTGATTGGCAGCTAGCGTATTGTTTCCTATAAAATGTACTGTGCACTTTAACACTAAATGAAAATGTATTTTAATATTTTACAGAGCTGCACAAATATGTTTTGTCAAAAAGCACGAGCAATGTAAAGAAAATAAGTTTTCAAGTCAGAGTTTATCAAATTTTAAAAGCATTCAAGGATCAAGTATAAAAATAGGAATATTGATTTCTGCATCTTGAGGGATAAAATGCAGGTTTCCTGAGTATTTTTTTACAATGTATATATGGCAACATGAAGCTTTGTAATTATTATTATTTTGACAAATCTTGGTTTTTTCATAATTAAAATTTTGTTTTTTCTCTTGATAGTGTCTTTCAGTATTTGCTTGAAGTTGGCTGTAAATAAATAGCTCTAAGTATTTTGTAATACAGCTTTTTTTATGCAGTCTTAACCTGTACGGCTAAAAAGAGAATCTTCATGATCCTTTGTACAATATTTATATGTGCAATAAAACATGCATGGCAAATCTGTAATACCCTTTGCAGTGAACATAATGTATATAGAAAATCTTTACTGTAGTTATAATTAAACTATATTATTTGCAGAAACCCTTTAATGCCTGTCCCTGTGAGTGATGATTTCTTGTAAAAGAGATGGTGGTTGGAGAGCTAAACACTGGAAATGATGGGTTTGGAGACGGGAGAAGATGATGATACAAATAAAGGGGATACAAATAAAGGAATTTTGCGGCTAAAGTAGGCATAAGATCCAGCTGGTAACTGTTGGGTAACTGCAGTGTTGTTCTCCCTGCAGCTTTGCTGCTCCTGTTGGGAAGGCCTCCTGCCACTCATTCAGTGGCAGTGAATTATCTGCCCTCTGCTGCCAGGGCTGGGCTGGGCTCAGGGAGAAGGGTGGAGACCCCTCCTTCAGTTTGCTCCTCACACTGATGTATGAAAGGTGTTCATTTTGCTGCTCACATTTCTCGGTACAGGGCAGCTTTTTTTCCTCCTGAAAGGCAGAGATTGTTCTGCAGGCTTCTGCTTTAGCAAACAAAACCTGAAGATTCCTTGATAGTACTGAATCCAAGCAGTAAACACAGTAATACCTTCAGCCCTGGGGATAACCCAGTGTGCCAGGGTTGTGCTCAGCTGCTTTGTCCTACCCCTGGCTATGGAAACAAGGAGCAGGTCACAGCATCCAGCCTCCTCTTTCCCACTGCAGGTTTCTGAAGTCATCCAAGTACAGATTCTCCTAATTCCAGTTTCTCTAATGGAGTGTCTTAACCTTAGTGAACAGGTGCCTTGATGGGCTGTACTTTTTCACAGTTGCCAGGGAATTTTGGAAGCAGAGGATCTTTCTGCAATAATTTCCTTTTGGAGAACTATTGCAATGCATGCAGTTGTATCTTCCTAGCCTTCAGAGCTAACTTAATAAATAAATAGATGCAAGATGGATAAAAGTCAATGCATAATTTAAGGCTGTCACCAGTACCAGCTTCCCTGTAACCTAGAAGCTAGCAGGAGCCAGAGACACAGGAGAGCATTCAGCATTGCTTAAGAAAGGCAACCCATCCTACATCTATCGTAGTATTTCCTCTGCCAAGAGTGAGTCAAGGTTTGAGCAATGATTCAGGTCCAGCTGAACCATGAGAAAGCTGAGTTTACAAGGGATTACTTGCAGCTCACTGGAACAATCTGTGTTCTTGTCCAAGGTAGCTGGCAGAACTATACCACCAGGAGCTATTTTAGATCTACAACTGTCAGGACTAAATTCTGCCATCTTTTGTAAAATAAGCATGCTTGATTTCAGCAATGAGATATTAGATCATCTAGACAGCAATTGCTTTTTTCCAATCTGTTTAGGAGTTTCCTCTCAGTCCTGTCAAATCTAAGAAACACAGTACAAGCCTTTCACACTCTTAAGAATCAAAGGCAAGTGGAGAAAAAATCCTTTTTACTACAGACTGCTTCCTTCACGTGTTTTTTAAGAGGTCTTTTTATAAGTATCATCCATGAAATACTCCAGATCATTTGCTTGATAACGCACAGGACAGTAAACAACTGTGCACAGCAGGCTTCTGTCTGCATTCTCCACCAGATTTGGTCCTTGGAAGGTATTTACACAGGCGAAGGGAAAATACACCTACCACTTCAGATTAATTAAGTAGCTTGACTAGTTGTGCCACTAACAACCTCCTTCACCATTAAAGGATGAAGGAAACCCCAGTAATTAATTAGCTGCAGGGGCACGCTGCTGTTAATCACAGTTTCTGCACAGTTGCTCTAGAAGCTGTCCGGAGGTGCCATATACACACCCACACTCATGGTCTGGAACTCACTCATCTGCTGGCTTACATTTTGACCCAAAATGCAGCAGATGTAACTTCATGGCATCAAGAGTTTTCCAAGCATGCAAGAACATTCCCAGTATTTACTCTAAAGCACACACATCAAATTAAGTGGGACTTTTATTTTTCTTAGCAGTACAATCAGAAGAGCTCCATTTTACAAACATTACTTCAGCAAATGATTTTTGTTTACTTCACCTCTATCTCTTGATTCATATCGGCCAGGCAGCATCCAAATGGTTCAAGCATTGAGGTATTTTGCATGGTGTTTGATGTGGTCATTAATAAATGAAGCAATGAAAAAGTAGCTGTGATCGTAACCCTAGAAAAGAACAACAATAAAGAAATCAGCAGAGAACATACAGTTCGTGATAAAAGCAATCACACTAAGCTCTCTTAAAGGAAAGGTACTCACTCTCCTGGTTTTATCCATTTTAAGAAATACCTGGAATATGTATAAAAATGGCAAGGGATATGTAGCAGGCTAAGTATAGATGAGCACCAGGAAGCTAAACAAACAGTACCTTAAGCTGCCCAAGTCTGGGCCTGTAAGCTAGAGATGGGTAACAGCAAGGGTCAGCTGCAGAGTGAGATGCAATCTGAGAGAACAGTTGCCCTCAGGGGCACTGTTCTGGTAAAACACAGGGAGGGCATAAGGAGAACACAGCCCCACAGCCCAGGTCTGAGTTACTGCTCCATCACTGTGCTGTAATGTCACCCTCTGACCATGCCCCTTCCTCAGCACTAACTCTATCTTTAGCCGCAAGGTTTATGATAAACCAGAGAGGACAATCCTTCACTCTCCACACCTGGGCTCCTCACTGGGTCTGGGTGGAAGTTGCCAGTGGCTTGCTTACAAAGACTCCAGTGCTCTCAGGGCAGTGTTGCTCTGGGTCACTGCACTACAGGTAAGAGCAATCCCTCCACCTGGTTCTTCACATGAATCTAGGATGTCAAGCAGTTCCACCCCTTCCCTAATTTACACAAACACAGGCAAACTAAATCACAAAGTTTTATGGTAAACACAAAACCCACAGCACAGATAAGGGATGCAGCAAAAGGCCATCTGTCACTTTGGCTGTACAGTGACTATGATATTCGTTAAAAATGATTAATGCTGTGTCTTCAGCCAAGCACCAGCAGCCGAGTTCCCAAGAAGGGATCAGCCTGTCCAGGCTGGAAGCACGACGGCACCTAGTGGTGAAGTGCGGCTGAATCGGGCGGGTGATGCACACCTTGATGGCCGATGCAACACTAAGTGTCACTTCTCATCCTCCTCCTCACGTGGCCAGGGACAGACCCGAACTGAGAGCGTGCCTGCCCCCTTACATCACTGCCTGCTGCATAGAACCACAAGTCACAAACAAGAATCCACCAACCAAGGACTGCAGAAGTGACTTGCCTGCTGCAGTCTGAAGACTACTGGGATTTTCTGCTCGGTGCACGCAGCGATGAAGTTATCAGGCAGTAACTGGCCCGCAGATAGGAACTGGTCATCTTTGCCTTGGTCAATCAAGATGTCGAGGCGAGAGCCCGAGTAGGACTTGACAAGCTGGGTAGCATCATATGCCTGCAGAAATAAAAGAGAAATGACGTTCAGTTAAACATGTTCAACTGGTTTCAGTTTGCTGACCACAGGAAAAGAATAGCACAGAGAGAGTCCTGGGCAGCATAGATCAGGACACCAAGTTACACTTGGGAAGAGCAAAAATCTAGGGAAATTCCAGGCAACTGAAAAGTATTGCTTTAAAAAGGGCAAATTGTATGAGCTAGGTAATTACCACGTTGGCAGTTTGACCAAACAGAACATCCAGCCCAGGGCTGCATTCCTACAGAATGGAGGAACATCAATATAGTCAGTACTAATTCACACCCTTGTGCAGGAACTAGATCCTGCTGAAGAAACTTGGTGTCTTGGTGTAATTATTCTGGCAGCTAAAAGTCAAAACACCAGTGTAACACAACTATGCTCAGGGGAAAGCATTTAACTGAAGGTTACCACGATCATTTGCCCAAGAAAACTTGGTGCAACTGAGAAACAAAAATGAAAGACTCTAAACAAACAAGTATCAAACTGTAATTGTGATGGGGAACATGTTACCTATGGGGTCCTGTGCTTGGTGCATGCTCAAAATAAATAACTCCTTTAAAAAGACAGCGAAGTGTTTAAGGCTGTGGAGAAAACCAATCACCAACAGACAGCATCAGAGCCATCCTTCCAGGATGCCACCAGATCCAGAAATGACACTATGATGGAAATGGGAGCTTGGGCTCAGCCCAGCACTGTGGCCATTGTATCAAATGATCCTGAACTATTTACATGGCAATTTTAAGCCGAAATACAGAGATCAGAGGTTATATATCTGTGCCAAAGGCAGGTCTAAGTCTGTTCCTGATGACTGCTGTTGATCTGCTGGATCGGGTTTGCAGAAGAGCTCCAAAGGGGACAGAAAACAGGTTTTTGGGGGGTTGTTTTGTTCTGTTTCACAACAAATCCATTACATTAGTCTAAGCAAGTTTAACTGGTGGTTTCTAAGAACAAAAACTACTCTTAACAATTATGAAAGCTGAGAGCACCCTCCAATCCTGTAAAGTTTTAATCAGACCTGGAAGTCTTCCTAAGACATACTTTAATCCAATTTACAAGGGATTGAACTGCAGCTTGTGCTTATTTACAAGGAAACCTGAGAACATGGTCACGACAATCCCTTCTAACTTAATTTTAGAAATACAGTGTAATGTTTAAGTTGAGATTAAAAATACTGAAGGGCTGCCCAAATAGTGCAGCAACCATGCAGACAAACATTTTTGTACCTTAGCCATTCATACACTACTACCGATAGCTCAAAATTAGGGCCCTGGAGCTAAAACCTAACTTTGTCTAGTTTAATGCTGTTCTGCAGGATACCAATTTCCAAGTATCCAACAGACTCCTCTTGGAGGCCTCCCACAGGCTGCCCCTGCAAGGTGTCATGAGGCTCATCAGTCTGAACAGCTTGCAGCAGTCTCTCTCTTCAGGCTACTACAAAAATACACTGCTCATAATTGTTCTCAGCCCAGATTTTTACATCTTCATAAAACTGAGAGGAATGTAGTCAATTTGATGAGAGACCTGTACCTCATTACATTTTCATAAGCACTATAAGGCAACAGCAAGTCACTCCTGCCAGAAACAAACAATGCTCTTCTGTGCTTGGGGGTGTAGCAAAACAACAGTACCTGCTCATGGGCACTCCAGAGTTTTTTTCCAGGCTCCTGCTGCGATGTACTTAGAGATCACTCATTCATCTCTTACTAACTGCGACTACAACACATACCTCCCATTTGCTTGTATCTGGTCCCAGATATCCACCAAGGGCTTTCTTCCCCCACTGACACTGAATTGGGTTGCAGATAGGAGCAAATGCTGATACAGACTGTTCAGAAAGACAGCAGGAAAAAAAAATACTATGTAACAATGAACTGCAGCGACTGAAACTATTTATGTTTTCTTCTGTCACATCTATAGAAATGTATATAGGCATTAGTATACCTCACATAAGCTATACTTCATCTTACTTTGTACTTTCCAGGATTCTTCAGAGCAAGAATAAGAGCTCCATGACCTCCCATGGAATGCCCAAAAATAGACATCCGTTCAGGGTCAGTTGGAAAATTGGCATTTATTAGTTTAGGCAGCTGTAAAGGAAACAAGAGTGTAATAAAAATGTTAAAGCAACTTGAGTATGTTTAAGAAAAAAGCACACAACTAACCAACTAATGCCTTTTAATGCCACTGAAACCAAAGGCACATCTCTGGTTCTAGCCTGATATTTGTGATCATGGCCTGAAAGCAATTTGAATGGGAATGTGAAATCAAAAGGAAACAGTTCAGCTGATAACAAGTAACTCAAAGTATCTCTATAGAAATCTCCCATAACCTTGTAACACAAGATGTGGGAATTTCCTATGACTGAGCCACACCCCTTTATCTTAACTAGCAGCACCAGGAGAACCCAGCAGCAAAGTTACCTCATCCCTTATGTAGGAATACATCCTATAGTTTGTTTTCCAAGGATCTTCAGTGGCATCCACATAAAAACCAGCACCAGTGCCAAAATCCCAGCTTTCATCTTCTCCTTCAATATTGCAGCCACCTAGCATGAAAAATCTTACCTTTACTGCATGTTCAGAATTGGAGAACCTGCCACACAAATCAGACTCGGGACACAAGTTTCTCAATCATATCTCTACCCCTTCAACTATAGGACAATTCAGATTTTCACTCATTAGTACAATGTTTTCAAGCGTTATTTCAACACTTCAAAATGTCACTTACACAATGCCTACAGATATATCCAATTTTTAAATAGTGTCAGTATCTCTTCATAAATAAATATAGCATACACATGTCACCTAAATTGGTTCTGTAAAAGCTTTGTCCAATTTACCCAAATTTAACCAGAAGTTGGCACTTGTTAATTGGTGCTATCAGCTTATTTCAGTCATTAGATCTCATCCTATCAAGTACAAGAAACTGTGTGAGAAACAGAAACAGAAGAAAATTTCATTTTCCCCCAGAATGACAGAACCATGTATCACCAATGGTGTGCACAAGCCGATTTACGTGCTTTAAATAATGCCTGCTACACCTCCATTTTTAAGATTCTCCAGAATAATATCATTCACTGTTTCTGTAATTTCACAAGTCTGTATTTCTACCTTTTCTGCAATTCATTTCATTGCTCCCACCTATAATTCTCCATGAAACTTAAAGAATTTCTTCTCTGAAAAACTGCAGGATTGTATCCTCTTTTCCAAGGTTACACTTTCAAACCAAATTTGCAGATGAGTTCTTGTAATTCAGTACATCCCATCCAGTCCCCCCTTTCATTAGTCTGTGATTTACCAGCCTGGTTTGCAGAACAGAATGTAGTATTTCAAGGTACATGTGATAGGAATGTTTTGGAGAAAGAGAGGCTAATTTTGCTAATTTCTGCAATCCAAAATTACACGGGCTTTTACCACTGTCAGATTACACTGCAAACCCCTGTGTAACTCAATAGTCCCTCACAATTTGTGCAGAGATGGCTGCCACCCTGCCACAGTGTGAAACCAGATTTGTACAAGTAGCAAAGTTGACTTTGCTCCAGTGACAGACATGTCCTTGAACACTGAGGGATTTTGTAACTTAACAGTCCAGCAATCACAGGGACTGGGGTGCTTAAACAACACGTTGGATGTAAAAAGTCTATCTTCAGTACCTTGGAGATGGACAAAAACTCAGAAAATCCTGCCAGGCAACGAAGGCAATGCTCACTATGCTAAAAAAAACTTAGAGGAAGCCTTGAAAAAAAGAAATTTGAAAAGGAATCTGCATAATATTGCTCAGTATACCTGTCTGGAAAAACAAACCCCTTCAAAGAAGGAAAAGTAAAATCTATCAAGGCCTGACAGAGTCTGTAATGACAAGTATTTAATGATTTCATGCAGTCTTTTTCCCCATCCAGATACATCTCCTGGCTCCTGGAAAGTAATTCTCATGCAGTCGTAACTACACAATTGAAAAGCACATGTAAGCATTTTCAATACCTCTCAGCTCATGATTATATTTGAATTGCTTTTCATTTGTTTCTCCAGACAACTCAAAGAGACTTAAGAACATCTGGGGTCTCTGAGCTAAAATTTAAGAGTATAATATGAAGCACAGATCAAAATTCATCTAAATAGCAGAGCAATCCTTATCAGTTTTTAGACTGAAAGGCAAGAGAGAAGCTGCCATGAGGGACTTTAAAGAAAATGGACAAAGCAATGACCTATGCAAAGGCAGCTACACATTGATAGAGACAATTTACACAGACAGCACCAAAACCAAGTTCCAGTATAATTACCCAATGTGAATAACACAAAGGTTAGTTGCCCATCTCTAGCCTGCAGCAAATTGCAACAACTAAGTGTAAAGTTCATTCATACACAAGTTTTGCTCTTCTGTCCCTCATCTTCATTAGAAACATGTATTTATGTTCTTGGACCTGACACAACTTCAAGACCTAGATGTAAAAATACTTTACGGAAAGGACATCGCTTCTTTCCCATGTTGCCTGTAGTCAGATGTGACCCACTAAAGCTATTACATCACAATAAAATATTAGAGGGCTGCCACCTTTGTTTACAGCACTCATGAGACTGTGGCAGAATCCAACAAATATGAAACATAAAACAGTGAATCCCCAAATAACAGTATTTCCAATAACTGCAGATCCACCATTTTCAGGTTTCCCATACCATAAGCTCAGCCCTAAACAACAGCTCATCATTTAAAAAATCTACTCATCACTAGTCTATTGTAGCTGCAGGAGAGAAGGGCTTCTGGTTTGCTTTTCCAAGTATTGTAATCCTCTCAAGACATGTATTTAATTGGCTTTAGAGGACAGAATACAATAAAGAGCAAGCACTGCAGATCTGTGTGGCAACACAGTTCTCCAGGTTTTATAGGGTCTCAGAAAGCCACAAAATATCAGCAAGAATTCTAATAACACACATTTCTTGTTTCACTTTTCTTCCCTCTCCTCATCTGTGCGGAACTCTTAGGGCCCCTTTGTTCTAGTTTTAGTGCCACAACAATAAGAGAGTTTCAAATGTCAAACCCTCACTACCCCATTATTAAGAACATACACAATGTAATCTAGCAAACAATGCAAGATGCAGAGGTCAGGTCAAATTCTGACTCAGGTGGGCAACACACTTTTCAGCACACTGCAGCACGCCATTCTCTGGGGACAGAGTGCACTTCAGTGTAGTGACTGTTACCATGTCTCTCGTTACACTTACGTGGGCTCGTGTCTGGTGCCACCACAATTATGCCGTGCTCGGCTGCCGCTTGTTGAAACCCAGCTTTTGTTATAAAATTCTGTTCTGTGCAGGTTAACCCTAGGGAAAAAAAAAATCGTTGGTTACCCATTGCTCACGGAATACTGGTTTCAAAAACTTCTTTTGACAGAAAAGGTTTTGAAAAACGAGAGGAATTCCTATCTCCATAAACATGGAAAATGTTTTCACTAGGCTCAACAATACTCAACAATCCACAGAAACACAGTTGCACCGTCCCATCTAGTCACACTGACACGTGATCAAAACAAGATCCGTGTGTACCCTATATCCCCTGGAGCACCAACTCACACAGTGTACAGTGCCCTCAGCTACTGTGCATTTAAACCCATTCACCACAGGCACTTGCTAAGGCTGACACTGTTAACTTCAACACCTAATCCTGCAACTACATTTTTCTTTCTACTGTCATCTCAGCTGTTTGCATTACAGAATCACACATGTGGTCTGACAAATTCTACATACTTCAGAAAGGATAAAGGGCCCGTAAGCACTCTGACTCCAAAACCCACAGCAATACGTGCCTTTTGTACAGCAGCAGGTCCAAAGAAAGCCCAATTACAAATAAATTATACTTCACACCAATATTTCAATTTTTCTTCACTGTGCAATTTGAGAGGAGTTAATGATTCTAGTTTTCTCTGAGGACAAGTTGCCAGTTAGCTAATATGACTGATACACTGCCCAAGACAACATAGTTCACATTCAATAAAATAAATGTGCTGCATGGCTTAGAGCTCTTCAGACAATTTTGATGTTCCTATCTTCAAGGATAAACATTTTTACCCAGTCCACTGTCATGACACAAATCAGACCCACCAGCTATTTCGTGAAACGAATACATACAAGGAGCACAAGTCTCCACACTAACAGTCTGGTCTCCAACTTTCTAAACACAAGTCTCAATAAAGCAACTCCTGGAACTACAAAACAGAGTTTCTGCTTTTTATTTTGAATAAAAGGGGAAAAAAACCATTTAATTAATTAATTGTGGATGAGACAACATCACTCCTGCTGCACAAGCTTCTTCAGCCCCTGGCCCTTTCTGATCCCACAGGTTTACCTCACACTAGACATGCTTGTGCTAAGGCAGCTGACAGCACCTCTCTTTTCAACTTCACCAGTTGCTTCCTACAAAATAGTACTAGGAATAAGATGGAGTCCACAGGACAAATGTGCTGGCTTCCATGGGCTCTATTTCACATCCCTGCCCTGTTCGCTGAACCAGTCTGTCATAAACAAAGGGAAGCAGGAGGTGTCCCGATGGGAAGGCCTTACAGGAGAGCCTTTATATACAGGCTTTGGAACAAAAGGTATGAACATTTCAGAACAACAGGGTAGAACACTTTGAACACTGAGCGTTTTACAACACAATCTGGTAGGCTACCCCCAAGCTGCATCCTGATTTATCACACTATGCTCAGACTAAATCCACCTTCCAGAAGATGAGTTTTTGTAGGATTCAAGAGCTGCCACTGCAGCACCTCTACGTTAGGTTTTCAGTAACTGTAGTGCAGTAGTTTAAACATGTTTAAGACTGTATTTTTCAAGTTACTAAGACTCATGTTACTTACCCGAGAGCCAATACAGCACAGGACACTTTCCAGTTTCCGCTTTTGGAGGCAAGTAGATTCCAAATTTCATTTTGCATTTTAGCTCTGCACTGTATTAATAAAATACTTCTTGTTATCACCACTACTTAATTAACAAGAACACTAACATTAAAAATGGGAAGACAGATCAATGCATTTCATTCAAAGAGAGATCTGGTCAGTAAATTGTAACAACTACATTAAAGGAAGGGAAAATCAATTTTTAAACTCGGCCTTAGACTCTTGAATTGGCAATAGCTAACTTTCCAACCTTGCTCTGAATATACTTAAAACAAAGACTTACAAATAAGCCACATTTTCACAGTGCTGCTAACCAGGAACAGGTTGAAAATTGAATTTTGAATCCCAGCAATATTTAGCTTGAGCTTTGTCTATTAGATTGCAAAGTAAATTTTACTGAGGAACACATCCACATGACTTGCACAACATAAAATGTGCAGCATGTGCCAGAAAGGGAGGTTTTCAGTCTGCTAGGTCTACAGGCCAATCAGTTGCTCAATTAATACTGAAGCCCAAAACTGTCAATAAACTCTTATCTAAGCACAACTAATGATTTTATTTGGATTAAAAATTTTTTAGAAGCTTGTTTTTCTATTCACCTTCATCAAACAAGAATCTTTTCACTGAGTCACTGCTCACAGCACTTTTCCAGAGTGCACAGAAGTGAGATATTCAGTGGAGGAAGTGGAACTTTGCACACACAGTGGTTCTCTGTGCTGCAAACAGGTCAACCCAAAGTAATGCAGCTTCATTTTCAAAGGTAAAATACTGGCTTGCCACCTCAGATCTGCAGCACTAACTATACTGGATCATGTTAAACATTAACACAGAAATCCAAGAGCACAGCCAAAGCAGCAGTAGACATTATTCCTAACTGAAATATGGATATTAGTGAGAACATGCTATTTCCCTGCAGACTGAAAACACTGACAGCAATGACAATATGGATTCACTGCCCCAAGCTAAACATCTTGGTTGCTTTAGTGGTGTTTACCTGTCATGTTCAAACACCTTCTGGAAACCCTCAAAGCATTTGTTGCTGGAAACCTGTTTCAGTGCCATGATTTTAACTGGAAAAAAAAAACCCAAACCAAAAACAAACCATCAAATGGAGGAAGTTAAATTTGAATATACAACATTCCTGGTCTTAAGACTTTTTGAGAACAGAAGAGTTGACTTCAACTCGAAGTATCTTTGCTTAATGTTATAGTTTTTCAGAAGAATTTCCTGCACATGCTTTCTGATCTTTCATTAACTTTCTATTTCCCCACAGAAAAGGGACAGGGGAGGCTGAACTCTTGTGAGCAGAATGGGCAAAGCCTACCTGCTTTCCTACAGACCCACATCTCCAATGACCTTTACCTCAGCACTAACTGTGGCTTGCTCTTTGGCTACCAACCAAGCATTCCCACGTGCTGTGGTTAACCTGGAGCTCCCTGTGCCAGGCTGTTACCTCCACAATGACTGTGCTGGAGAAAAATCTGTCCCACTTCTCCTTCTCTGTGTGACAGTATCCAGACACTAACTACCACAATACTGAGTCTTGTTCTCATCTTTGATGGAAATTAATTACCACGTTCTAACAGTCTGTGGGACAGCAGAAACAGAGGAGCAGAAGGCTTATTTCCATGGCAAACAGTATGAAAAATACAAGCAAAGGAGAGTCATGGGAGTTTTAGAACAGCTGGCAGCACAAGTGTAGCAAATGTGCTAAGGAAACTCGGGAAGGCTGACACAAAAGTCGTCACTGTCAGCTTGCACGGGGGCAGTAAGGCCAAAGAGGCAGCTGAAAGGCAAACAGTCTGCAGGGTCACAGGATCATAGAATATTCTGAGTTGGAAAGATCATCGAGTCCAGCTCCTGGCCCTGCAGAGGACATCCCCAAGAGTCACACCTTGTGCCTGAGAGCATTGTCCAAACACTTCTTGAACTGTGCCAGGCTTGGTGCTGTGACCACTTCCCAGGGGAGCCTGTTCCCCTGCCTACCCACCCTCTGGGTGAAGAACCTTTTCCTAATAGCCAACCTAAACCTCCCCTGACACAGCTTCAGGCCATTCCCTCGGGTCTTGTCACCGGCACAGAAGAAAATCCTGAGGGGAACCCAGGTAACAAATGTCAAACCGAAGACGTTCCATCCCTCACACCTGCGCGCTCCTATGGGGCACCGGGCAAGAGGAACCCGCACCACGGAGAGCCCGGGGGGGCCTCACCGCTGTCTCCCGCCGCCCCCGCGGGGCTGGGGCCGAGGGGCGCCCTGCCGGCAGCGCCTCACCGCCATCGCACGGCAGCGCCGCGCCGGGGGCAACGGGGCAGCAGCGAGGCCCCGGCCCGCCTCGCCCCTTTCCCCACGGCCAGTCCTGCCCGCTGCGCCACAGCGCTCTCCTGTGCCTCCACTTCCACCCTCTCGCCCTCGCAGGCGGCGATCCCTCCCTCCCTTCCGATCAGGCCTGCACGGCCCTGCCCCTGCAGCCGCCGCCTCCCCGCGCTCCCGGCCCGGCCC